>CM067358.1:34936837-34956168 GCA_034190875.2 Urechis unicinctus
TAAGCTCCGGTAACATTCAGGATATCGGTGCCCATGGAAGTCTTCATGAGTTCCTCGTCGACCTTCATCATAAATTTGGCCCAATTGCTTCATTCTACTTTGGTCCTCAGCTGACAATCAGCACGTACACCCCAGATCTCTTCAAACAGCAACTCAAAGTATTCGACAAACCACGTATGTAGCAGCATATAAATAGATACATTGATAATTCTTCAGAAGACGCTTTCCTCCGTCCAGCGGCTTGATTTTGTATTGAACTGGTTGCAATTTTTTTCGCGATATAACAATTATGCATTGCCATGAGTTTTGACATATATATTTTCCCAACGCAGCTGTGCTTTTCGCGCTGATCGAACCGCTATTTGGTCCCAGAAGTATCACGTACATTAACGGACTGCAAGGCAAAGCAAGGCATGCTGCATGCAGACGATGCTTCAGTGACGTCAACGTGGCCAAGTTCTTTCCTACTTTCCAGGAGGTCAGTGTTGGTACATGTTGTACAAAAGGTAGCAACACATCTGTCTTTTTAATGAAATGTCATCACTATTATATTGTAGTGCATGCTACTTCATGCGACAGGAATTTGGCAGGTCATGTAACTTGTTCTTAAAAATAACAAGTTCTGTAAATAGTACCAGATATATGCTGAACCCTTTAATCAGATTGTCATTTCCTTCAGCTCTCTGATGACGTCATCGTGATATGGGAGAAGCTTCCTGACCAAGAGCACATCAACTTACGGAACCATATGTTCCGCTTTGCCATTCGGGTTATCCTCAGGACCGTCTTCGGCGCGTATTTTGAGGACAATAAACGGATCGAAGAACTGAGGCAGAGCTATGATTATGTATGACGTTATCGAAATTAATGATTTGTTGTTTGGTTATGTTTGTCCGGCGTAATTACTTCTAGTACTACCTTGCACACAACACATATATGCCACTGCAGTGCTGGGGAGAGATGGAGAGTCAGCTGGCGGGGAAGCCTCTTAAGGAAGGCAGCGAGGAGCACCAACGATTTGAGAAATGTCAGTACAGCAATATGCACGTTTGTCGGACATGCATTGTCTTTCCCTGTGTAGCATTACAACCTCAGGTGTCCAATGAATGATGCAGACAAATCCATTATGTATGGCATGGTGCTGGAAGCGGCAGCATTTCACCGAGAACACCGCGACACCAGCGAATATGCTGTTCCGCTGTTTGTTGACATTATTGATGAGCTTAATCTCGATGAGGATGCGGCTCAGAGCGACATGGTTACCACGCTAGTAGCCGGCTTCCACACGACTGGCTTGTGTAAGTCTCGATCTCAAATGGCTTCTTCATATTGCCTTTTCTGCTTCGTGTGTTTGTCGGCCAAGTGTTATCCTCACGTTTCGTTACACATGCCGCTTACTACCTGTTGCTGTAGACGGCCGTATTGGGTGCGAGTTTCACATCCACATCAATCTTAATGGTGTTTTGCTGGAGACCTTTGTTCCTTTTTCTACGCCTTGGATCAATAATTCATTAACTGTTTCTATGTAGTAATGACGTGGGCGGTGTACTACCTGGCTGCTAACAAGCAGGTACAAGACAGATTACACGATGAGATCAGAGAGAAATGGAGTGGCGGACATCTCACAAATGATATTGTCAATTCAATGACGTGAGTTGAAATCCTTTTTTTTGCTTTAGTCCCATGCATTTCAAGTGCTTTCCCTTGTGTCAAGTGTTGTGATGCTACTAGTAACCTACACTACATAGTGTGATAACGTTATGTTTCTTCACCTTTACAACCTCGAATAAACATGCCCTATATGATACATTTACTGTACAGATACGTGCAACAAGTTATTGACGAGACATTACGATGTTCTACCTTGGGGCCTTGGGCAGCTAGAGTCCAGGATACAGACACAGAGTTAGGAGGTCATGTTATCCCTGCTGGGGTGAGCCTCTTAGCATTCATATCTTGCCCTTCGCTGACTTACGTTAGCTCTCAACATTGTCCATCCTTTATAATGACCTCGCCTTGACATTCTTCTGTTTTCAGACACCGGTAATTCAGGCGCTTGGTGTGTCTTTGATGAACACCGATTTCTACCCCAACCCAGAAATGTAAATATGAAGTCATATTAGAGAACATGGCTTTATATTCTAATTATCAATTTTGTATATGGGATTGAGTATTTGTTCAATTGACAGAGAAAAGGTTGCCGTTGAATCAACCTATTTGATTACAGCTTTGATCCGGAAAGGTTCAGCACTGCTTCCAAGATGTCTCGTCCAGCTCTGGCATTTGAACCTTTTGGATTTGCTGGGAAACGAAAATGTCCTGGCTACAAACTGAGCCAAGCCGAAAGCAGGGTTCTATTGGTCAAACTGATTAGCAAGTTCGAGGTTAAACTTGTTCCTGATCAAGAGGTGTCCAAGATGTATGGTTTGGTAACCTCTCCTGCAAATGATATCTGGGTGACTGTAAATCCACGTAATTAATCTGATACATGAAACGGGATATCTCTGAACCTGGGCAGACTTGTTAGATATCGATGTAAAGGAACAACTTCATTATCTGTGCAACAGCTTTGCATGTTCTGTTTTTCTGAGCTCCAATCAATTGCATTTTCTCGCCTGTTACTAACTTAGAGAGTGATGTAATGTTGTAAATGTATTGCATAGTGCGGAGGGTACATTCAGCATATGGTGTGCCAATGCTTGTATATGGTTGAGACATAAGATACACTCCCGATGGTCAATCGTACAGTATTTACTCTAATAAACTCATTGACAAAATTAAATGTATCCAGATATCATTCTAAATTATAGATTGGCGTTTTGCATAGAATTCTTAACAGCAAAAAGATTATCTAGGGCATAAAGGGAGCCCAGATGCGGAACATTTTTTATCATTTAAACGTTTTGTCTAATACTTTGTGACGTTCCAGCACTCGAAACTAAGGGTTTCTACGTACCAATAGGATGTTGAATCCGTGGTGGGTTTGGTAAATAAGCAAGTATCGCCAAGGCACAATGCTGTATCCGGATGTTGGTGGCGTGTTTTGTGAAGCATCTTGAGTCATGCTACTTTGAAATATAATCCAAGACACCATTTAGCGTTTGGACTCTGGTAGGAGTTGTAACCTTACTGCCTCCTGCATCGACGGCTTTTCCCATTGAGCAGTTTAGGAGCACATGGTGAGACAATGTTAACGACATATCATGACGTTATGCCATTTTGTTTTAAAGTGTTTACAGCGTCATGGATGCAACATCATAATCCTAGCGATCGTATGGCGCTACAATGACAACGTCCCCATGTCGTGGTATCACTAACGTTGTATGGACTTCTTATTAACTACGTCCCCTCAGCGTTTAAACCACGACATCTTGAGAAATCTATGCAATTAACGATAACAAACCAACATACATTAGTTTTGCAACATTATCCTTTTGTCGTCTGGCGTGTATATTGTACAGGTTTATCATCTTCATTTGTGAAGCGAGCAGATTTGTAACATACCATGTATTCCTAAAAGTATTGGTCATTCGGGGTTCCAGAGCGTTATATGCATTGCCGTAAAACATAGCTTTTTGAATTATTTCATATGTTTACAAAAAGACGTTGGCTCCGTGCGAATGCTTGACCTGGACAAGAGCCAGATCGAGTAAGAAAAGGTAGGCGCACTCCTCCAGAAACGTATACTGATAGTGACCACGCGAGGAGTTGCACACATTGCTAGTTATATAGCCGTAGTTGCAGAGCTGATTAAGCCAATGATTCGATTGACACGCACACACGCGCGGTAGTCGTCGTTCAGACCTATATCAGTCAACATCACATCGCTGGTATATTTGTAGTTTTATTTGGACTATAAGAAGAATCCGTTTGAATAAGCTAAGATAAAAAATTCCACCGATCGCCAAAGTATTGCTCTATCGATTCGTCAACGGCTAAGGCAACAATCCAGTCAACTACATGCCGCGTAGACCAAAGAACATCAAAGGCTGTATTAACCAGTTCTACTCTTTTTGCTTCAATGCACCATACAAGTAAGCACCTGATACGTGTAACTTTAGATATCTCGAGATTGTCTGTACTGAGCTCAATACAAACAACTGCACGATATACGATGGCCGCTGATCAGTTTGCGCAGCACTGGATGAACGTTTGAAATCTCAATAAGGATGTTTTGGTAATATATGTGGTGTGTAATATACATTTAATTAAAATTCAGCAAATAGCAACTGTTATTGATTGAATAAATAACATCCATGTGTTTGTTCACAGCCGTTATATGGCCATCGAGAAGTGTTAGTGTAATCCAAAGTGCCTTTGTGATGATGGTACTGAAATGCAACCTTTTTTCCTATATATTCTATTTGTTCGCCTGTTCGCATACATGGTCTTACAGTTAATTCCATTTATACCATTGACAGGCTATTAGTAGGTCAATGTCTCTAGCAACCCCAAATTTTTATTTACTTTACTGATGAGTTAATTAACACTAAGGCTGTAATTTTAACCCAATCGAAGATGAAGGTCATATTATTCCAACTTCGGGACAATCCTGACCACCTGCTGTCATACCTTACAGTAGTAGTGACCCATGCCTAAGCATCAAGTTTGTCAGGCTATGAAACCAGAACGTGTATATACATATAGATACATATTTATATATAGGTTTAGTTAGATTAAAATAATGTGCGGCCACTCGGGAGTAAAGCAATTTAAGCAAATGTAATTCACCCCCTTTTGTTGTCCAATTTAAATAAACCTCTAGCTTCCTTTTATGTAAATTTTCTGACTGGGTCAGTTTCCAAATTAAATAGTCCCGGTGTAGCAATTACAGCCCTTGGTGGTAAACATTCCGAACCTGTCAATTCCCATTACTATTAGCATCAGCCCCTTTTATCTCAAATTAAGGCTCATGGTAATTGTACGTCAGCCCAAACCCGATTAGCCAATCACAACTCACCACATCCAGCCAGCCCCACCTTTGAATATAAATACTACTGCATCTGACGCACTCACACAAGATATAAAGAGAGACACACAGAAAATATACTAATCAGAAAACACCAAGAAAATGCGTGTCCGTCAACAGAGCAACAATAAATTTAACTTCAAATTAAGTCTTGGGTTTTATCTACAAGGTTACCAACCATCAGCCACCTACACTGACTTCGGCGACATAATAATAATAGTCTTCGTATCTCATCACCATCCCCGATTTAACTAATGTGACATAAATGCACCAAATGCTGTGCGGAGGTGCTTGTAAAAGTGTTAAGATAGGCGTGAGTATAGATGCGTGAGTATAGATTCGTATAAAGGTGTGTATGTATGAAGAAGTTTCTGTGTACAGGTGTGTTGACTGGGCGAATCAATCCGTTTAATTGTCGGCAGATGTATAGTGATGTCGTCATAATTCTAGCCCCACGTTGGTCCCACAAAAAATGGGCGAAAACAGGCGGACTAGCTCCAACAACAGCATTACTACACAAGATAAGGACTTTTGTGTGAAGAGATGGCTACAAAAGTGTGCGTGTGTACATTTATGTGCACAGATGCTTGTACTAGAGTAGGACGATGTACTGTCGATGTATGTGTCGACATGTGTTTTGATGCATATATGTTTGTGCACAGGAGTGGAGGTGTGTCCGATGTTGGTAGAAACGTGTGCATTAGACGTTTGTATAGATATGTGTAAAGGCGTGAGTAGAGTTGATTGTAATGGACTGCGCTAAGGCGTCTTTAGAGATATGGGTGTCAATATATACGTACAGAAGTGTTATTGCAGATGTATGAAAAGGACAGTGTAGATATTTATGTAGAAATATTTGGATTAATGTGTGTCGAGAGGCGGGTGTGGATGAGCGTATGTCATGTGGCTTGTGGCGCGGTTAGACCTTGCGAAGTCTTCGCTCTCCCTGAAATAACGCAATATCTGGCTTCAAGCATCTATCATTGGCCTGGTTAACACTAAATATTTCGATCATGTTGTTTAAGCACCAGATAGAAATAATGTTTCAATGTATACCATGATGTTGTTTTCATGTTTAAAATATTTTGTGCCGGGCGGAACTTGCTGTTCAAACGTTGGTGTTTTTACTGGGAATGTACCATTGTGGAGCCAACGGAAAAGTAGTGTTATATGGCATAATTACGGACGAAACAGCACATGCAGGAACCCAACATCACAGAATACTGAATACAATTTTGAAAACAAAACATATTCACACCAACAGCAGCCTGAACCGATAGGATACTGACATGCGATCCAAGACAAAATGCTGAGAAGTGAACTATCAGTCTGTGGTTGGCAGTCTGAGGGAACCCCAAAGCGTAAAACAACTTGTGAGTGGTGTATATCCACAATCAGCCTCAATGCCATTGACTGCTTTCACAGCAGGAACATGGGCTACGTCGGATGGACATTATGATGAAAAATCAATAGGAGCAGTACAATACGCACACTGATGACATCTGAACCCTGTGATCATGAAGATTACCGATCATAACGGAAGCATTCCATTGTGAGGGTTGCAGAACAATACAGGAACAGAATTTGCGAATTTCATGAATGTCGATGACGTCACTACCGTTCACAAAAGCATCAAAGTTTTCAAAAAATTACAAAAGTTCAATGCTCAATCTGTCCATGTTTTATATAATTGGATATTATAAAAGTTTACAAGTTATAAACGTGTAATGTAAAAGTAAACTTTTTCTAAATACATTTAATAGTAAATAATGCATTTTCTAAAAGCTGATAAAATTACCAAACTTTCATAACTAACAGATGCTATCAAAAAATTCGTCGTTTTCAAAGCACGTTGAGTTGAAAAAAACAAGTTTCACTTAGTAAATTTTCGTCAAATTGCTAATAAAATCGTCAATATCAGTTCAATAGTCATAAAAAGTAGCTCAGATGTTGACATACACAGCTCCAATCTAATCCGCAAATTTTATTGATATCGTTTGCCTCACATCCGGTTTCGAACGAATCAAAGTTAAAACAGGTCTGAAATTTGAAGATGTCGTGTCGTTTGTCTGTCGTTAATCGTCGTATTGTGTATTTGATTAAGCTCGAAGGAAGCTGATTCAATTCTGAACACAGGACTAACATTTTCCGATCTAAATACCGGACAGATATCTAAAAAAGTAAGCATAAAAACTACATCGAGTATCTCTTCTGCTGGCTCTTCATTGGTTTGTTGACATCAGCCGACATCTCGCGATGAACAAAGATCACTTCTGCGCTGTGATCGCCTCAAGGCACGAGGTCAAGTAAGATACGCCGCGGTACTATTCCATACACTAAACTTTTCTTGGAAAAAATTGATTGCTTGTAAAATCATGAATAAACATGTGATGATCATGAGTTGTGATTGCGAAGAATTAAAAATCTATAATAACTTGGTCAATGATGGGCCGACTCTGAAATTGTCCAACTTGCAGATACAGTTCGCCAATTTCCCCCATGTCCCATGGGCCTATTTGTTTCCAGTGCAAAAGGACGCTATATAATGGTCATAACGTCTGTTTTTATCATTTTCCTCTGTTGGCATGGGGCAAGGGAACTTCGCCTCTGACTTCGACCGCACTGTTTACTGCTTTCGATCTCTAATATCCACGCCTAGGGTGACATCTGTTCATCAAAACACCAGTGGCGAGTGCTTTATCTAGACAAGCGCCAGATCGAGAAAAAAAGTGGGCGCACACATCCAGACACGTTTACATAATAGTCTCGACTGGTTATCAGTGAGCAAAGTTGCACCGAATGCAGGTCAAGTCGAAGTGTTTTGAATGAACATAGACCCCTATGTGTCAGAAACAATTCTCTTGTTAGGTTCGCTTTCAAAAAGAGGCTGTGCGTGCGAAAGCGGTAGCGCTAAGCGTAACATAAACCGCATTGACCTACAAACCATTCGTCAGCCACCCCAGGACGGCATATGACTGGTTAGTGTAAACTGGCCGGAGGCAATTGCGTTCAGGATATGATAGTGTCGTACTGCGCATAAAACAATGGTGAGTTCATGATTTCTATCTCCCATGGAGTATCCGTATCGATCCAAGCCATAAGTGTTTCATAGACGCTTACCTCTGTCTTAATCAAAATATAACTTAACTTCGAGAGATTTCAATGGAACTACCATGAGCTTTCAACGACGTCCCATGAATAATTTCACCACGGGCATATATACATATATATATATATAAAAATATAAATATATATATAAATATATATATATATATATATATATATATATATATATATATATATATATATATATATATATATGTATATATATGTATATATATACATATATATATACATATATATATTTATATATATATATATATATAAATATATAAACACACATATATATATATATATATATATATATATATACATGTTCATACATATATATATATATATATATATAATATATACATACATATATATGTATATATATATATTTATTTATGTTTATATATATTTGTATATATACACAGGTTTATATATATATAAATATATATATATATATATTTGTTAGTATATATATATATATATATTCATATATATATATATATATATTGTTTATATATATATATATATATTTATATATATAAATATATGTGAATATTCAGCTATATATATATGTACATATAGATATAGATTTAGGATATATATGTCATATTCATATATATATATATATTATATATATATAATATATATATATATATATATACATATATATATATATATATATATCATATATATATATATATATATATATATATATATATATATATATATATATATATATATATATATATTCATATATATATATATATATATATATATATATATATATATATATATATATATATCTATATTATATATATATATATATATATATATATATATATACTCGGATAATCACGTTAATTGGCGGTCCCATGTCTGTGTCGGGATGCACAAAACCCGGTAGCTCAATAGTACAGTGCTGGACCTTAGGCCTACCAGCGTGGGTTTTGCAGCCCGTTCAGGGCAACAGGTTTGTGCCAAGTTGGCGCTGGCACTTAAAGGGAGTTGTCAAAGCATCACAATCAATTCGTTGTTAAAAAGAATTGGGTCAATATGCTATGATGCATGTAACAAAATTTAACAGCATTTGGTGCATTTATGACAACGGGTCACATTAGTTAAATCGGGGATGGTGTGATGAGATACGAAGACTATTATTATTATGTCGCCGAAGTCATTGTAGGTGGCTGATGGTTGGTAACCTTGTAAATAAAACCCAAGACTTAATTTGAGGTTAAATTTACTGTTACTCTGCTGACGGGCACACTCTTTCTTGGAGTTTTCTGATTTGTTTTTCTGATGCAGTAGTGTTTATATTCAAAGCTTTAATTTGAGCTGAAACGGGCTGATGCTTATAGTAATGGGAATTGACAGGTTCGGAATGTTTACCTCAAAGGGCTGTAATTGCTACACTGGTACTATTTAATTTGGAAACTGACCCATTCAGAACATTCACTTAAAAGGAAACTAGAGGTTTATTTAAATTGGACAACAAAAGGGGGTGAATTACATTTGCTTAAATTGCTTTAGTTTTCATGTCCCGAGTGGCCGCACATTATTTTAATCTAACTAAACCTATATATATATATATATATATATATCTATATGTATATACACGTTCTGGTTTCATAGCCTGACAAACTTGATGCTTAGGCATGGGCCACTACAAAGATGTAAGGTATGACGTGGCCAGGATTGTCCCGAAGTTGGAATAATATGACCTTCATCTTCGATTGAGTTAAAATTACAGACTTAGTGTTAATTTACTCATCAGTAAAGTAGATAAGACTTTGGGGTTGCTAGAGACATTGACCTACTAATAGTCTGTGAATGGTATAAATGGAATTAACTATAAGACCATTAATGCGAACCGGCCGATGAACAAATAGAATATATACGAAAAAATAGGCAGCATTTCAGTTAGACCTACCATCATCACAAACTCACCGAGTCACTTTGGATTACACTAACACTTCCAGATGGCCATCTAACACTTCCTGATGGCCATATAATGGCTGTCTACAAACACATGGATTATATGTTATCTATTCAATCAATAACAGCGGTTAGTTCCCGAATTTCAATTAAATGTATATTACACACCACATATATTACCAAAATATCCTTATTGAGGTTTCAAACGTTCATCCAGTGCTGCGCAAACTGATCAGCGGCCGTCGTATATTGAGCCGTTGCTGGTATGAGCTCAGTACAGACGATCTCGAGGGGATATAGCTACAGCTACATGTAACAGGTGCTGACTTGTATGGTGCATTGAAGCAAAAAGAGAACTGGGAAATACAGCCTTTGATGTTCTTTGGTCTACGCGGCATGTAGTTGACTGGATTGTTGCCTTAGCAGTTGACGATCGATCATTTTTTTTCCTAAACTTATTCAAACGGATTCTTCTTACGGTCCAAATAGAACTACAGATATAACCACGATGTGATGTTGACTGATATAGGTCTGAACGACGACTACCGCGCGTGTGTGCGTGTCCATCGAATCATTGGCCTATTCAGCTCAGCAAATACCCTATATAACTAGCAATATATGCAACTCCTCGCGTGGTCACTATCAAGTAGCAGTTATTTTGATACATGCTCTATTTCACTGACCATCCAGGACTCAATAACAAGTCAGTTGTCACACACTTGTGTGTGTGTGTGTGTGTGTGTGTGTGTGTGTGTGTGTGTGTGTGTGTGTGTGTGTGTGTGTGTGTGTGTGTGTGTGTGTGTGTGTGTGTGTGTGTGTGTGTGTGTGTGTGTGTGTGTGTATACATATATGTGTGTGTGTTTGTTCGTTTTCAGGTTGGCCGCATTACGAAGAGTTTCTAATAACATGTGCCTTTTACGCTTATGGTTACTATGGGTCCATCCCATCGAAATACATTTTCTTGATAACAATGTTCCTGATACAAACAGTAAAGCATGTTTAGGTAGCCATTGCTATATATATATGTAGCTGTACTGTTATATTTGCCTTTAACAGGAGCAGATAGGATACAGGCTCAATCGCATCAAGACCATATTTTTCATACTGGGTTGCGTTTTTACACTTGGCTCGCTGTTCCTTATTACGCAGTGGAAACCGCAATGGAGGATCTTACTCACTCATTCACACTGCCCAATTAGCGAGGCTGACGTCATTCTGTCGGTAAGATTGCCCCGAGTACAGTGACTTAAATGTTTACGTGGATATCCATGTCATGTTGCCACTAGAAACTCATATTCTATTCGTTGCAGGAGGCATACGTAAAGACCACCGTACCGGGACTTACGCCTAGAGATGCGTCGTACGTTTGTTTGCTGATCAGTAGTTTTGAAGCATATGTCCCTTCATGTATCAATTGATGTAAATATGCATCATTTAGACATCATATTACGAGAACATGAATCTTCAGTTACCGTTATAGCCAATTGAACACCTATTCCTCATGCATAATCGTATTTAGAACAATATATGCTTTAAGTACTAATCGACCACAATGTGTTGTAAGCTCCGGTAACATTCAGGATATTCGTGCCCATGGAAGTCTTCATGAGTTCCTCGTCGACCTTCATCAGAAATTTGGCCCAATTGCTTCATTCTACTTTGGTCCTCAGCTGACAATCAGCACGTACACCCCAGATCTCTTCAAACAGCAACTCAAAGTATTCGACAAACCACGTATGTAGCAGCAGCATATAAATAGATACATTGATAATTCTTCAGAAGACGCTTTCCTCCGTCCAGCGGCTTGATTTTGTATTGAACTGGTTGCAATTATTTTCGCGATATAACAATTATGCATTGCCATGAGTTTTGACATATATATTTTCCCAACGCAGCTGTGCTTTTCGCGCTGTTCGAACCGCTATTTGGTCCCAGAAGTATCACGTACATTAACGGACTGCAAGGCAAAGCAAGGCATGCTGCATACAGACGATGCTTCAGTGACGTCAACGTGGCCAAGTTCTTTCCTACTTTCCAGGAGGTCAGTGTTGGTACATGTTGTACAAAAGGTAGCAACACATCTGTCTTTTTAATGAAATGTCATCACTATTATATTGTAGTGCATGCTACTTCATGCGACAGGAATTTGGCAGGTCATGTAACTTGTTCTTAAAAATAACAAGTTCTGTAAATAGTACCAGATATATGCTGAACCCTTTAATCAGATTGTCATTTCCTTCAGCTCTCTGATGACGTCATCGTGATATGGGAGAAGCTTCCTGACCAAGAGCACATCAACTTACGGAACCATATGTTCCGCTTTGCCATTCGGGTTATCCTCAGGACCGTCTTCGGCGCGTATTTTGAGGACAATAAACGGATCGAAGAACTGAGGCAGAGCTATGATTATGTATGACGTTATCGAAATTAATGATTTGTTGTTTGGTTATGTTTGTCCGGCGTAATTACTTCTAGTACTACCTTGCACACAACACATATATGCCACTGCAGTGCTGGGGAGAGATGGAGAGTCAGCTGGCGGGGAAGCCTCTTAAGGAAGGCAGCGAGGAGCACCAACGATTTGAGAAATGTCAGTACAGCAATATGCACGTTTGTCGGACATGCATTGTCTTTCCCTGTGTAGCATTACAACCTCAGGTGTCCAATGAATGATGCAGACAAATCCATTATGTATGGCATGGTGCTGGAAGCGGCAGCATTTCACCGAGAACACCGCGACACCAGCGAATATGCTGTTCCGCTGTTTGTTGACATTATTGATGAGCTTAATCTCGATGAGGACGCGGCTCAGAGCGACATGGTTACCACGCTAGTAGCCGGCTTCCACACGACTGGCTTGTGTAAGTCTCGATCTCAAATGGCTTCTTCATATTGCCTTTTCTGCTTCGTGTGTTTGTCGGCCAAGTGTTATCCTCACGTTTCGTTACACATGCCGCTTACAACCTGTTGCTGTAGACGGCCGTATTGGGTGCGAGTTTCACATCCACATCAATCTTAATGGTGTTTTGCTGGAGACCTTTGTTCCTTTTTCTACGCCTTGGATCAATAATTCATTAACTGTTTCTATGTAGTAATGACGTGGGCGGTGTACTACCTGGCTGCTAACAAGCAGGTACAAGACAGATTACACGATGAGATCAGAGAGAAATGGAGTGGCGGACATCTCACAAATGATATTGTCAATTCAATGACGTGAGTTGAAATCCTTTTTTTGCTTTAGTCCCATGCATTTCAAGTGCTTTCCCTTGTGTCAAGTGTTGTGATGCTACTAGTAACCTACACTACATAGTGTGATAACGTTATGTTTCTTCACCTTTACAACCTCGAATAAACATGCCCTATATGATACATTTACTGTACAGATACGTGCAACAAGTTATTGACGAGACATTACGATGTTCTACCTTGGGGCCTTGGGCAGCTAGAGTCCAGGATACAGACACAGAGTTAGGAGGTCATGTTATCCCTGCTGGGGTGAGCCTCTTAGCATTCATATCTTGCCCTTCACTGACTTACGTTAGCTCTCAACATTGTCCATCCTTTATAATGACCTCGCCTTGACATTCTTCTGTTTTCAGACACCGGTAATTCAGGCGCTTGGTGTGTCTTTGATGAACACCGATTTCTACCCCAACCCAGAAATGTAAATATGAAGTCATATTAGAGAACATGGCTTTATATTCTAATTATCAATTTTGTATATGGGATTGAGTATTTGTTCAATTGACAGAGAAAAGGTTGCCGTTGAATCAACCTATTTGATTACAGCTTTGATCCGGAAAGGTTCAGCACTGCTTCCAAGATGTCTCGTCCAGCTCTGGCATTTGAACCTTTTGGATTTGCTGGGAAACGAAAATGTCCTGGCTACAAACTGAGCCAAGCCGAAAGCAGGGTTCTATTGGTCAAACTGATCAGCAAGTTCGAGGTTAAACTTGTTCCTGATCAAGAGGTGTCCAAGGTGTATGGTTTGGTAACCTCTCCTGCAAATGATATCTGGGTGACTGTAAATCCACGTAATTAATCTGATACATGAAACGGGATATCTCTGAACCTGGGCAGACTTGTTAGATAACGATGTAAAGGAACAACTTCATTATTTGTGCAACAGCTTTGCATGTTCTGTTTTTCTGAGCTCCAATCAATTGCATTTTCTCGCCTGTTACTAACTTAGAGAGTGATGTAATGTTGTAAATGTATTGCATAGTGCGGAGGGTACATTCAGCATATGTGTGCCAATGCTTGTATATGGTTGAGACATAAGATACACTCCCGATGGTCAATCGTACAGTATTTACTCTAATAAACTCATTGACAAAATTAAATGTATCCAGATATCATTCTAAATTATAGATTGGCGTTTTGCATAGAATTCTTAACAGCAAAAAGATTATCTAGGGCATAAAGGGAGCCCAGATGCGGAACATTTTTTATCATTTAAACGTTTTGTCTAATACTTTGTGACGTTCCAGCACTCGAAACTAAGGGTTTCTACGTACCAATAGGATGTTGAATCCGTGGTGGTTGTTGGTAAATAATCAAGTATCAGCCAAGGCACGAATGCTGTGACATCCGCTCTTTGTGGTTGGTGGCGTGTTTTGTGAAGCATCTTGAGTCATGCTACTTTGAAATATAATCCAAGACACCATTTAGCGTTTGGACTCTGGTAGGAGCTGTAACCTTACTGCCTCCTGCATCGACGGCTTTTCCCATTGAGCAGTTTAGGAGCACATGGTGAGACAATGTTAACGACATATCATGACGTTATGCCATTGTCATGGGTAGGTTTATGTTTTAAAGTGTTTACAGCGTCATGGATGCAACATCATAATCCTAGCGATCGTATGGCGCTACAATGACAACGTCCCCATGTCGTGGTATCACTAACGTTGTATGGACTTCTTATTAACTACGTCCCCTCAGCGTTTAAACCACGACATCTTGAGAAATCTATGCAATTAACGATAACAAACCAACATACATTAGTTTTGCAACATTATCCTTTTGTCGTCTGGCGTGTATATTGTACAGGTTTATCATCTTCATTTGTGAAGCGAGCAGATTTGTAACATACCATGTATTCCTAAAAGTATTGGTCATTCGGGTTCCAGAGCGTTATGCATTGCCGTAAAACATAGCTTTTTGAATTATTTCATATGTTTACAAAAATAGACGTTGGCTCCGTGCGAATGCTTGACCTGGACAAGAGCCAGATCGAGTAAGAAAAGGTAGGCGCACTCCTCCAGAAACGTATACTGATAGTGACCACGCGAGGAGTTGCACACATTGCTAGTTATATAGCCGTAGTTGCAGAGCTGATTAAGCCAATGATTCGATTGACACGCACACACGCGCGGTAGTCGTCGTTCAGACCTATATCAGTCAACATCACATCGCTGGTATATTTGTAGTTTTATTTGGACTGTAAGAAGAATCCGTTTGAATAAGCTAAGATAAAAAATTGCACCATCGCCAAAGTACTGCTCTATCGATTCGTCAACGGCTAAGGCAACAATCCAGTCAACTACATGCCGCGTAGACCAAAGAACATCAAAGGCTGTATTAACCAGTTCTACTCTTTTTGCTTCAATGCACCATACAAGTGAGCACCTGATACGTGTAACTTTAGATATCTCGAGATTGTCTGTACTGAGCTCAATACAAACAACTGCACGATATACGATGGCCGCTGATCAGTTTGCGCAGCACTGGATGAACGTTTGAAATCTCAATAAGGATGTTTTGGTAATATATGTGGTGTGTAATATCCATTTAATTAAAATTCAGCAAATAGCAACTGTTATTGATTGAATAAATAACATCCATGTGTTTGTTCACAACCGTTATATGGCCATCGGGAAGTGTTAGATGGCCATCGGGAAGTGTTAGTGTAATCCAAAGTGCCTTTGTGATGATGGTACTGTAATGCAACCTTTTTTCGTATATATATTCTATTTGTTCAGCCTGTTCGCATTCATGGTCTTACAGTTAATTCCATTTATACCATTCACAGGCTATTAGTAGGTCAATGTCTCTAGCAACCCCAAATTTTTATTTACTTTACTGATGAGTTAATTAACACTAAGGCTGTAATTTTAACCCAATCGAAGATGAAGGTCATATTATTCCAACTTCGGGACAATCCTGGCCACCTGCTGTCATACCTTACATCTTTGTAGTGACCCATGCCTAAGCATCAAGTTTGTCAGGCTATGAAACCAGAACGTGTATATACATATAGATACATATATATATATAGGTTTAGTTAGATTAAAATAATGTGCGGCCACTCGGGACATGAAAACTAAAGCAATTTAAGCAAATGTAATTCACCCCCTTTTGTTGTCCAATTTAAATAAACCTCTAGTTTCCTTTTAAGTGAATTTTCTGAATGGGTCAGTTTCCAAATTAAATAGTCCCAGTGTAGCAATTACAGCCCTTGGAGGTAAACATTCCGAACCTGTCAATTCCCATTACTATTAGCATCAGCCCCTTTTATCTCAAAATTAAGGCAATTGTACGTCAGCCCAAACCCGATTAGCCAATCACAACTCACCACATCCAGCCAGCCCCACCTTTGAATATAAATACTGCTGCATCTGACGCACTCACACAAGATATAAAGAGAGACACACAAAATATACTAATCAGAAAACACCAAGAAAATGCGTGTCCGTCAGCAGAGCAACAATAAATTTAACTTCAAATTAATTCTTGGGTTTTATCTACAAGGTTACCAATCATCAGCCACCTACAATGACTTCGGCGACATAATAATAATAGTCTTCGTATCTCATCACCATCCCCGATTTAACTAATGTGACATAAATGCACCAAATGCTGTGCGGAGGTGCTTGTAAAAGTGTAAAGATAGGCGTGAGTATAGATGCGTGAGTATAGATTCGTATAAAGGTGTGTATGTATGAAGAAGTTTCTGTGTACAGGTGTGTTGACTGGGCGAATCAATCCGTTTAATTGTCGGCAGATGTATAGTGATGTCGTCATAATTCTAGCCCCACGTTGGTCCCACAAAAAATGGGCGAAAACAGGCGGACTAGCTCCAACAACAGCATTACTACACAAGATAAGGACTTTTGTGTGAAGAGATGGCTACAAAAGTGTGCGTGTGTACATTTATGTACACAGATGCTTGTACAAGAGTAGGACGATGTACTGTCGATGTATGTGTCGACATGTGTTTTGATGGATATATGTTTGTGCACAGGAGTGGAGGTGTGTCCGATGTTGGTAGAAACGTGTGCATTAGACGTTTGTATAGATATGTGTAAAGGCGTGAGTAGAGTTGATTGTAATGGACTGCGCTAAGGCGTCTTTAGAGATATGGGTGTCAATATATACGTACAGAAGTGTTATTGCAGATGTATGAAAAGGTCAGTGTAGATATTTATGTAGAAATATTTGGATTAATGTGTGTCGAGAGGCGGGTGTGGATGAGCGTGTGTCATGGGCTTGTGGCGCGGTTAGACGAAGTCTTCGCTCTCCCTGAAATAACGCAATATCTGGCTTCAAGCATCTATCATTGGCCTGGTTAACACTAAATATTTCAATCATGTTGTTTAAGCACCAGATAGAAATAATGTTTCAATGTATACAAAATGATGTTGTTTTCATGTTTAAAATATTTTGTGCCGGGCGGAACTTGCTGTTCAAACGTTGGTGTTTTTACTGGGAATGTACCATGTGGAGCCAACGGAAAAGTAGTGTTATATAGCATAATTACGGACGAAACTGCACATGCAGGAACCCAACATCACAGAATACTGAATACAATTTTGAAAACAAAACATATTCACACCAACAGCAGCCTGAACCGATAGGATACTGACATGCGATCCAAGACAAAATGCTGAGAAGTGAACTATCAGTCTGTGGTTGGCAGTCTGAGGGAACCCCAAAGCGTAAAACAACTTGTGAGTGGTGTATATCCACAATCAGCCTCAATGCCATTGACTGCTTTCACAGCAGGAACATGGGCTACGTCGGATGGACATTATGATGAAAAATCAATAGGAGCAGTACAATACGCACACTGACGACATCTGAACCCTGTGATCATGAAGATTACCGATCATAACGGAAGCATTCCATAGTGAAGGTTGCAGAACAATACAGGAACAGAATTTGCGAATTTCATGAATGTCGATGACGTCATTACCGTTCACAAAAGCATCAAAGTTTTCAAAAAATTACATAAGTTCAATGCTCAATCTGTCCATGTTTTATAATTGGATATTATAAAAGTTTACAAGTTATAAACGTGTAATGTAAAAGTAAACTTTTTCTAAATACATTTAATAGTAAATAATGCATTTTCTAAAAGCTGATAAAATTACCAAACTTTCATAACTAACAGATGCTATCTAAAAATTCGTCGTTTTCAAAGCACATTGAGTTGAAAAAACAAGTTTCACTTAGTAAATTTTCGTCAAATTGCTAATAAAATCGTCAATATCAGTTCAATAGTCATAAAAAGTAGCTCAGATGTTGACATACACAGCTCCAATCTAATCCGCAAATTTTATTGATATCGTTTGCCCCACTTCCGGTTTCGAACGAATCAAAGTTAAAACAGGTCTGAAATTTGAAGATGTCGTGCCGTTTGTCTGTCGTTAATCGTCGTATTGTGTATTCGTATCTCGAAAAAAAGTAAGCATAAACATTTTACTAAATCGAGTAGTCACTTCTGCTGGCTCTTCATTGGTTTGTTGACATCAGCCGACATCTCGCGATGAACAAAGATCACTTCTGCGCTGTGATCGCCTCAAGGCACGAGGTCAAGTAAGATACGCCGCGGTACTATTCCATACACTAAACTTTTCTTGGAAAAAATTGATTGCTTGTAAAATCATGAATAAACATGTGATGATCATGAGTTGTGATTGCGAAGAATTAAAAATCTATAATAACTTGGTCAAGATGGGCCGACTCTGAAATTGTCCAACTTGCAGATACAGTTCGCCAATTTCCCCCATGTCCCATGGGCCTATTTGTTTCCAGTGCAAAAGGACGCTATATAATGGTCATAACGTCTGTTTTTATCATTTTCCTCTGTTGGCATGGGGCAAGGGAACTTCGCCTCTGACTTCGACCGCACTGTTTACTGCTTTCGATCTCTAATATCCACGCCTAGGGTGACATCTGTTCATCAAAACACCAGTGGCGAGTGCTTTATCTAGACAAGCGCCAGATCGAGAAAAAAAGTGGGCGCACACATCCAGACACGTTTACATAATAGTCTCGATTGGTTATCAGTGAGCAAAGGTGCACCGAATGCAGG
>CM067358.1:34956268-35038124 GCA_034190875.2 Urechis unicinctus
CTAAAGATAATTCAACAAATCTGCACCTAAACTCAATTCATGTTACTAAATGGTGTTTTCAAAGAACAAAAGGCTCCAACATCAATCACCCAAATTGCTCAAGGAAAAAAAAAAAACCTTAGCAGGTATACACATCTACATTGATGGCAGCAATCCTTTTCAACGTTTCTGTGTATTGCTACTTGTACTTTAATTATGAAAAACATACATAAACATTTTGAAAAATAAGGTAAATCTTGAATGTCAGCACTTTGAGTGAACAAGGTGCATAGTATACTGGGTGACAAAATATTTGGTTCTGTATAGTGATAGTCATAAGTTTTGTACCATAAAATCATTATTAGATTCAGGTCCTTGTCACCTTCATGATATCATTGATGATAATGATATAGTTTGAACTTGACCATTGTCACTTTAATACAACCGAAAATGGGAAAGTGTTTGATACACCTAAATATATGTACGTTTTAGATGATTGATATTAATGAGGTCAAAACAATGTAATTAACTAACCATATATTAATGCGCTTAAATGCTTCTGATACTTCCCTAAAACGTAAACTCATCTTGATAAGTCGGAAATTGTGTCGGTTTCACAGATAATGAATTATAAGACTGGATGCTTGCATCAGCATATTTATCCCATGCTTGAATGAGTACAAGTCCTCTTGTACCTTGTTGGTGAAAAAATCAGCAATACTATGTTCATTACATCCACCAAGTTGTGCGATGACATTCCAGATCCCTGAACATATGAAAGCTATCTTAGGCCCTCTTTGAAGATGTGTCCATCATCATCAACAGCTCCCGCAGCATTAACGAGGAAGTAAACATTTGTGGATTATCTAGTGGTGTAGGAATCTGAGACCGAGGCTTGTAAGTGCATCTAAGTTGTGTCAATGATATTGTCATGCAGGATACTGGAATATAATCGATGCTCGTTAACCAGTATCCAATTCTTTGTTCCCAGCCTGGCTTAGCTGAATACTGTGGTCATATTGTCTTAATTTGCAATTCACCCAAGCAAGTGGAACATAAATATAATTTGTCTCTATTTGATAGTATATGTGGCATGCTGATTAGATGTATGCATGATTCTAATATCAGCCAGTCGATAGTATCAGCTTAACAGTTGTTATGGGATGAATTATGCTATGTCAAATTCAGTTTTCAACAAAACCTTTTGTCAGAATCTCTCCAAAATCTTAAGCCGGTTTGACCGTCAAGATAGCAAACATTGTGAAATGTACAAATAGTATTACCGTAGTTGTTAAGATGCCAGATAAAAGTACAATGACAATGAAGTAAACATGAGAATCACCCTAAAGCAAACAAATAATTTTCAGTCAGCGTTTCGGAATTTTGGCTTCGATCACTTTTTAATAGTGTATATGATGACGTAAGACACCACTTTGTGGATTCACTGCCGACGCGGTAGAGTCAATGACTGTGCCTCCAAAGGGAATTATAGTCAGTGTACTGAAAGCCAGGATAACTGCAAATTGTGCAACTTGATTTGGGTCTCTATATTTTGTAACATACACTTAAGTTCTTGCCTGGAGAGAAAATGGCCAAATCAACCTCGATGTTATCAGAGCTGACATAATAAAGAGAATACGGCCCACTCCCGGCATCCGCAGCAATACTGTATTAGAATCAATACGATCGATTTGGTCGGTACAGATGATACCCCATGATCAAGTCGTCCCTCTAGGTGAAGCCACTTCAGCAAATTACTTGGCCCTGATTAACAAAGACAAAATATTAGTTCAGGCGACCCAGTAAATCCCGTAATTGCAAACTGGTGTCAATGCAAGTGGTTGCTATCCACACAACATGGAACATCATCACATCACATCTTTAGTAGCGGCCAGTGTGTATATAAATCTATTCGAAAGAAATTCTACCTTCAATACCATTGGCTCGTGTATTTACTGGGTCATAGGATAAATGCCGTCGAATAATTCACCGCTGCATTTCCTCTTCCAACAAGGCTCGCAACGGAGTTTTCATTGTAACCGCCTTGGCGTGGTGTTTCGATCACTATATGTATTTGAGCAACAGGTTGCCGTCATTGGCTCTATTAATATGCTGCTAACGAAAGTAGCCGAACGCATTGTGCAGGCAATCACCGAAAACACGACAGACTGTGATCCCTTTGACGTTTATTCCAAAATATGACATAAGACACTTAGCAATTTAATTGCGCCGGTAAGCACAAACCCATTGCATGTATTTCATTTGAATCGGCAACTTACTGCTTAGACCGGGGGTGTTAACTGGAAACACGGTGTCGACGTCTCTGCCTCTGCAATTAGAATCCGATGGGATACAACAAATCGCTTTACGAATAACATTGCTCGTTTCGTGTAAAGTCAAGAACGACTCGATCAAAGAAATGGGTAAAAACTGTTAGCCAGCGTACTTACTATTGATTTACACATCCATTATCAATGAGTGGTTACGATAGCTGCAAGCAATCTCGGTTAGTAGAAAATTTAGCTGAGATATATTTATATATATGTAACATTACATGCATCCATGTGAGAAAAACCCATTTGCTGGACATTTACTTCTGTTAGATTACTGCCTGATGGCTGTACAAAATTTGCGTAAAAGAATGCACTAGTAATGTGGACAATTGTGGAGCCATGAATGTCATTAGTTTTCCGTAGATATGGTGCAAGTATAAACTTTTTCAAATATACAATAGCTAATAAACTATGATACAAAATTGCGTTGTTTTGAAAGTGAATCAATATTCTAAGATTGATGATAAAACTGCTATCATACTGTCCTCCTTGTGGCTAAGTCACATGAGACTTGCAGGTACTTACGGGCCCCTTACGGCATTGAGGTCCGTATGAGGCTGTAGCCCGTAGGAAGCCCATAAAAGGTCATCCCCCGTACGATGTTGTGATCACATGCCTTGAGGGCGTTACGTGGCTGTGGCCCGTAGGAAGCCGGTAAGAAATCATCCCCCAAACGAAGTTGTAGTCATATGCTTTACAGGTGGCCTGCGGGATCTACAGGTGGTTTGCGGGGATTTGGTGACAGGGTCCTAATAAACCAATCCGTCCATGAGAGGGACCCGATGAGAGCCCGAAAGAAAACCAAGTCGGCCTTCTACGGGCTTAAACCTGGAAGGAGCTTGCGTCTGAAAGTATTCAACTTCTGGCCACGGGCTCTAGAACGGCGCGAAACATCTTCACTAAATTGTATGGCCCCGCACGGGGCTACACGACCCACTGTGCGGGCCCGCACGAACTCCATTGGTCTTTTTATATACGGGGCCAGTAGGCATTACAGAGCATGATGCGCTTTAACATTTGGGGTAGTGAATATTGGATCTGTATTTGACATGTCATCTTCCTAAAAATAATAATAACTATTAATAAGGCAATTCAAGCGTTAACACGCCTTATATCGGACGAATTATGATAGAATATAAGACCTTCATTTGATTAACCATGCATATGAAACAATGCTGCGTGAATGATTGTTCAACACAATGCCAAGCCCTAATATAATGATAGTAGGCCTCTTAAATGTTTGTTCGATTAATCTTCAATATGGATAACTCAAACAATTAAGGAAAGATCAGCCGGGTTCATGTTAGGCACATATTGGCCGTGTACGGGTGTCTACAGGTCTATTCTATGTAGCATAGATCTTTTAAATGTTCCAGCTAATTGATTTAGTTAATTTTTCAATGTTAGCTAAGACAAAAAGACAGTTCGCATATCAAATATAAATATGGTATGTTGGGACCTATTCGAACTCAACGGGTTTGCTTTGTACGACGTTAAGGCAAAGTACAGAAATAACAATATTCGTGAATATAATAAAGTAAGCTATTTAGCTGCATGGGCACCCAGGGCCTGTCAACCGATCTGGCGCCTGTGACTCTGACACCTGATTATCATTATGCTTGAATAAATAATGAACTAGGGCTGTTCGGCGAGGTGTGGCCCTACTAGAGATGTTTTCCTAATTGTTGGGCAAATGATAGATTGGATGTACTGAAAGAGGTGCGTCTGTACAAGTAAGACAGACAACGAGTTGTCGCTAATAAGGCCAATATCCAAGCGTCTAGGCAATTTGGAGAGCAAAGAGGTATTGATTATTAATCAAAATAGTTATTGCCTATGAAAGACCCTGAATATTCACCAGGAAACTTACATGGCTTTGATTGATTTGATTATTTGCTGGATATGTGCCTGTTGAATTCAGTAAACGATGTGTGGCATCGTATTAATGGTGTGGGTATAGTAAGTTTTGTACTTAGTTGGACATTGGTTTGCAAATGCTATAACAAAGCATAAAAAATCTCATGTAAAGCTAGTCACAATGCAAGATGAAGCATGTACACACTGTCGACAATGCGTCGTACACCGTTCAAACAAAGCACGTATACCTTTGCTTAGAGGGCTCACTTGCGCCTCTGCCCTGCAAAAGTGGATCTACGCAATCTTTGTGCACGCATGCCACTCCCGATAATATCTTCTCCTACAAGCAGATCAAATTTTCCACTTAATTTTGACCAATTAGAGAAGTACATTTCTTCAACATAGGCAACATAAGACTGCCGTCTTATGATGCCTATGTGGAAGAAATGCACACAGGGAAGTGCATCCTAGCTATTTCCACAGCCTGGCTTTAGAGTCAAATCGTTGGTTGGATTGTTTATCATGTAAAAGAATAATGACGTGTGCTGTGGTATCAACGTTTTGTAGTGAACGGCGACATGTCACTGCAAATATCAGATTGCCATTATTTCTACGAAAATAAGCTAACATAATATGTCATAACTCAATTTTGCTTCGTCAAGATGCATTCGTTTGTAAATATGAAAACCTATTGTAACTTGTTACTGACATTGAATGACCTAATGGATATTGTCACCTAGCTTGTCTACAATTCTTAGGTAACTTCACCCTCGTCAACTCTGGCCGTTGCTGTAGGGTATCAACAACCAAAAACATGTCTGTTTCATCTATTCAGCTAACAATAAAGATTGAAAATGAAACTCATATGATATTTGCTCTATTCGAATATTGTCATATTTTACCAGATTGATGCGTTGGCATTCACTCGATTGTAATCAATAAGGTGTGACAGCATTCTGAGCTGGGGTAAAACGCTTCGGCCGAAATATACAGAAAAGTATTCATTTTGAAAAGGGAAAATAACTCAAAGTTGTCAGCAAATTTTAAACTAAGAACTTGAAGATACGCTACGAGGGTGTCTATTACCGCAAGACGTGTCACTACACACCTATGTGCACGCCTTTGAAAGTACTTCGAATATGCTGATTAATTTATTCCAAGCAGAAGGCCACATGAGGGCAGCGCGGTGATGGTGGATCAACATTCGCATATGCATTGCATTGATTTGATGTTGGCACGTGGGCGTGTTGTTCAATGAAAGAAGGAGTCACCACGTGGTCAGTCGATGTTAGCTTTATTTGTGAAACCTACAACTGTTTGTTTCAAGTACGAGGGGAGACAGCATCGTAAACGAAACCACAACATTAATGGCAAGAATAGAATTCGAACAAAAGGATGGCGCTGACCTTTAAAGAGACTTTGCTTTGGCAACATCAATGCAGCAGAGTAAAAGGACAAAACAAATTTCCCCATGTTATATGGGAAATACCAAATTAATATTGAAAATAGAGAATCAGAAAATGACCTAAATGAAATGAATTCCATGCTCCATTTTGTACCTTTAATTAAGTGTCAGATAGATAAACGTCTGTTCACTTATTTGTTCTCATCAATATTAATGCTATTAATGTGTTAGATAGTGAAATTGCTGATCAGCATAAAACCGTAGATGTAAGCTCAATTTATAACTAGGTCATATGAACAATGTTCCCAATTGCAGAGTAGCATCTGTATTTCATAACACGTCGAAACTATTTGAAAATTAATGCGCACATGACCTTTACCACATATGATAGATTTTATATATTTTGTATAAATATCAATATTGATTTTAGAAAAGGCATTCAATAGGTAAGGCTCTACTTGTTGTTCCTGATTTGCCAGCACACACCGCTGCTCATGGAAAGGTAACAACCAGGATTGTAGTGCTGTGATGTGAATTGATGGAATAGGCGTCTGCGGTGACACATTTGGTACAGAGACACAACCTGGCCTTGGTTTTAACTCGTTGTTTGGCCGAGCTTTCAGGCAAATTAGATCTCTGCATGTTGCCGGGTGTGATGGTGTCAACGGCAAAATGATCGAGCCAATAACAGACTACGATTACTTCACTGTATAACGGGTGTCATAAAACATATCTACATGGTTAATGTGCACATGTTTGACAAAACTGATTTACTGTTATGTTATCTGACTCTGCACCACTCTCGGCACGCAATGTTATATCGTGTGTACAACCAGAAAAATATGGTCACTGATATTCAATCACTTCAGCTATCGCCATAAGCAAAACAGATGCCCACTTCAATCAGCCTTCCCCAAATTTGTATTCACCCCTACTGCTGGAGTCAATACAACATTTGTTAATCCGATTCGCAAAATGCTGCATATCAAGTCGCCGTCGCAGTGATTGCCTGTGTGGTGATGTGACCGTGTCACATATTTATCTCCATAGATGGGGAAGCTAGCAAAAAAGCTTTGCCCCAATGTACGACTTTGTACCATATCAGATACTTCTCTTAGTGGCATCAACATCGACACAATTACCACAGATATGTTCTGCCTGTACTCAGTCATAATCTGCAAGTTGACTGTGTCGGTAACCAGCGTGTGTATCCTCGCTACAGTGATTTGCTAATCGGTCGCCGCTCTGGTGCAACGTAAGCATTACAAAATAACCAGGGAATGGAATGGAAATCTCTGAATTTCTGATCAGATCTCTAATACTGTATCATGTTCTGGGCAATGACGTACTACTATTTTCATCAGTATCCTCCGTTTTTCCGTAAAATACATTATTCTTTCATTGTATTACCCCAATATTCGATCCTAAAGCATCTGAGATTTAATCGTCAATTATTTTGGCTAAGGCACGACTTACCAGTTCACAAGGGAAAATAAACGTTCTGATGTTTTAGATGAGCAGCAGTTCATATGAGCTCATGAGATATCGATTATTACAATCAGTAATACTACGATACGATATAACGAATGCATTTGAATTCGAAAGGTGACGATTATTGGGATTGAAGGGCTACTGTGCGTTAATGATGACCACACTAGATTGAAGGTTAATTAGCGGCCGATCCTGTGTCAGGTGAGGACTGATATGGAACATCGATAAACGCGAGTCAGCGTCCAGCCCATTATGGATGCTGTTACTCAACCACAGGTGTCTGTCAATGCTAAGTCTATGTAAGCGCCCATGTGCATCATTATTAAGCCCATTCATTCGTCTATGTTCAATGGCGTCTCATAAATACAGGAAGTAAATGCCTTTCAAAAGAATTCATGGACGCCGAGTTCGGAAATGCTTACGCTATGCTATTTAACGCCTATTCATATATTAATCATCAAATTTGTTTTTTTTAATGTTGTGACGAAAGAATGGTACAGGGCGATAACTATATGGAGAAAGCTTGTCCTTAAATTCCCGCTATTTTGTACAAATATGTTATGCGAGGTATGTGCAGTCATCTACACACAGGCATTATGTTAAAAACTGGTTTTCATCTATACGAACGTATCATGTCATTCCCTGGAGATGTTTATTGACAGCCGTTGTCATTTGAACACACATGGTAGGTAAAAGTATGATAAATGGCAGATGCTATCTCATAGTATGATAATTATATGTATATATATATATATATATATATATATATATATATATATATATATATATATATATATATATATATATATATATATATATATATATAAACATATATATATATATATATATATATATATATATATATATATATATATATATATATATATATATATATATATATATATATATATATATATATATATATATATATATATGGCTTTTCCTTATATTAGCTAATGGTGCCTCAGTAAAGATGCGGATTAATAATTGACTATCGAAATGTAGGGGTGTCTACACCATGCGAGGATTGCCACGAAGCTGATGATAAAGCTTAAATAGAATTAAATACGCGTAACACTTCCCAAACGAGACTAAATTGTCTAAATTGGTGATGGTATTAATAATGCAAATACGCTTAGAGTAATTATATGCTTAGAGTGCATTCACAAGGTCGCATGACATAAGCATATCTTAAAGGCACGAGGAACGGTCGCAATTTAATCAAATGCGTTTGTGCATTCAAGTCGCCTATTATATTTAATAACGTTAATAGCCACCACTGTTAGTTGATGTCATCCACAGAAATGTAACGGAATAATAACGCGGAGCTGCAAATCTTACTGATTCATCCTGCGTACCACTGTTGGTGCGCAGTTGTGCATGCGATCTAACAACCATTGCAATTACAACTATTCAATGCACATTTGATACGAAAAATCATCAATGAAAAGACAGATTATCATTCAATGTTGAAGATATTCCCTCATCGCTAGCATATTAATCTAACAATTTTGTTTGGATGCAAAATAAATGCACAGGGCCTTAAACTGATCGTACGTTGCGGGTGATTTGCAACTGATGCACATGAATAATTGTTTGCGTGAGTAAGACAACGGCAATCTAAGAAGCGCTAACATTAAATACGCCACAGGAACAGTTTCCGTTTCGCAAATAATAATGCATGTACACTTCTACAGTGGTTTCTCGGCACGTATGTCTCATAGAGCCTATCATATCTACTGTGATAAGTAGAAGCTGCTACATCCAATGAGACCTGCAGAATTATTACTCTCAATAGCGACGATGGTTGCTCATTGTGTCAGACAGAATGCCGACGTATGACATAGCTGATAGAGTTAACCTGCATTGTTAAGAGAGGAGGCATTTGGGAAAACGGTGATATGTGCTAGGCACAATCAACGGGGGCGATACATGCCGATAGACTGATTGTCCGTCGTATAAGAAAAACTAGAGAGAACAGTATATGGCATTTATGAATGTAACAGTGCAATCCGTTTTTCAGATGATAGTCCATTGCGTTGCCTCAGATGGTTCGAACTAAACAAAGCCTACTATGATATGATATGCATGTTTCGAGTTACTTGCAACCCCTGAATTCCTCGGCTATTACAAGAGTCAAGTTGAGCAAACTTTATGCAATACATTCGATCCCACTGTATCGACTGGATTGATTGTGGTCCTCATTTTGCGATGTACTAGATGGAACGCTAATATTGCCAGCACATAAATAAAGATCACTGCCAATGACAAAAAAACCATTACATAAACACTATGAAGGCAGCAGGATTGAGTGCATTGTCATGGCTTCATATAGCGTGGCTTGCAGGCAAATAAGACAATTATTAGTTGGTGAATTTTATGCTGTCGGAAATGTGCAGTCAACGGCATGTTGATCTGGCAAAAACAATATTACTATAACTTAAACGAAAGTAGCCTGGTGAGGGGTAATTACATAATGTGCCAAAATAACTATCTACTTGGCTAAGGTGCATATATCAGACACACCTAATAAATCGTTGATAATTGTGCTTGGCACTGAATAAATATATATATTCATTCGTCTGTGCACCACCGTCTACTTGCAAAATTAACTCTCTGTCTTGGCGTGATTCATCCGCATCCACTACTGGATAGCTATGTCATTGATTGCGGTAATGAATGACGTCATTTGTGGGCCAAGCGAAGTCGAAGTGATCCCGTAAAAAACAATGCTTCGTAGGATTTGTAAGCTTACTTTGCTGTTTTCACGTAGTCAGTGTGGTGCCAATGCTGGCAATAATGGGACTTATAGATAGATGGGCTTGCCGAGCCAGAAAAAAGACGGTGTTCGAGGACTCCCGATATTGTGTGCCACAGACATCACGGATTAAATATCCATGATGAATTGGTGAAGTCGCAAGAGTCAGAGGACCTCTTATGCATTAGCGTCAGATTCATGTTTTTTTACCCCCCTTATCTGCCTCTTAGCATTGACCATCGTGTTATCGTACCAGTCAGTGGAAATAGTAATTCATCTTCGTCAAGTACATCGCTCGTCCTCAGTGCCTGGTCGGCCAACAGTCTGCAGAAACAAATTCTTGACAACGATCCCATGTACTTGAGTGTATGATAACTATGTCAGTGAGTTCAAACATAATACAATGACTCAACACGTGTGTTGCCAAGAACACACCTTCATGGATGGAATTCGAACCACCTTCATTTATCTTCATCCCTAGCCCGGTAAGAGAACCTAACATGTTAAGTCTGCTGCAATCAATAACACCGGCCTATTGTAGATCAAATTTATCAAATGTTCCATACCAAGCCACCTATGCAGTGACCTCCTGTAAGTAGGGAATCTCTCGCTTTCTGCGATGACCCTAACACGAGTGCAAACTCAAACTAATCATGCCGATTACACATTATCTACCGCTTTAATAATAAAGGTTATGCTGCAGATGCAACTCTTACTTTTGTTTCCGCTTTAGCTGCTGAAATGACTCCATTGCAATCATTTCTTGGTGTTGGAAACACCAAATTACTGACAATTTATTTTTGAACGCAGTCTCAAAAGTAAGTTTTAACCATGTAAAATAACAAAGGAGGTTTAATTCAATAACTATCTAACTATCTGGTATAACCGTTCAAATTCCACTCGCTGTCAGCTTCATATGTGTACCAGCATTTACAACGTGCCATATATGGTTCATCGATCAAGTTCCGTCATAAATAAGTTGACTCAACCAAGGCGATAATATATGATAATTTTTGTCCATTTTTTAGAAAATTTACATTCGAAGTATCAACTTGAACACAGGGGACAACGTAATATCTTTAAGAAAGCCTCATTGGACATTTAGCTGCACATGTGTGGAGGAATGTGATTCAAGAGTACTGGAGACCAAATGTGATTGCTGTGTCACATGTAAACAGCGCCTCGTAGGCGGGGCAGCTAGCCAACAGACTTAGCATCAATGTACGATTATGTATCATACAACATACGTCACGACAAGACATCTACATCGCCAAAATCACCGCAGATCTGTATTGACAGTATTAATTCACAATCGGCAAGTTTGCTGCGTCTGCATTGTGTGTGTGTATCGTCGCTACAGTTACTGATTAGTTGTTAGCTTCACTGACGCAACATTAGCATCACAATGAAATAAGTGAACTTGAGTTTCTGATCAGAGCTGAAACACTGCATTATGTATGGTAAATGATTCAGTATTAATTTGATCATGATATTACAAGAGTAGGCAGTCCTACAGCGCATTAAAAAATCCCCTCAGGACTTGGTTAGGTTAAAACAAGTTAAACCGAACAAAAACTGGTTAGAGCACGCTGGAATATGGCGCGTGAGAGATGTCGGTATTCGAATGGCATGTTGAGCTCTGTCCTGACAGGCTTCAATTAACAACAAACAATCACTGAGTCGATGACAAACTCAACCCTTGAAAATGGTTGCATGTTGTTTGGTTTTTGCTAATTACATTGGAATCCCGCATCTTGCCGAAAGCATGACTGCTCACAGTGAGTTTTGAAAAGTCCACAAATGCGCATTCCGAAATCCGCGACGCCGTATTGGCCGTGTTGAATTTTTGGTATTGATATCCATACAACATTGAGTGTTCCCGATATTACGTAGTCCGCAGCACAAGTAGTTGTAGATAATATTTACTGCCATAATGTAATTGCAGTAGATGCTCACAGCAAGAATATATCTAGAGAAACTGTTAAATTTTCTTGGGTTCCGTTGAGACATGTTGGCATTTCTGCTCGAAGTGGCTTATAAGTGAGGGAGTATTTTTAGAAGTGAATGCCTAAATGTCTCATTCAGGACGAATTAAACAGAGGAATGAAATCTGCATCTAGAAAGATCGGGTAAATTGAGCATCCCACGATGTACCAAGTTTGTTATTCTTCCTCCCTCACATATTTGCTCACTTGCTATAAATTTATACTTTGTTGGTCAATAAATGTTACAACCAGCATGCAGTGATTTGGTTCCCATATATGCTATATTTGTTTTGCACCTGAACATGGCATCACACGCCTGTAGTCATGAGTGTCGAACGATGCATCAATGATGGTGATTAATAATGGACAAATAAAATGCACGCATGTTTAAAACCATGAAGCGAATGCTAATCATTTGATGACCAAGCAGTCAATTATAAAAGCCAATGTTCATGTCTGAAAGGAGCACACACTAATGTACCACAATCTTCATCACTTGATGATCAACAGCTAATTAGATAGCAGCCCTTGCTGCCTTAACGAGGTACGATGACGTAACACTTCCCGAGAGAGATCTTAGTCTCCTATGGTGATGGTTGGAATAAATGCAAATACGCATGATGCATCCAGACGCTGAGAATCGACGATGATGAGATCACGCGCATTCAGAAACCGCGTGGCATTAACGGCCCCAAAATGCATAGCGAACAGCCGCCATTTAATCATATTATTTCATGTTTACAATATGTCTTTAACACTCCTCTCATACTTTGCTATGAAACATGTAAATGAATAGCTATCGTCGATTCCATGCAGACTAATATGGATAAAATATTCGGAATTAATATTTTTGGTTAAGTCAAGGTAATTTCTTAGGCAATAAAATATCTGAATCAGACCGCTGCTGGTGCATAAGGTGAAGACGAAGGCGATGTTGCAGTCAATGAACAAGAATTCAGTTGGCTGAGCTTTACGGGTCATTTGCAGCCTATGTGCATCGTTCAACCTGTTTGTGAGTATAATAAATAGCCTGTGTATGACAACCTCAGCATTATCCCAAAATCTGATTTGCGTTAACATTATACACACCGAAAGAACAACTATCATTGAAAAAACAATGGAAGGTTCTGTGGCGCGCATATCTTACCGCGCCCCAAATAAATGTGTAGCGTTAAGTAAAAGCTGTTGGAGCATGTGAGGCCTGCAGGCTCATTACTCTCGTTGGCGACGATGGTTGATCGGTGTGTCTGAGAGAATGCTGACGCGGGGAGCAGCTGTCCGATCTGGTATACCAACATATAGCAACAACGAGTCAAATGGGGAGCGCAGTGAATTATGTACCGCTCGGGTCACGTAGGCGACGGCTGCGATAAGACTGACTGCCGGTCATGTCAGGAATCAAGTACGCCGATTATGAGAAGTCTTCTGCTTGAGCTTATTGGATGTCTTGGTCAGTTCACGACAATGACAGCGACAATGTTTAGTGCATATTTGCAAGAGCCTGGTCGGGAAAGCATTTTATTGGAAGCTGTAGACATGGTAGTATAAAGAGCCATCACTTCCCTCCCTGATTGTATGACCGATAAGGAGCACCATTACTTCTGTCTATCTCGTATAAGAGACAACCGAACATCGCTATTTGAAGATGAGCTAAATGATATAATCATTAATGATGATCATGCTCAGATTACATTATTTTCAATGATCTTTTAATCGCTTGATATAAGATGAGCCAACATGATAATAATGAATACGAAATATGGATGAATATGATGTCCAGTCTGCCTCGGACGAAAACATAAGGTGCTTTGCAAATAGTTCAAACCCGGCAGGAAAGCGTGTAGTCAAAAACGCATGTTTTGTGTGTCATCACTCCTTATATCCCAAACAATTGCATCATACATCCTCTGCTCCGTAAGAGGATACACTTAAGTGATTGTGATATGTATTATGTCATACAGGTATATTTACATTATTAAGGATCACTTCCTGGAGACGGTTGTGTTATATGTATAACGTATGCCGTGATCTCGCCGTACCCGCTGTCTTCATTGACAGCTTATTACACAATGAAACACATTAGACGTAGGGACCTCTGGGGCACACCAAGAGTAAGATTTTAGTATTAGCTATGACTCTGCACCTCCCTTTCCATAATACAACTGACGGTATTGATTTTCAAGAGTATCACATTTGGGTCCATATAAACTAAGAAAGACGCGGTTATTAGCCATATAAGTGTTTTTCCTACGGGAAAATATGATTTTCGAGTCAAATCATGGCAATTATCGTTGCTTATAATTGGAAGTTGGCATGAACGTCATAGTCGAGTATCAGTTAGAAGAATGGATCTTATGATGAATTGCCTGCTGATCATTATTTCAGTAATAAAAGCAAAGTGATGCATATTACATTGTTACATTGCATGCTTTTACCGAGTGTTACCAATTAAAAATAGACCAGAATATACTGCAGCATCTGGGATCTGCTGGATGAAAGTCAATGATTGAATTGCAGGCCTTCGGCATTTGACACTGGGATCCGACTGAAGCTTTCGTTGATTGCTATAACGAATTGTATAGATAACTGATGTATTGGCTTTATAAACTGACACGTGACAGCCATAACTACGGAACATGAAATGATTCAAGTGGTCGGAGTCTTCATATAAACCATCCCTGTAGCGTTTTCATACAACAAAAGGTACTGTCACGTCTTTTAATGAGCGATATGTATGGTTTTTTAAAAACCAAAGATGTGTAAAAACTCAACATTGGCCGTACATCCTGCATATCCCGGCACAAAGTGACCAGTCCTGAGAAATGCATCACACCATTATGTGGAAATCATAGATTGCAGCAAGACTTTTATTAACGTTCATGTTACTAATTAAAACAAAATAAGCAGATAGCTTTTTGTATATTTAAATTGACAAACTGCAACAACAAACGATTGAAAAAGTTGGCTTCAATGTTTCTTAATAGCTATTTCCAGGAATGATATTCACCAACTCGCGTTCAGATGGGGACGATAGAAACTAAAACCAATGATTCCCGATGGCTGAATTCACGAATTCAGATTTCAATACATCCTTTGTATGAAACCATATGATGTTTTCTTTGAATTGATAGCCATTTCATAGATATCAGGGATACGAACCAGTTATTACCATGCAGTCACCCAGCACAAGCCCCTTGCATTAATTCCATTCCAGTAGGCTTCAATCAGCGGTTGTGTCTTATAACAACGCCTTATATTTTCAGCCTGCTTACAGTTGGAATACTAATTCGATAACACTGCTGTTTTCTGCAATGTCAAGGAGTATTTGGGCGTCTCAAGTTTTGGAATCTGTAACAAAACAAGTGATCTTGTACTAGTGATTGACAACCCATCCATTATGAGAGGTTACAGTAGAGGCAAACAAGCTGGGGGATTTTGGCGACATATTACATCAGAACAAAGCATGGCATGGGCAATTGTTCGAATGCTGACAGGATGTATGCCCAGTCTATGCACATAACCGAGAGGTTGTGATTTGAATAGACCCAAAAATAAGGTCAAGTCATTGAAAATCTTCAATCCTTAATCACTTTATCAATAATCCGTTTAATACAATGCTGTGAATGTCTGATGATACTGATGATGATGATGATAATAACGGTAATAACGATGATGATGCTGCTGCCACTGCTGCTTCTGCTGTCGCTACTGCTGCTGCTGCTGCTGCTGCTGATGATGATGATGGTGGTGGTGGTGGTGATAGTGGTGTTTGTGATATTGTTGTTGTTGGTGGTGTTTGTGGTGGTGGTGTTGGTGATGGTGGTGGGTGGTGTTGGTTTTGTTGTTGTTGGCGGGGGTGGTTCTGGTGTTGGTGGAGGAGGTGGCGGTGGTGAGATATTAATCATTTCCTGATCTCTTTGTAACGGCTTTAACTATCGCTTTACTGGACCAGAAGTATATGTTGCAATCTACGCCCTGGGTTGGACTCCAACTGAAGCCCACAAACACTGCAGTAGTCGCTTGACTTGAAATTGAAAGACTTACGGACGGATTGTACACTTTGCTGCCATACGGGTCGTAGCTGCTTCATCAATGATTTACTGGGGTGCGGAAAGCCCTTAGTAAAAGCAAACATGTACGCTGTCCAAAAGCCTCCCAAACGAGTCAACTTAGTTGATCGTTTCATAGTAAATATACCTCTGATATAGTTTTGACGTTATATATGACATCATATAATAATGTAGTGCAAATTGCGGATTGAGGCGTTGTCGAAGAATAATTGCATTATTTCTGCAAACATTAGGGGTCAAACAACCAAACATCAACAGATGTCTAACAATAATCACGGTGTATCATTGCAATTTACGAGGCCTGATACAATGTCTGAGATTGCCACTGCCCGTTAAAGCAATTATCCCTTTATAACAGATGTTTTCGAAGTGCCTGCTGGCAATTAATTCATCTGTTGTCTGTCGATACCTGTTACGACCAACATGCAGAATTTTGGTTTCCATTTATGCAGATTATTATGACACGATGCCACAATTAGGGTGCCAAATTAATAATGGAGTACCGAAATGTGTCAATATGTTATGCATGAAACGAATGATAATTAGACGATGACTAGACAGCAATCAATTATCAGAGAATATGCCAAGATCTGACAGGAGAATTAATGTACCGTAATCTTCATCACTTGGTTATTGACTTCTAATTATACAGCAACCCATGCGGTCGCCAAGAGGTGAGATGAAGCAACACCTCTAGCGAGAGTCCCTATCACAATGATGTTAGGCCGCATAATAGCAAATACGTATGAAGTAATCAGGTGCTTAGACAATTAGTGCATAAGCAACAAGGCCGCCACATTAACAGCTTTACACGTTATGACGAACCGCCGAAATTGAAGCATTTAACTTAATGTTAAACGACGAAAGAATTTTTCATATTTGTTTATTCTTCTGAAACCCAGCGTCCCAATATCATCACGTTCAAAGTCACTGATATTGACTGATGTCGCCATCATTTATTAAATGCACATCATGTCAAAACTGCTTAGCAACCCATATCAAACTCTGCATTATTACCAGAACAATTTTATAGGAACAACAAAAATGCATGAACACACCTTCAGTGTTTCACTGTTGTTAATTTCGCATCACGCCTATCATATAAACTGTAGTATGTACAATTTGCCGGAGCACATGCGACTTAACACACTCGATTGCGACGATGGATGATCATTGTGTGAGCGAACATGCCGGCCAGTGGTAAAGCTGTTCATGTTGAAATTGTGGTATGTGGCAACGACGAGTCAACTGCGATACACAATGATGTACGTTAGGCACTAGTCAAAAAGATTATGACTGCTATTAGACCGATAGTCTGTTGTATAAGGAGCCAATTATACGAATTACGAGAATGCTTTGGAACACACAAACACAGGAATAATCATCTTCCATAGAAAGGCAGCGATATTATTAATAAGATATTTGCATTGACCATAATCGGTTTCCCTCACACCGATTCATGTCACCACTATTACTATACAATAGTCAGTAGATTGCATAACGTCATATAATGCATGTTTGCACACGGCTTGCTTTCTGTAATTCCTGTTATTGATCCTTCTAATCATCTGCGTGTTTTTCAAACTCGTGTAGAAGACCATGATTGCTTTCATGATACAAAAATTACAAGTGAGGATTTTTCCTTTTTTCCTTTAATCAGCATTCCCATTCTGTGTAGGTTGAGTCACGAATTCTCGGGCAGGCGCTGAGTAATGTGGATTATTGGAAAGTTTTGTCCATATCTACAAGCGATTCTCCATGATATATCTAACCAGATTCAGTAGCAGACTAACAAGCTATACAATTAGCGTGATTGTTTCACACAAAAACATCACTGCTTCGAGCACTAGTAAACAAGTTCCTGTAGTACAGCTAGTAAATCGTTGATTCTTGGATATCAGTTAAAGTCACGTCTTGATATATGAGGTAGCAAGCGTGGTGATGTACCCTTCATTGCACCCCCTCATGTTACGTGCTATTACTCTGAGGCTATTTATTCAGAACAATAATGAACCCCATTATGTCATAGCTTTGCGGATATTGACGGGATGTTGTAGCAGGGATCTACACATCACGAGTATAATACACATACAGCGAAATGACATCGGTTGCTACGCGGCTGGTAAACGCTAGCAAACCGGCTATTCAACCATGATTATGCCAAAAACGATGCGTTTGATCATTTGCGTTAACGAAGGGCAGCTTCATCGGTCATAAAATAGAATACCTTATCCATAAAGCACTTTATTTGATGCTGTCAGACAAACAGTCGTCTCTTGCCTACTCATGTCTGGTGGTATAGCCGATATGGAGCATAATTACTTGTGTCTAACTCGCCAAGAAGACGGCATCTATTACTAAGGTTATTCGTTAGTTCCACGCGGCCATTTACGGGTGAGCTATATTTCAATGAAGTATGTTGCAACTCTGATCATGTTCTGCTGTCTGATAAAGTTCAAATTCCTTAAATACTGAACAAATAGAAAACTTGATGAAATCATTGCTCGCATACCGTCAAGCTGCCACCGCTCGAACACAATATGTACTATATTGATTATAATAAGTACCATGAAATGCAGATATATGCATTACATGTGGTGACCATGCCATGACTGCACGTGAACTCGGTAGTCAAGCGTTTGATATCTTATACATGTTTCGTTGAACAAATGATATCCCGATATAAATATAGTAAAGCGACTATTGTTGCATACCCAAATGGTGGAGTTGTGATGGAACAATTCTTTATCTCAAATACGTGGGACGTTATTGAATAGCAGGAGTATCAATAGGGTCGATGATGAGGCAGCTAGCGGGGAAGGTGGTGATCAACACTGACGACAGGTCAACATGCTTTAATTCGAATTGCATGTTCCAAAATGATGAGTTCAAACAATATCACGATTCGATTAACCATTTCTATGAACATGCTGGTGTACTTAGAACTGCTATACATTTGGCGATACACCAGTGACCATGGTGATGATGATGCTGATGATGATGATATATATATTTATTTTGCAAATTTGATTATTGGCGAATGAAGTTAGCCATCGAGTGTGATCGTCACACGATAAGTCGGGACGAGAAGTCGAACCAATTCCTTCTGTTTACGCGATCAGCAGCTTTCCGAAATACACGTAACCATGATAAATGTAGGCATATATATCCTTCCCGTTATGGTTATGGTAATGGCGAGCTAGTCTTGCATTAACTATAAAGCCAGCAAGTAGCTGTTCTGGGACATTATGGCTTTAGCCAATGGGCAGCTATCATCCTATCACTCACCAATGGCGCTCATTGCCATACATATGAAAGTGTTAATGGATGAATTTCGTCTCACAAGCGACTTATATCAGCGAAAGTAAAACAAAATGTTGACGGCAATGTCTAGAACGAGGCGCCATACCCGTCCTACATAGAGCGTCCTGGATGACTTAATAAATAGAAGAATTTTCCAGTTAGTGAATTCAGGTTGACGTCAAAACTGCATCATTTTTGGTAGATGTACATAGATAATATGATCTTGAGCCCCATGTCACGGCTTGATCTTAAAATCATCTGTAAATATTTCATATTGCTATAAAAATAATAATCGTGATATTTGTGTTCTACGGCACTTACAACAACGAGGAGATATAGCGATGGTGATGGATGTGGATGATTGTGAACATTGGATAGCAACCTCAAGTGCAAGAACCCACTTGACAAAAATCGGTGCTAAGGGTGGGGGGCTGCAAAACCACGGATGATGAAGCGGCGGTCGGAAGACTGTCGGGTGATGAAGCGGACGTCAGATGACTTCCGGGTGATGTAGTGGCGGTCAGATGACATACGGGTGATGTGGCAGCGGTCACATGACGTCCGGCTGATATAGCGGCGGTCAGATGACGTCCGGGTAATGTTGCCAAGCCAGTCCCACATTTAGGCCGTTTGTTGATGTAATTCAAGATATCAAGCAGGGTGTCTCTACATATTGGCACTGTTGCAGTGACTTCCAGCCCGGAGGGAACTATCGCTATATTCGGCAATGCTATAGAGGTTCTCATGCAAATATATGCTTTGTCACGCTACTTGCTATGACAATCACGTGTTAGGTGGGGAGACATATAGAAAACATCAATGGCTGTTTGTCGGCAACAGAAACACTATGAATGCGGTAACATCATCCATGGTGTCAGATAATTTTGGACATACGTAAACGCAAGTGAGCCGATTCAAACAAACTGGACCAACGTGACACAAAACAAACTCTAAAGACGACGGCTTATTCAGATGTGCGCCATGTCTTTAATATTCAAAAACGTTTCGCGAGTAATCCATCTAATTTTGAATAGCTACCTCTATAATTTTCCGAAATACATGGTCATTCTTGACTGACGCATGATTCCTTTGGCTCGAGGATTTTATAAATGCCGCTCGTTAATACACATTTGCATACCTACCTTGATCATATCCTATGACGTAGAAATTTCAGAAAGATATCTGGCAGTGAAATGGAAAACCAAAAAGGGTAAGTATAATCATTGACGTTTATTGCTTAGCACGAAAGTTCAACGGCACTATCCGGCTCATTACAGCATGGCATCAAAGTGTGGATTGTATCCATTAGTTTCAACTAATTCCTTTGTTGAAATTGATTTACTTGGACGACCAAAGGACATGGAAAGGTGACGGACCCTTTAGCGCAAAATGTGTCGTCTTGTTATGTGTCTTGAGCGTGGTAGATATAGGGCTGTGTTTTCCAACGGACGAGGTGCAGTATTTGATCACTTCACCAAAGTTGTGATTTGATCAGTTAACAGATAGTTGAGAAGGATTACTAGTTTTAACGGTGTCGAGGTGCCATTATCACTCATGTTAAGTACCGCTCGCCTTACTGAGTTCCTTACCCGCTACACTAGTCTTACATCAGGGGTTTACTCTGCACCATCAATCGATGAGGTCGGGACGTAGATTTTGGGGAATAAAGTTTAACCAAAGAGCTTACTTCGTTATGGTCACAACACACAGGAATATGGCGCTAGAGAGATTGGTTGCTGTCCCAACCCCCCTCCACCCCAATACAATCACAGCAGATGCACACAGTAAGTAGTTATTCTGAAAAATGGCCTATGCATTTTATTTGACTATTCGTCAGCGTGTGATATCATAGTGGGAAAGACTGCTTCTATGAAAGTGGCGATTAATAGTGGAGCAGTGATATAGGAATGTTTCCGACGAATATTAATCCGCTGATTGCCATATAGAAATGCAAACAATTTTGAGAGATTAAGTCTAGGTCAGACAGGAACTGTACAAATGTACCACTTAATGATCATCAAACTGCAGCCTAATAGTCTGTATAAGGTAAAATGACGCAATACTTCCCATGGGAGTCTTATGTCCATAGCTATGAGGGTGCCTATAAAGCAATCAGACTCTAAGAATTGCCAATAAGCTCACGCTATATCAGAAATGAGCCTTAGCAACTCCCAAAGGCACGCAGAACGGTCACAATTGAATCTCGTTGGCTATTAACAGAAGATTTACTCAAGGCAGCGGCTCGATTATGTACCTCTCATATACCAATGCCAAAGCACGCCTAGCAAACATGTTGAACAAGAAGTACAATCGGCCAGTGATGTCACGTAAGTAATGTACGTCGGAGATGTTGCTTGGGAGGCAGTAATTGGCTTAATTATGATAATTAATGACCACATTTCGGAAAGATAATCATATGTTTCGTTATATTCATCACTTCGTTAACGACAATTTAGAAAATTGCAACACTTATTAGGAAGACCCACACAATATTCCCTGTGGAGAGATGACGAATAACGTGAGTAGACACAGAATTGATATTGGCCTGTGCAAATTATGAACGAAGATCATAAATATCTCGATGAAAGCCTAGCTATGACACGACTCATCGGCTACAAGCACTACAAATGGTCAAAAAGCTAGAACAAAAACGAATCGGTGTGAGCATAGACTTTTGTATTGATACTTTGTCTTATATAATTATACTGAATTCCTCGTTTCATTTATATCAAAATTCCACCCAGGATATAATGGATGAAGACGAAATCATTTCTATTCAAAAATATAAATAGGGATGTAACGAATATACGAAGGTGGTGATTAGCTACATCTACACAGAGATCTTGGTGACCTCTCGCTAACTGCTTACGGTTAAGCAAGTTAGAATGCTGCCTAAGGGAACGACACAATTGGTGGCGCCAGGGCTAATGTGAGGATTGTCAAGCGCTTGACGAGATGAGATCGATTACGCAACAGCAACTATTATTAGTATTACCCCTACTGACAGTTGCCTTGCAAACTTATTATACCGGCGATGGAACATTTTGAATGATTTACTGGTATCCTGGTAACTGGCCTTGTTTGGTCGATGGGGGGGCACTGGAATTGCACAAACGTTATGTTGCAACATAAAACATTTTACTTAGGTACTAGATTAGCATATAACTTGTTACAAAGCAAAACACATGATTGCACGTGGTGACAATGGCTTATTCAACGATGGTAGAATGAGCGTGGACTCATTCAGTAGCGCTCTGCATGCTGCTGCACCCACATATTCAATAACAACAACACCAAAAGCGACCCAATGCCAATGCTTCCCTCTAATATTTTATATTCTGATCCCATCTAAAGGATGAATATCACACGACAAAGTCATACTATTTAATTGAACTTGATTTTCAGCGTAACATGTCTATATCACGTTGAAGGTATGGTGACTTATCCTGTATTGCCTAACAAATACCTTATGCCGTGTTATAAAAAAACAATCCCTCAGAACGACTAGTGAACGTCTGCCTGATCTTTCCCAGAACTCGGTTTATTTGTTTATTTGTTAGAATAGGTTTGTGGTACGATCTTGCAGTATAGTCCAGTATAAACGACTTTACTTTTAAGCTTTGGTACCCAATGCTGTTCCCGAGGGAATAGGGCATCTACCTACTGACTTAATAGCAGTGCTGTTTACTGCAGTGTCGAGGGATATTTGCGCGTCCATATATTTGTTATTGGCACAATAAGACTGTGACCCTTCAATCGCAGGTTGAGTCAGAAAGCATCACTTATATTCCATAACCATACTACAGTAAATATCATATAGGGAATGTCAACGACAGCTAGTGGAATGTACTTATAAGCATCATACTTGGTGGTCTTTGTCGAAAAGCTTATTAGCCTGCAAAACGCAAACTTGGTGTGGGTTTACATTGAAGGTATTTACGTGGAAAACTAATGTGTAATATATTACCAATTATATTTATATAGCGGAAAACGTAAATACATCCATACATTTATGTATATACATTACAAACCATACACGCATATGAATTACGCGCACACGAACACACATACGCGCACACGCATGCACACACGCATGCACCAAGTTATCTCAATATATTATCCACACATGCGCTTCCCACTACAAATCATACCCCCCAAGTAAACGGAAGGCGTTAGATAAGTAAACAGACGACGCAAAGAATAATGACTGCTAGTGGTGCTGCTATAGTTAGCATCGGAAAGTGTATCCTATTAGGAAACAATATATTGCGTAGGGGAGAGATGGGGGTTACGGTCGTGAATCGAACGATGCGGTTCATTCCATTGACTATTGACTTATTCCTATTGAACCTATAGGTATTTTAAGACCATGTATATATCGGTGTCATTCTCAGTCAATCTTAACATCTAAGGGTCAAATTGAGAGTCAAGGTGGATCTAATCGATCTAAGCAGCTGTGGTATAATGGCAATATAATTTATTCTAGAAATGCTAAAATGGTTTGAGGAATCGCAAGTAAGGAATTTGTAAGTAAGGTGATCTAATTATGTGTCGACATTTACCTTTTTTTTTATTCAACCAGGAAGACATGGTTGTAGATTAGTATCGAGCCTAACGCACTAAATATGGCCGCTCTGGGCATACATGGTGATGCATACCATATAGTAACTTATACCGTGCGGATTCTGCTCTGTGGTCCGTTACGCCAGTCGGATCAATACGCTATGATAAATATCTAATTTGTTTTGATTAACCTCAATTATGCCATTAAGGTAAATATTGTGGTCATAAATTATTATGCAAGTCGGTCAGCCGCTGTGTGGAGCAAATCCCGCAGTCTGTATCAGCTTATCTAGCCTATTTGTTTGATTTTGTGATTGGGTTATCAATATTAGGTTTAACGTCACAGCTGAACATTAAGTCCATGCATTTCGCACCAAATTTATATGTTGCAATAGGATAAACAATGTTATGAGAAAATGGATCAGCCGTATATTACCGGTTGCAAGACATCTGGGTATACATATTTGCCCTGTAACCTTAAGCTGTATTTCAAGTCCTCAAAGGCGCTGTAACATTACGTAACATGCTTAAAGAGATTCCCACCACCAAGATGGACTAAATCGTAACCACTTATAGTCCCTCAAATCATTTCATACATTTACCAGTTGATATCGCCTCGAAACACGCATGCTTACCTGCTTTCCCATCGCTTATTTCATAATATGACATACAATTTATTAAGGATGCAGCCTTCATCAATCGTTGTAGGATTCTTTTTACGAATCACATGATCCGAATGGGGTCATATGCTCGAGTAGCAATCCTAGATTTGATAGAATCGTATGATTGCTTCCGGTGACATAAACCGCCTATGATTATTACCAAAGTTCTCATAAGATAGTCAAAACTGTGCTAGCTTGCGCAGTACAGTGTGCGCAGTACAGTACGGTGCATTGTGCCGTTTGTGGTTCATGATGTTCTAAGCAATGCAAGCCGTTTGTTTGATAAACATGACATATGGAAAGGTAGACTTATTTCGGTAACCGTTTGTCTTCATCGCCTAACGTGCTTTGCAATCACATAAGGCCATCAGGCAGCAGCTTTGCGACGCTATGGCTATCGTCAATGGGCCACTATCACCCACTCACTCACCTACGGTTCTCGTTAGCAAACATAAGATAAATGAATATCGTCACACAAGCGAAACATAAACTAACATAAGCTGGTGACTGAAGCTTTCAGAAAGAGATAACACACAATGTTTATACGGCACCAAGGACGACTTTCCAATGAGAAGAAGAGAGTGAAATGTTCTGTAAGTGTCACTGTAAAACTACATAATGGTACAACTCGTACAAATATATACCTATTTCATACATATATATATATATATATATATATATATATATATATATATATATATATATATATATATATATATATATATATATCTTTATACGTATAGATATGTTGATGCAAAGTTAATCCTGTGAACGCACCTAGCTATATACTATAGACATCTCGCTTGATAAACTTGGGATCTGCATCCAGCAGCAACCGAGTACCTCCAATCAAGAAGCTTCTTTTATGCTGACAAATTATACAATATCGCGAGTAGCATTACATCATCAATGTAGTGTGAACCATGGCAGTCAATGTAACCCCGTGTCATTGCTATGCACCCATTTCCACCAGTGACAAGTAATCAATAGCCAATGAAAACAAAAGTACATACGCACTAGCAAGCTGATTATGTTTGTTGTACAAATATACAACTCAGCGTTAATTCCGGCATAATTATTGGCATTAGAGATAGCCAGGTGTGTGAATCGTCTGCTTATTAATGACTGACTGCGTGTTTGCATCACTAACAGTTATGACTTCAATCATTGCTCATTTGTCAGAAATTATGCATGCTGAATATTATGGACCCAATTGAACCCAGTATATGTGATGGCACTGGGGTAGTAATAATTCCAGAAAGGAACAATCGATTGGTTCGAATTACGGATCACTGGATAACTACAGCCATGTGCGGTATGGTGTTTTGGCACGTACATACTATCCGTTATCCTTCTTCATACATGTTTATGGGTAAATGAGTCGAGACAAAATACAGCATAGCATTCATTACTATCGTAAAGCGAGACACGTAAAAGTCACAAAAGTTGCAATGTGTAACGCGAAGATTCGTTTCTCCACCACCAGAGCGATTGACTTGAGCTTATCAATAGAGCTTCTTTTCACCCTTTAAACACACCAGTATTTTGCTTACTCTCTCCATCGCTGCAAACCATGTGAGCGGTTTCATCTGTGGATGGAAAGTGTTAGAGGCGTCATTTTGGCAACTTAACAACCATATGCAGAAAATGGCGGACGAGAAAAACATGTGAAAGAGTAGAAGTAGTGCTATGTTTTTTGTGTGCACTAATCGAAGGAATTATATCCGTACATGTCGAAACCAACTCTTCAATCCCACAGTAAAGATGATAAAGAAGGGATAATCTCCCTTAACATGAAATACGCACTAAAGATAATTCAACAAATCTGCACCTAAACTCAATTCATGTTACTAAATGGTGTTTTCAAAGAACAAAAGGCTCCAACATCAATAACCCAAATTGCTCAAGGAAAAAAAAACCTTAGCAGGTATACACATCTACATTGATGGCAGCAATCCTTTTCAACGTTTCTGTGTATTGCTACTTGTACTTTAATTATGAAAAACATACATAAATATTTTGAAAAATAAGGTAAATCTTGAATGTCAGCACTTTGAGTGAACAAGGTGCATAGTATACTGGGTGACAAAACATTTGGTTCTGTATAGTGATAATCATAAGTTTTGTACCATAAAATCATTATTAGATTCAGGTCCTTGTCACCTTCATGATATCATTGATGATAATGATATAGTTTGAACTTGACCATTGTTACTTTAATACAACCGAAAATGGGAAAGTGTTTGATACACCTAAATATATGTACGTTTTAGATGATTGATATTAATGAGGTCAAAACAATGTAATTAACTAACCATATGTTAATGCGCTTAAATGCTTCTGATACTTCCCTAAAACGTAAACTCATCTTGATAAGTCGGAAATTGTGTCGGTTTCACAGATAATGAATTATAATACTGGATGCTTGCATCAGCATATTTATCCCATGCTTGAATGAGTACAAGTCCTCTTGTACCTTGTTGGTAAATCAGCAATACTATGTTCATTACATCCACCAAGTTGTGCGATGACATTCCAGATCCCTGAACATATGAAAGCTATCTTAGGCCCTCTTTGAAGATGTGTCCATCATCATCAACAGCTCCTGCAGCATTAACGAGGAAGTAAACAAGCGGGTTTATTTGTGGATTATCTAGTGGTGTAGGAATATGAGACCGAGACTTGTAAGTGCATCTTAATTGTGTCAATGATATTGTCATGCAGGACACTGGAATATTATCGATGCTCGTTAAATAGTATTCAATTCTTTGTTCCCAGCCTGGCTTAGCTGAATACTGTTGTCATATTGTCTTAATTTGCAATTCACCAAAGCAAGTGGAACATAAATATAATTTGTCTCTATTTGATAGTATATGTGGCATGCTGGTTAGATGTATGCATGAATCTAATATCAGCCAGACGATAGTATCAGCTTAACAGTTGTTATGGGATGAATTATGCTATGTCAAATTCAGTTTTCAACAAAACCTGTCAGAATCTCTCCAAAATCTTAAGCCGGTTTGACCGTCAAGATAGCAAACATTGTGAAATGTACAAATAGTATTACCGTAGTTGCTTAAGATGCCAGATAAAAGTACAATGACGATGAAGTAAACATGAGAATCACCCTAAAGCAAACAAATAATTTTCAGTCAGCATTTCGGAATTTTGGCTTCGATCACTTCTTTAATAATGTATATGATGACGTAAGACACCACTTTGTGGATTCACTGCCGACGCGGTGTTGAGTGCCTCCAAAGGGAATTATAGTCAGTGTACTGAAAGCCAGGATAACTGCAAATTGTGCAACTTGATTTGGGCCTCTATATTTTGTAACATACATTGTGCTAACTTAAGTTCTTGTCTGGAGAGAAAATGGCCAAATCAACCTCGATGTTATCGGAGCTGACATAATAAAGAGAATACGGCCCACTCCCGGCATCCGTAGCAATACTGTATTAGAATCAATACGATCGATTTGGTCGGTACAGATGATACCCCATGATCAACTCTTCCCTCTAGGTGAAGCCGCTTCAGCAAATTACTTGGCCCTGATTATCAAAGACAAAATATTAGTTCAGGCGACCCAGTAAATCTCGTAATTGCAAACTGGTGCCAATGCAAGTGGTTGCTATCCACACAACATGGAACATCATCACATCACATCATTAGTTGCGGCCAGTGTGTATATAAACTATTCGAAAGAAATTATTCCTTCAATACCATGGGCTCATGTATTTACTGGGTCATAGGATAAATGCCGTCGAATAATTCACCGCTGCATTTCCTCTTCAAACAAGGGTCGCAACGGAGTTTTTCAACGGGTTTGCTTTGTACGACGTTAAGGCAAGGTACAGAAATAACAATATTCATGAATATAATTAAGTAAGCTATTTAGCTGTATCGGCACCCAGGGCCTGTCAACTGATCTGGCGCCTGTGACTCTGACACCTGTCTCTCATTTTGCTTGAATAAATAATGAACTACGACTGTTCGGCGAAGTGTAGCCCTACTAGAGTTGTTTCCCTAATTGATGGGCAAATGATAAATTGGACGTACTTCAAGAGGTGCGTCTGAACAAGTAAGACAGACAACGAGTTGCCGCCAATAAGGCAAATATCCAAGCGTCTAGGCAATTTGGAGAGCAAAGAGGTATTGATTATAAATCAAAATAGTTATTGCCTGTGAAAGACCCTTAATATTCACCAGGAAACTTACATGGCTTTGATTGATTTGATTATTTGCTGGTGTGCCTGTTGAATACAGCAAACGATGTGTGGCATCGTATTAATGGTGTGGGTATAGTAAGTTTTTTACGTAGTTGGACATAGGTTTGTAAATGCTAAAACAAAGCATACAAAATTCCATGTAAAGCTTGTCACAATGCAAGATGAAGCATGCACACACTGTCGACAGTGCTTCGTCGACCGTTCAAACAAAGCACGTATACCTTTGCTAAGAGGGCGCACTTGCACCTCTGCCATGGAAAAGTGGATCTACGCAATATCTGTGCACGCGTGCCATTCCCGATAATATCCTCGCTTACAAGCAGATCACATTTTCTACTTAATTTTGACCAATTATAGAGGTACATATCTTCAACTGTCGTATGTAGAAGAAATGCACATCGGGAAGTGCATTCTAGTGATTCCCAAAGCCTGGCTTTAGAGTCAAATCTTTGGTTGGATTGTTTATCATGTAAAAGAATAATGACGTGTGCTGCGGTATCAACGTTTTGTAGTGATCGGCGACATGTCACTGCAAATATCAGACTACCATTATTTCTACGAAAATAAGCCAACATAATATGTCGTAACTCAATTTTGCTTCGTCATTATGCACTCGTTTGTAAATATGAAATCCTATTGTAATTTGTCACTGACATTGAATGACCTAATGGATATTGTCACCTAGCTTGTCTACAATTCTTAGGTAACTTCACCCTCTGGCCGTTGCTGTAGGGTATCAACAGTCAAACAACATGTCTGTTTCATCTATTCAGCTAACAATAAAGATTGAAAATGAAACTCACATGATATTTGCTGCTTTCGAATGTTGTCATATTTTACCAGATTGATGCGTTGGCATTCACTCGATTGTAGTCAATAAGGTGTGACAGCATTCTGAGCTGGGGTAAAAGTTTCGGCCGAATTATACAGAAACGTCTGCAAAAACTTTCATTTTGAAAGGAGAAAAATAATTCAAAGTTGTCACCGAATAGTAAACTCAGAGCTTGAAGATACGCTACGAGGGTGTCTATTACCGCAAGACGTGTCACTGCACACTTATGTGCACGCCTGTGAAAGCACTTCGAATTTGCTGATTGATTTATTCCAAGCAGAAGGCCACATGAGGGCAGCGCGGTGATGTTGGATCAACATTCGCATATGCATTGCGTTGATTTGACGGTGGCGACCCCAGAATGTGGGCGTGTTGTTTATTGAATGAAGGAGTCACAACGTGGTCAGTCGATGTTAGCTTTATTTGTGAAGCCTTTAACTGCTTCTCCAAGAACGAGGACAGATAGCATCGTAAACTAAACCACAACATTAATGGCAAGAATAGAATTCGAACAAATGGATGGCGCTGACCTTTTAAGAGACTTTGCTTTTGCACCATCAATGCAGAAGGGTCAAAGGAAAAACAATTCCCCATGTTATAGGGGAAATGCCAAATTAATATTAAAAATAAAAAATCAGAAAATGACCTAAATGAAATGAATGTCATGCTCCATTTGGTACCTTGAATTAAGTGTCAGATAAACGTCTGTTCACTTATTTGTTCTCATCAATATTAATGTTAAAAATGTCTTAGCTAGTGCAATTGCAAATCTGCATAAAACCGTGGATGTAAGCTCAATTTATAACTAGGTCATATGAACAATGTTCCCAATCGCAGGCCAGCATCTGTATATCATAACATGTCGACGCTATATGAAAATTAATGCGCACGAGACCTTTACTACATAGGACAGATTTTGTATATTTTGTATAAACATCAATATTGATTTAGGAAGAGGCATTCCATAGGTAAAGCTGTACGTGCTGTTCCTGATTCGCCAACACACACCGCTGCTCATTGAAAGGTTACAACATGGATTGTAGTGCTTTGATGTGAATTGATGGAATAGGCGCCTGCGGTGAAAATATTTGGTACAGAGACACAACCTGACCTTGGCTTTAACTCGTTGTTTGGGTGGGCTTTCAGCCAAATTAGATCTCTGCATGTTGCCGGGTGTGATGGTGTCAACAGCAAAATGATCGAGCCAATATCAGACTACGATTACGTCACTGTATAAGGGGTGTCATAAAACATATCTACATGGTTAAAGTGCACATGTTTGACAAAACTGATTTACTGTTATGTTAACACGTGTTAGGCTCTATCTGATCCTATGCCTTCCGCTCAATTCTGCACCACTCTCAGCTTGCAATGTTATAGCGTGTGTACAAAAAGTATGCCCGCGGATATTCAAGAACGTCACCTATCGCCAAAAGCGATATTGAACATCGATACACGCGAGTCAGCGTCTGGCCCAATATGGATGCTATTACTCAACCGCAGGTGTCTGTCAATGTTAGGTCTATGTAAGCGCCCATGTGCATCAATTACTAAGCCAATTCATTCGGCAATGTTCAATGGCGTCTCATAAATACAGGAAGTAAATGCCTTCAAAAGAATTGATGGACGCCGCGCACGCAAGTGCTTATTTCCTTACGCGATCCCGTTCAACGCCAATTCTTAAAATTAGCAGCACATTATTTTTGCCAAAAGAATGGTACATGGCGATTGCTTAATGGGGCAAATTCACGTTAATTTGTACAAATATGTTATGCGAGGTATGTGAAGTCATCTACAGAGTTACAAACTGGTTTTCATCTGTACCTAGGTACCATGCCATTCCCTGGAGATGTTTATTGACTACGGTTTTCATTGGAACATATATGCTAGGTAATAGTATGATAAATTGCCAATCCTATGTCATAGTATGGTGATTATATAAATATATATATATATATACATATATATATATATATATATACATATATATATATATATATATGTATATATGTATATATATGTATATATATATATATATATGTTAATATGTATATGTTTAAATATGCATATACATATATATATATATATATATATCTATATATATATATATATATATATATATACATATATATATATATTTTTAAATATATATGTATATATATATATATATATATATATAGATACAAGCGTATGTGTATCTAGATATATATATATATATATACAAGCGTATGTGTATCTATGCGGATTAATGATTGACTATCAAAGTGTCGGGATGTCTACACCATGCGACGATTAGCACTCAGCTGATGATAAAGCTTAAATATAATTACATATGACGCTACACTTTCCAAACGAGACCCATGTCTAAATTAGTGATGGTATTAATAAATCAAATACGCTTACAATGGACAATGTGACCATGTGCATTCAGAAAGCAGCATGACATTAGCATATGTTGAAGTCATTAGGAACGGCCGCATTTGAATCAAATGCATTTGTGAATTCAAGTCATGCATATTATAATTAATAATGTTAATATCCACCGATGTAAGCTGATGTCGGCTGCAGAAATGTAACGGAAATATAGCGATTGTCCGTTGTGTACGAAAACTAGAGAACATTATATGGGATATATGAATGTAACAGTGAAATCCGTTGAGGATAGCCTGGTTCGTTGCCTCAGATGGTTCAAACTAGACACAACCGCCTATGATATGATATGCATATTTTCAGTTACTTGCCACCCCAGTATTCCTCGACTATTACAAGAATCAAGATGCGCAAACGTTATGCAATACATTCGATGCCGCTGTATCGACTGGATTGATTGTGGTCCTAATTATGCATTTCGGGCCTATTCTCGTAACTATGCATCGCACCCTTGTGTTCGCACGATGGCATTATAACCATACCCACTGCGTGTGCACCTTAGTACGCGGTACGGCACGCAAAACAGGTTCCTTTATCACATATTCACACATAGTGGAGAAGTTAGTTATAAAGTGTACCTTTGCATTACCGCATCTCAATTGCCATAGACAATTGTAAGTATCATGGGTGTTGTGTTATACGTGAAGCAACTAAACTTGTTGACCCATCATGGGAATGTTGACTCGTATTAGTCATACCAATGGAACAAATTACCACAATGGAACGGTCAAAGTGACAGAGCTAGGAATGAAATAATTTAGTCAATGTGGCCCATGGTCTATTTGAAACTGCAGATAATGCCATCTATTACGACATTTAAATGCTATACATATTATAAACTTACCAACATATTGTTTTCTCCAACGAAATGTCACTCATTGTGAAATTCCAGTTTGCATATCCTATTTGAATATGATATGATGTAGCATAAAATTATTTATTGTTACTGCTGCGCAAAACTATCTTTCCATAAATGTATCAGCCAGCAATATATGTGAATTTAGAGCAGACGTTGACGAATAAGATTGAAAATTGAAGATTGGCGGGTAAGCGATCAGCGGCTCATTGATTCTTCTAGTAATAAATGTTAACATGCTTTGATGGATCCCATAACAGAAGCCATTGCAGCAAAGTTTAAACAAATAGCTTACAGCTATGCTAATCGTTTGACTCGCGCCTGCAACTACAAAACGGGTATCTACACCACCCGCGTGCACGTGCGCTTCATAACGTCTTCTCTTCTCTCTGGTTTTAGTTGATCACATGGTTGAGCCACATGAAGGGGGGCGTGTTACGCACTCATAGAAAAGTTTGCCACATAGTCAGTCGATGTTGATGAAGTACTGATAGCTTCGTGAACGAAATCTAAAAAGAATGTAAGGAATGTATAGCACAATAACTTGATGACCAGATAGCCCTATTTAAAACTGCTTCCACGTCGCACAGCAACCTCTGCATTATTCAGCAAGTCAAAACTATTTAAAAATGAATGTGCGCTAGATGAAGCGCTAATAATGCCAGCGCATTACTAAAGATCCTTGCTAATAATAAAAGACCAATTCTGTAAACCCTATGAAGGCAACAGCCGAGATTGCAGTGCTTTTACGGGAATTGAGGGCATAGTCTACTGCATTAAAACATTTGGTACAGACACATTCCGGCCTTGGCTTCAACTGGTTTGGCTTTCAGGCAAATAAGCTGTCAGAGTTGTGCAGCCAACGGCATATTGTTCTGGCAAATATCAGATTACCATAACCACCTTAGTCTGATGAGGATAGTTACATAATGTCCTTGACTGCATCGGACACACTAATTAAATTGTTTTAACCCGTACTTAGCACTGAATAATGCTATGCCTTTCGTTCGTCTGTGCACAGTCCAATTTCAAAGTTCACTCTCCGTGACGTTCACTCTTGGCGTGACTCATCCGCATCCACTACTGGATAGCTATATCATTGATTGCGGTAATGATTGACATCATTTATAGGGTTAAGTGAAGTTGAAGTGATCCCGGGAAAAAAACTAATTTTCTTCGTAGGATTTGGAAGCTTACTTTGCTGTTTTCACGTATTCATTGTGGTGCCATTGTTGCCAATAATGGTACTAATACTCGCAAGAGTTAGAGGACCTCTCACGCAAGTCTTTTTAATATCCCATTAGCGTCCCATTTGTTTTACCTTTCTTATCTGCCTGCCTCTTAGCATCGACCATCGTGATATCGTACCAGTCAGTGGAAATAGTAATTCATCATTGCCAAGTACATCGCTCGTCATCAGTGCCTAGTCGGCCATCAGTCCACAGAGAAACATTCTTGACAACGATCCCATGTACTGCAGGGTATGATAACTAAGTGAGTTTATACATGATACAGCGATTCGACAGGTGTGTTGCCAAGAACATACCTTCACGGTTGGAATTCGAACCTCCTTCATTTGTCTTCATCCCTAGCCAGGTAACAGAACCTTACATCTTAAGTCTGCTGCAGTCAATAACACTGGCCTATTGTTGATCAAATTCACCAAATGTTCCATACCAAGCTGACGTCACAGTAGCTTTCCGTAGGTAGGGAATCTCTCGCTTTCAGCGATAACCCTAACACGAGTGCAAACTCAAACTAATCATGCCGATTACACATAATCTACGGCTCTAATAATAAAGGTTATGCTGCAGATGAAAACCTTACTTTTGTTTCCGCTTAAGCTGCTGAAATGACTAGATTGCAATCATTTCTTGGTGACAGGCAATTTAACGATAATGGCGCCTTTTGAAACCTATGTTTACAAGCAAGTATCAACCATGTCAAGTTACAAAGGAGGTTTAATTCTGTAATTATCTGGTGTAATCGTTCAAATTCCACCCGCTGTAAGCTTCGAATGTGTATCAGCATTTACAACGTGCCATATTTGGTTAATAGTTCACGTTCTGTCATAAAGAAGTCGGCTCAACCAAGGCCATAAGATAACATTGCTAGCCGTTGCAATGAATCGTTCATTAAAGGTTTTTATACAATATAATTTTGATCATTTTCGAGAATATTTACATTCAAAACTAAGTGTCAAATTGAACACCTTGGATAACGTAATAGCTATCTCATTGGACATTTAGCTGCAAAGGTGTAGTGTCATATGATTGAAGGGTACTGGAGGCCAAATGTGATTACCGTGTCACATATTAACCGCGCCTCGTCGGCGGGGGCAGCTAGCCAACAGAATTAGACTCTATGTACGATTATATATCATATCACAAACATCACTTAAAGACCTGTACATCGCCACAATCACCGCAGATCAGTGTTGACAGTATCAAGTCACAATCGGCAAGTTTGCTTCGTCTGCATTGTATGTGTGTGTGTGTGTGTGTGTGTGTGTGTGTGTGTGTGTGTGTGTGTGTGTGTGTGTGTGTGTGTGTGTGTGTGTGTGTGTGTGTGTGTGTGTGCATCGTCGCTACAGTTACTGATTGTTAGCCTCACTGACGCAACATTAGCATTACAATGAAATAGGTGAACTTGAGTTTCTGACCAGAGCTAGAACACTGCATTATGTATGATTAATGATTCATTATTAATTGGAGTAGGCGTCCTAAGGCGCATTAAAAAATCACATTTTGGCTAGGCTGAAAAAGTTCAACCAAACAACAACTTGGAATTGGCCAGAGCACGCTGGAATATGGCGCATGAGAGATGTCAGTATTCGAAGTTGAGTTCTGTCCTGACAGGCTTTAATCAACAACCAACAATGGCAAACTCCGCCTTTTCAAAATGGTTGCATTTAGTTTGGTCTTTGCCAATTACATTGAATCCTGCATCTTGCCGAAAGCATGACTGCTTCCAGTGGGCATTAAAAGTCCACAAATGCGCATCACGAAATCAACGACGCCGTAATGGCCTTGCTGCATTGTTGGTATTGATATCATGCAATATTGAGTGTTCCCGATATTAGATAGTCCACAGCGCAAGTAGTTGTAAATAATATTTACATCCATAATGTTATCGCAGTATATGCTCACAGCAAAAATATATCTAGAGAAACTGGTAAATTTTCTTGGGTTCCGCTGAGACATGTTGGCATTTCTGTTCGTAGTGGCTTATAAATGAGAGAGTCTATAGAGAAGTGAATGCTTAAATGTCTCAGACAGGACGAATTAAAGAGAGGAATGAAATCTGCAGCAAGAAAGATCGGGTGAATTGAGCATCCCACGATGTACCAAGTTTATTATTCATCCTCTCTCACATATTTGCTCACTTGCTGTCAAGATATACTTTGTTGATCAGCAAAAGGTACAACCAGCATATATGATATATTTGTTTTGCACCTTAACATGGCATCACACGCCTGTAGTCATGAGTGTCGAACGATGCATCAATAAAGGTTGTGGTTAATAATGGACAAATGAAATGCACGCATGTTTAAAACCATGAAGCGAATGCTTTTCATGTGATGACCAAGGATTCAATTATACGAGCCAATGTTCAAGTCTGACAGGAGCACACACTGATGTTCCACAATCTTCCTCAATTGATGATCAACAGCTAATTAGATTGCAGCCCTTGCGGCCTTCACAAGGTACGATGACGTAACACTTCCCGTGAGAGTTCTTAGTCTACTATGGTGATGGTTGGAATAAATGCAAATACGCATGATGCATCCAGACGCTGAGAATCGACAATGATGAGATCACGCGCATTCAGAAACCGCGTGGCATTAACGGCCCCAAAATGCATAGCGAACGGCCGCCATTTAATCATATTATTGCATGTTTACAATATGTCTTTAACACTCCTCTCATACTTTGCTATGAAACATGTAAATGAATAGCTATCGCCGATTCCACGCCGACTAATATGAATAAAATATTCGGAATTAATATTTTTGGTTAAAGTCAAGGTTATTTCTTAGGCAATAGGTGGTGCATAAGGTGAAGACGAAGGCGTATTTGCAGTCAATGAATAATTTATTTGCAGTGTTTGTGAGTATAATAAATAGCCTGTGTATGTCAACCTCAGCATTATCCCAAAATATGAAATGCCTTAACATTATATACAACACAAGAACAATTATCATTGATAAAACAATAGCAGATGTACACTTATGCAGAGGTTCTGTGGAGCTCATATCTTACCGCGCCAAACAAATGTGTAGCGTTAAGTAGAAGCTGTCGGAGCATATGAGGCCTGCAGGCTCATTACTCTCGTTGGCGACGATGGTTGATCGGTGTGTCTGAGAGAACGCTGACGCGGGGCGCAGCTGTCCAATCTGGCATACTAACATATAGCAACAACGAGTCAAATGGGGAGCGCGGTGAACTAAGTACGGTTCAGGTCACGTATGCGACGGCTGCGATTAGACTGACTGCCAGTCATGTCAGGAATCAATTACGCCGATTACGATAGGTCTTCTGCTTGAGCTTATTGGATGTCTTGGAGCCGATTGGTCAGTTCACGACAATGACAACCGATAATGTTTAGTGTATATTTACAAGAGCCTGGTCCGAAAAGCATTATATTGGAAGCTGTAGACATGGTAGTCTAAAAAGCCATCACTTCCCTCCCTGATTGTATGACCGATAAGGAGCACCATTACTTCTGTCTATCTCGTAAAGGAGACAGTTGAACATTGCTATTTAAAAATGAGCTATTTTAAATGATATAATCATGAATTATGATCATACTCAGATACTTTGCAATGATCTTGTTATTGCTTAATATATGGCGAGCCAAAATGATAATAATGAATACGAAATATGGATGTATCTGTCCAGCCTGCTTCGGACGAAAACATAAGGTGCTTTACTAAAGTTTCAAACCCGGCAGGAATGCGTGTAGTCAAAAACGCATGTTTTGTGTGACCTCACTCCTTATATCCCGAACAATTGCATCATGCATCCTCTGCTCCGTAAGATGATACACTTAAGTGATTGTGGTATGTATTATGTCATACAGGTATATTTACGTTATTAAGGATCGCTTCCTAGAGACGTTAGGGTTATAGGTATAACGCATGTCGTGATCTCGCCGTACCGGCTGTCTTCATTGACAGCTTATTACACAATGAAACACATTAGACGTAGGGACCTCTGGGGCACACCAAGAGTAAGATTTCAGTATTATCTGTGACTCTGCAGTTTTATTTTTGAGTGCATTGTTTTTATTCCTGATACCTTTAATAATTGCTTATTTTAAAGCAATAAATAAGAAGGAAAAACATCTCTTGACAGCTACCGCTTAAATTTCTCGAATAATAAAGTCACAGCGAGGCACAATTGGACACAGAACCTGGCCATTGGGTCCGAGTAGACTAAGTTTGTCGTAGTGTGTGTTCTGCACAACGTAATTATTTTTTTTGAAAATATATTTGAACCGTTTTTATGAACAGGTGTCATCTTGTACAGGTACATTATAGAGGCAGAATATAATTACGGAACGTAGGCTTGCAATGTATGCAGTTTTACCTTCCGTCACAATGGATGGAAAATTACAATCGATCGGCTATACCAATCCGCAGTCGCCCGGTTGGCGTCATAGTGGGCCGATGACTTAACAGCACATGCGCGTTGAATATAATACAGGTGATGACTGTGGTTTAGCTCAGCTGAACTTAGGTGTCGGCAAATCTCAGGTCGAATTCTTCGGTAATAAACTCGAATCCGGATTTATCTAACTTGCATCCGTCAATGAAGCACATCGACCCAGCGGCAACTGTGCATCCATCATGACAACAGCTGCTGAATTGTCGATGCATCATGAGAATGTAGTCGCATATAAGCCAAACCAATGTAACAATAAACCAAATCGTAAGATGTCGATGACTAATTTGCACTAAAAGTGATATATATTCAAATTGGAAGAGTGTATTTCATTTCTATACTAGGGATGATGACAGCCACAATGAAAAAGTGATTACCTCAGTTGTCTGAAATCTTAGTAACTCGGAAATGACAGTTAACACACCTGATTCTAGTTTGATATGATGTAATATAAACTGATTCCGTGGTGGAGCTGCCCTAAAACAGACATATTATCTTACAACGCGCAAACAAGCAATCGGCAGGTAATAAGAGCAAATACAAACAAATTAAAGAAGCAGAATTTTAGTTCAAGAAAATAACGATTGCCAAGTCGCATTGGATATTTATTGCCAAATCAATTCCATCTATAACAACATACTTTTATCACAGACTTTATTATTAGTCTAAATTGGCATTGGCAATGTATCATACTTCTGTATACCTCATACGTTACACCTGAGCCTGTCGACACATTGTCAGCGACTCTGACATCAGTCTATCTTCATGCCATAGTAAATATTCGGTAAAACTGGCCAGGAAAAGCGTCCTAAACTAAAGCTAGCCCTCAAGTATGCACCAATAATCGATCTCACGTATCTCAAGGTGTGTCTCTCCCAATTTGACGGATAAGGAGTTGTTGCTAATTAGGCCAATATCTAAGTAGGCATCAAGCAATGACGTACCTAGATCTTATCATTTGTATCATATATGCCAGAAGTAAACTGGGAGCGATTCAATAATTAAAGCAGGTACATTTGATATTATGAATTATGTATCATGAATTACGCATCATCAATCGGTGAACCGAGATCATTACGGAAAATATTGTGTATAACTCTGCTTATTGTTGTTCCGCAGTTTGGTTCCTCTATCGTTTCAGTTTCTCTTGTTGTAAGCGTACTAATGTTAATTATATAATATAGGGAAATATAAAGAGAATGAGATTCGCCATGTATTACATATTTAGGAGAGAGGACTCGTTTTAACAGCATGTGAATTATTGGCAGTAATATTGGGAATGAGTATTGCCATAGACTTACACGATAAATCATTGGTCAATGCAGATAAGGAAGGTTAATAAAGATTAAGTTAACGTGAATGAGATATAAAGAAGTAATCTGAATCTGGCTACGCTACCGATTCATTCGGTCCTGCTCGACGTCCGAGAGGAAGATAAGGGGTACTCGATTAATAGATTTATATAGCTATGTCTATTACTAATATCTGTTAAATCCTATTGTCGATCCGTGTCTATATCCAAGCGGTTTTAGTCTAGCAGCAGTGGAAGTTACATCTGGTCAAGAACATTGAGTTAGTCAGGGCTATCTTGAGTAGATCTATCCAACAAAGATGATACTCTCTCCAAGGTATGGAGATATAATTCACTCCATGCATCCATATCTTATCACTGTTGCAGTGACTTTCCATCGGTAGAGGGGAAATCTTACTCCCTGCTGAGATGCTAAATATGTACTGAATTGTGTACTTCCATTTCAAGCAAATCATGGCTATAACGTACGGTGTAATTATGGAATTTGCCCTCAAATCACGTCTGCTGCCAAAATACCAGAGACAGCCTAATAGCTTCCGTATACAGAATGCAGCATGGCTATAGCGGAGAGGGCAAGTTTAGTGACCGCGACACATGTCAGTCCTGTACTATTGTTTTTCAGCCTGAAAACAGACACCTTCAACCCTGTATTATGCAATGGTACTGATTTAATATTCATGTGATCCTAAATCAACACGATCAGTTATCCTCTACTTGTTGCTAGAACATATGAAGTGCTGCCTTCTAGCACACGAGGCGCCTTAATTGATCACCTCACCAGTTCAGTGATTTGATCATTTTGTTGATGGATTAGAATGATTGCAAGGGTTTAACGGCGTAAAGTTTTATAGTATAATTTACGCTCAGGACCACTCCTTTTACAGGGTTGCGTACACACTACAGTTGCCTTAAATCGCTGACTAATGCCACATCAACAATCCTTCACGCTACGGCTAGAGATTGCAGTGGGTACATGAATTAAATCAATCTTTGCACTGGCCACATAACATAGGAACATTATGCTTAAGAGATATTGGCCTTCGAACGACGAATTGGTTGCTGTACAGACAGACCTCAGTAGCGAGTGACACTCAACCAGTCAATGACACACTCAGTGCAGCATTCATGGTTGTACGCCAACATGAATGGCCATTGGCGTGATCAGTCGATGGGGTGGGATAACGTTTTGTTGCATTGTGTGGGCATTTCAACCACCTGCCAAGATGAATGCACGTAGGCGACAATTAAAAAAGCACCTTGTGTGTTATTTAGCGAATGCCAACTGACCATCAATGAGCAGCCATTGATTCGACATTATTGCATAATGGCCGGCCAAATAGCATTTACAACGAGATATTCTGATATAAGATGTACGCCAAGATTGAGTCAAACTTCTACAAACAGCCATAATGCAATCGTAGCAGATCCTCACAGCAAGAATATATCTTGTGCTTTTTGCGTCTTTTTGGGATTGGTAACGGTGAGAAGTGGTGGCCGCTCTGTTCTTATTGGCTAATAAATGACCAAGCCGTCAGATAGGGTAATCCCACGATCTATCAAGTCACTTACGTGATGCATACAAGCTTATTCCTTTATAACAGAAGTGTCCACTGACAATTAAGTCGTCTGTCGATATCTGTTAGACCAACATGCAGCTATTTGGTTTCCATTTATGCAGACTATTATGGCACAATGCCACAATTAGGGGGCCAAATTAATAATGGAGTACCGAAATGTGTCAATGTGTCCAGCATGAAACGAATGTTAATAAGACGAGACTAGGCAGCAATCAATTATCAGAGCATATGCCCAGATCTGACAGGATAATAAACGTTCCGTAATCTTCATAACTTGGTAATTGACTTCTAATTATAAAGCAACCCTTGTAGTCGCCATGAGGTAAGATGAAGCAACACCTCTAGCGAGAGTTGGGTCGCACAATAGCAAATACGTATGAAGTAATCAGGTGCTTAGACAATTAGTGCATAAGCAACAAGACAGCCACATTAACAGCTTTACACGTTATGACAAAGCCGAAATTGAAGCATATAACTTATTGTTAAAAGAAGAAAGAATTTTTCATATTTGTCTGAATTTGTTTATTCTTCTGAAACCCAAAGTCCCAATATCATAACGTTCAAAGTCACTGATATTGACTGATGTCGCCATCATTTATACAATGCTCATCATGTCAAAACTGCTTTGCAACCCATGTCAAACTCTGCATTTTTACAAGAACAATTTGATAGGAACAACAAAAATACATGAACACACCTTCAATGGTTCTCTGTTGTTAATTTCGCAACACGCCTATCATATATACTGTAATATGTATAATTTGCCGGAGCACATGCGACCTACAGACTTAACACCCTCGATTGCGACGATAGATGATCATTGTGTGAGGGAACATGCCGGCCAGTGGTAAAGCTGTTCATATTGAAATTGAGATATGTGACAACGACGAGTCAACTGCAATACACAATGATGCACGTTAGACACTAGTCACAAAGGTTATGACTGCTATTAGACCGATAGTCTGTCGTATAAGGAGCCAGTTATACGAATAACGAGAATTCTTTGGAACACACAAACAGATGAATAATCATCTGCCATAGATAGGCAACGATATTATTAATAAGATATTTGCACTGACCATAATCGGTTTCCCTCACACCGATTCATGTCACCATTATTACTATACAATAGTCAGTAGATTGCCTAACGTCATATAATGCATGTTTGCACACGGCTTGCTTTCTGTGCATCCTGTTATTGATCCTTCAAATCAGCTGCGTGTTTTTCAAGCTTGTATAGAAGACCATGATTGCTTTCATGATACAAAAATTACAAGTGAGGATGTTTCCTTTAATCAGCATTCCCATTCTGTGTAGGTTGAGTCACGAATTCTCGGGCAGGCGCTGAGTAATGTGGATTATTGGAAATTGCTGTCCATATCTACAAGCAATTCTCCATGATATCTATAACGAGACTTGGTAGTAGACCAACAAGCCGTACAATTAGCGTGATTGTTTCACACAAAAACATCACTGCTTCGAACACTAGTAAACATGTTCCTGTAGTACAGCTAGTAAATCGTTGATTCTTGGATATCAGTTAAAGTCACGTCTTGATATATGAGGTAGCAAGCGTGGTGATGTACCCTTCATTGCACCCCTCATGTTACGTGCTATAACTCGGAGGCTATTTATTCAGACCAATAAAGAACCCCAGTATGTCACAGCTTTGCGGATATTGATGGGAGCAGGGATCTACACATCACGAGTATAATACACATACAGCGATGTGACATCGGTTGCTACGAGGCTGGTAAGTACTAGCAAACCGGCTATTCAACCATGATAATGCCAAAAACGATGTGTTTGATCATTTGCGTTAACGAAGGGCGGGGTTTATCGGTCATAAAATAGAATGCTTTATCCATAAAGCACTTTATTTGATGCTGTCAGACAAACAGTCGTCTCTTGCCTACTCATGTCTGGCGGTATAGCCGATATGGAGCACAATTACTCGTGTCTAACTCGCCGGGTAGAAGGCAACTCTGATCATGTTCTGATACAAGCCAGCTTGAGAATAATATATTGAAAATTTGGGCTGACATCCTTAAATACTGAACAAATAGAAACTTGGTGAAATCATTGCTCGCATCATATGTGATGGCGCTGGGATAGTAATAATTCCAGAAAAGAACAATCGATTGGTGCGAATTACGGATCACAAATAAGGATAACTACAGCGATGTGCGGTATTGTTTTCTGGCACGTACGTACTATCCATTATCCTTCTTCATACATTTTTAAGTGTAAATAAGTCGAGACAAAATGAGCATAGCAGACAGCATAGCATTCATTACTATCATTAAGCGAGACACTTAAAACGTCGCAAAAGTTGCGATGTGTAACGCGAAGATTCGTTTCTTCAACACCAGAGCGATTGACTTAAGCTTATCAATAGACACATCTACATTGATGGCAGCAATCCTTATCGGCATTGTTTGCCCCTGGTATATTGCCTTCCCCTATCCAGTAGTGCTGTACATTTCAACCTGAAGCATGAGCCTCATATTTGTGCAAAATTTCATCAAACGGATTGGCATGTTTGAACGACCAGGGGAACTATCTAGTCACAATAAATTCAATACATGTTCATCCGTAAATTTTGCACAACAAAACTTAACTGCAATATTTTGTTGAGTAACTAGACAAGTCAACGTTTCTGTGTATTTCTACTTGTACTTTAATTATGAAAAACATGCATAAACAGTTTGATGAATAAGGGAAACCTTGAATGTCAGCACTTTGAGTGAACAAGGTGCAAAGTATACTGGGTGACAAAACGTTTGGTTCTGTATCATATCATTGTTTGATTCGTCTTTGTCACCTTCAAGATAACATTGATGATGATGATATAGTTTGAACTTGACCATTGTTACTTTAATACAACCGAAAATGGGAAAGTGTTTGATACACCTGAATATGTACGTTTTAGATGATTGATATTAATGAGGTCAAAACAATGTAATTTACTAACACAATATTAATGCTCTGAAATGCTTCTGATACTTCCCTAAAACGTAAACTTATCTTGATAAGTCGGAAATTGTGTCGGTTTCACAGATAATAAATTATAAGACTGGATGCTTGCATCAGCACATTTATCCTATGCTTGAATGTGTACAAGACCTTGTTGGTAAAAAAATCCATTGTATCCACCAAGTTGTGCGATGACATTCCAGATCCCTGAACATATGAAAGCTATCTTAGGCCCTCTTTGAAGATGTGTCCATCATCATCAACAGCTCCCGCAGCATTAACGAGGAAGTAAACAAGCGGGTTTATTTGCGGATTATCTAGTGGTGTAGGAATCTGAGACCGAGACTTGTAAGTGCATCTTAGTTGTGTCAATGATATTGTCATGCAGGATACTGGAATATAATCGATGCTCAGCAAAAATACATTTAACATCGGAACGCAATATAGGCATAGCATGCGGTATGAAGGGATGAGATGTTGACGTTTTGTCGTTCAGATTAGGTTTGCGTTTTAAGCTTTCGTTAACCAGTATCCAATTCTTTGTTCCCAGCCTGGCTTAGCTGAATACTGTGGCCATATTGTCTTAATTTGCAATTCACCCAAGCAAGTGGAACATAAATATAATTTGCCATCCGACGGAACAAGTCTCTATTTGATAGTATATGTGGCATGCTGATTAGATATATGCATGATACTTATATCAGTCAGACGATAGTATCAGCTTAACAGTTGTTATGGGATGAATTATGCTATGTCAAATTCAGCTTTCAACAAAACCTTTTGTCAGAATCTCTCCAAAATCTTAAGCCGGTTTGACCGTCAAGATAGCAAACATTGTGAAATGTACAAATAGTATTATCGTAGTTGTTTAAGATGCCAGAAAAAAAAGTACAATGACAATGAAGTAAACATGAGAATCACCCTAAAGCGAACAAATAATTTTCAGTCAGCGTTTCGGAATTTTGGCTTCGATCACTTCTTTAATAGTGTATATGATGATGTAAGACACAACTTTGTGGATTCACTGCCGACGCGGTGTAGAGTCAATGACTGTGCCTCTAAAGGAAATTATAGTCAGTGTACTGAAAGCCAGGATAACTGCAAATTGTGCAACTTGATTTGGGCCTCTATATTTTGTAACATACATTGTGCTAACCTAAGTTCTTGCCTGGAGAGAAAATGGCCAAATCAACCTCGATGTTATCGGAGCTGACATAATAAAGAGAATACGGCCCACTCCCGGCATCCGTAGCAATACTGTATTAGAATCAATACGACCGATTTGGTCGGTACAGATGATACCCCATGATCAAGTCGTCCCTCTAGGTGAAGCCACTTCAGCAAATTACTTGGCCCTGATTAACAAAGACAAAATATTAGTTCAGGCGACCCAGTAAATCTCGTAATTGCAAACTGGTGCCAATGCAAGCGGTTGCTATCCACACAACATGGAACATCATCACATCACATCTTTAGTAGCGGCCAGTGTGTATATAATCTATTCGAAAGAAATTCTTCCTTCAATACCATTGGCTCTTGTATTTATTGGGTCTTAGGATAAATGCCGTCGAATAATTCACCGCTGCATTTCCTATTCCAACAAGGCTCGCAACGGAGTTTTCATTGTAACCGCCTTGGCGTGGTGTTTCGATCACTATATGCATTTGAACAATAGGTTGCCGTCATTGGCTCTATTAATATGCTGCTAACGAAAGTAGCCGAACGCATTGTGCAGGCAATCACCGAAAACACGACAGACTGTGATCCCTTTGACGTTTATTCCAAAATATGACATAAGACACTCAGCAATTTAATTGTGCCGGTAAGCACAAACCCATTCCATGTATTTCATTTGAATTGGCAACTTACTGCTTAGACCGGGTGTATTAACTGGAAACACAGTGTCGACGTCTCTGCCTCTGCAATTAGAATCCGATGGGATACAACAAATCGCTTTACGAATAACATTGCTCGTTTCGTGTAAAGTCAAGAACGATCAAAGAAATGGGTAATAAAAAAATGTTAGCCAGCGTACTTACTATTGATTTACACATCCATTATCAATGAGTGGTTACGATAGCTGCAAGCAATCTCGGTTAGTAGAAAATTTAATTGAGATATATTTATATATATGTAACATTAGATGCATCCATGTGAGAAAAACCCTCATATTTGCTGGACATTTACTTCTGTTAGATTACTGCCTGATAGCAAAATTTGCGTAAAAGAATGCACTAGTAATGTGGACAATTGTGGAGCCATGAATGTCATTAGTTTTCCGTAGACATGGTGCAAGTATAAACTTCTTCAAATATACAATAGCTAATAAACTATGATACAAAATTGCGTTGTTTTGAAAGTGAATCAATATTCTAAGATTGATGATAAAACTGCTATCATACTGTCCTCCTTGTGGCTAAGTCACATGAGACCTGCAGGTACTTACGGGCCCCTTACGGCATTGAGGTCCGTATGAGGTTGTAGCCCGTAGGAAGCCCATAAAAGGTCATCCCCCGTACGAAGTTGTGATCACATGCCTTGAGGGCATTACGTGGCTGTGGCCCGTAGGAAGCCGGTGAGAAATCATCCCCCAAACGAAGTTGTAGTCATATGCTTTACAGGTGGTCTGCGGGATCTACAGGTGGTTTGCGGGGATTTGGTGACAGGGTCCTAATAAACAATCCGTCTGTGAGGGACCCGATGAGAGCCCGAAAGAAAACCAAGTCGGCCTTCTACGGGCTTAAACCTGGAAGGAGCTTGCGTCTGAAAGTATTCAACTTCTGGCCACGGGCTCTAGAACGGCGCGAAAAATCTTCACTAAATTGTATGGCCCCGCACGGGGCTACACGAACGACTGTGCGGGCCCGCACGAACTCCATTGGTTTTTTATATATGGGGCCAGTAGGCATTACAGAGCAAGATGCGCTTTAAACATTTGGGGTAGTGAATATTGGATCTGTATTTGACATGTCATCTTCCTAAAAATAATAATAACTATTAATAAGGCAATTCAAGCGTTAACACGCCATTATATCGGACGAATTATGATAGAATATAAGACCTTCATTTGATTAACCATGCATATGAAACAATGCTGCGTGAATGATTGTTCAACACAATGCCAAGCCCTAATATAATGATAGTAGGCCTCATAAATGTTTGTTCGATAAATCTTCAATATGGATAACTCAAACAATTAAGGAAAGATCAGCCGGGTTCATGTTAGGCACATATTGGCTGTGTACGGGTGTCTACAGGTCTATTATATGTAGCATAGATCTTTTAAATGTTCTAGCTAATTGATTTAGTTAAGTTTTCAATGTTAGCTAAGACAAAAAGACAGTTCGCATATCAAATATAAATATGGTATGTTGGGACCTATTCGAACTCAGCGGGTTTGCTTTGTTCGACGTTAAGGCAAAGTACAGAAATAACAATATTCGTGAATATAATAAAGTAAGCTATTTAGCTGCATGGGCACCCAGGGCCTGTCAACCGATCTGGCGCCTGTGACTCTGACACCTGATTATCATTATGCTTGAATAAATAATGAACTAGGGCTGTTCGGCGAGGTGTGGCCCTACTAGAGATGTTTTCCTAATTGTTGGGCAAATGATAGATTGGATGTACTGAAAGAGGTGCGTCTGTTCAAGTAAGACAGACAACGAGTTGTCGCTAATAAGGCCAATATCCAAGCGTCTAGGCAATTTGGAGAGCAAAGAGGTATTGATTATTAATCAAAATAGTTATTGCCTATGAAAGACCCTGAATATTCACCAGGAAACTTACATGGCTTTGATTGATTTGATTATTTGCTGGATATGTGCCTGTTGAATTCAGTAAACGATGTGTGGCATCGTATTAATGGTGTGGATATAGTAAGTTTTGTACTTAGTTGGACATTGGTTTGCAAATGCTATAACAAAGCATAAAAAATCTCATGTAAAGCTAGTCACAATGCAAGATGAAGCATGTACACACTGTCGACAACCGTTCAAACAAAGCACGTATACCTTTGCTTAGAGGGCTCACTTGCGCCTCTGCCCTGCAAAAGTGGATCTACGCAATCTTTGTGCACGCATGCCACTCTCGATAATATCTTCTCCTACAAGCAGATCAAATTTTCCACTTAATTTTGACCAATTAGAGAAGTACATTTCTTCAACATAGGCAACATAAGCCTATGTGGAAGAAATGCACACAGGGAAGTGCATGCATCCTAGCTATTTCCACAGCCTGGCTTTAGAGTCAAATCGTTGGTTGGGTTGTTTATCATGTAAAAGAATTATGACGTGTGCTGTGGTATCAACGTTTTGTAGTGAACGGCGACATGTCACTGCAAATATCAGATTGCCATTATTTCTACGAAAATAAGCTAACATAATATGTCATAACGCAATTTTGCTTCGTCAAGATGCATTCGTTTGTAAATATGAAAACCTATTGTAACTTGTTACTGACATTGAATGACCTAATGGATATTGTCACCTAGCTTGTCTACAATTCTTAGGTCACTTCACCCTCGTCAACTCCGGCCGTTGCTGTAGGGTATCAACAACCAAAAAACATGTCTGTTTCATCTATTCAGCTAACAATAAAGATTGAAAATGAAACTCATATGATATTTGCTCTATTCGAATATTGTCATATTTTACCAGATTGATGCGTTGGCATTCACTCGATTGTAATCAATAAGGTGTGACAGCATTCTGAGCTGGGGTAAAACGCTTCGGCCGAAATATACAGAAAAGTATTCATTTTGAAAAGGGAAAATAACTCAAAGTTGTCAGCAAATTTTAAACTAAGAACTTGAAGATACGCTACGAGGGTGTCTATTACCGCAAGACGTGTCACTACACACCTATGTGCACGCCTTTGAAAGTACTTCGAATATGCTGATTAATTTATTCCAAGCAGAAGGCCACATGAGGGCAGCGCGGTGATGGTGGATCAACATTCGCATATGCATTGCATTGATTTGATGTTGGCACGTGGGCGTGTTGTTCAATGAAGAAGGAGTCACCACGTGGTCAGTCGATGTTAGCTTTATTTGTGAAACCTACAACTGTTTGTTTCAAGTACGAGGAGAGACAGCATCGTAAACGAAACCACAACATTAATGGCAAGAATAGAATTCGAACAAAAGGATGGCGCTGACCTTTAAAGAGACTTTGCTTTGGCAACATCAATGCAGCAGAGTAAAAGGACAAAACAAATTTCCCCATGTTATATGGGAAATACCAAATTAATATTGAAAATAGAGAATCAGAATATGACCTAAATGAAATGAATTCCATGCTCCATTTTGTACCTTTAATTAAGTGTCAGATAGATAAACGTCTGTTCACTTATTTGTTCTCATCAATATTAATGCTATTAATGTGTTAGATAGTGAAATTGCTGATCAGCATAAGTCTCTATTTGATAGTATATGTGGCATGCTGATTAGATATATGCATGATACTTATATCAGTCAGACGATAGTATCAGCTTAACAGTTGTTATGGGATGAATTATGCTATGTCAAATTCAGCTTTCAACAAAACCTTTTGTCAGAATCTCTCCAAAATCTTAAGCCGGTTTGACCGTCAAGATAGCAAACATTGTGAAATGTACAAATAGTATTATCGTAGTTGTTTAAGATGCCAGAAAAAAGTACAATGACAATGAAGTAAACATGAGAATCACCCTAAAGCGAACAAATAATTTTTAGTCAGCGTTTCGGAATTTTGGCTTCGATCACTTCTTTAATAGTGTATATGATGATGTAAGACACAACTTTGTGGATTCACTGCCGACGCGGTGTAGAGTCAATGACTGTGCCTCTAAAGGAAATTATAGTCAGTGTACTGAAAGCCAGGATAACTGCAAATTGTGCAACTTGATTTGGGCCTCTATATTTTGTAACATACATTGTGCTAACCTAAGTTCTTGCCTGGAGAGAAAATGGCTAAATCAACCTCGATGTTATCGGAGCTGACATAATAAAGAGAATACGGCCCACTCCCGGCATCCGCAGCAATACTGTATTAGAATCAATACGACCGATTTGGTCGGTACAGATGATACCCCATGATCAAGTCGTCCCTCTAGGTGAAGCCACTTCAGCAAATTACTTGGCCCTGATTAACAAAGACAAAATATTAGTTCAGGCGACCCAGTAAATCTCGTAATTGCAAACTGGTGCCAATGCAAGCGGTTGCTATCCACACAACATGGAACATCATCACATCACATCTTTAGTAGCGGCCAGTGTGTATATAATCTATTCGAAAGAAATTCTTCCTTCAATACCATTGGCTCTTGTATTTATTGGGTCTTAGGATAAATGCCGTCGAATAATTCACCGCTGCATTTCCTATTCCAACAAGGCTCGCAACGGAGTTTTCATTGTAACCGCCTTGGCGTGGTGTTTCGATCACTATATGCATTTGAACAATAGGTTGCCGTCATTGGCTCTATTAATATGCTGCTAACGAAAGTAGCCGAACGCATTGTGCAGGCAATCACCGAAAACACGACAGACTGTGATCCCTTTGACGTTTATTCCAAAATATGACATAAGACACTCAGCAATTTAATTGTGCCGGTAAGCACAAACCCATTCCATGTATTTCATTTGAATTGGCAACTTACTGCTTAGACCGGGTGTATTAACTGGAAACACAGTGTCGACGTCTCTGCCTCTGCAATTAGAATCCGATGGGATACAACAAATCGCTTTACGAATAACATTGCTCGTTTCGTGTAAAGTCAAGAACGATCAAAGAAATGGGTAATAAAAAAATGTTAGCCAGCGTACTTACTATTGATTTACACATCCATTATCAATGAGTGGTTACGATAGCTGCAAGCAATCTCGGTTAGTAGAAAATTTAATTGAGATATATTTATATATATGTAACATTAGATGCATCCATGTGAGAAAAACCCTCATATTTGCTGGACATTTACTTCTGTTAGATTACTGCCTGATAGCAAAATTTGCGTAAAAGAATGCACTAGTAATGTGGACAATTGTGGAGCCATGAATGTCATTAGTTTTCCGTAGACATGGTGCAAGTATAAACTTCTTCAAATATACAATAGCTAATAAACTATGATACAAAATTGCGTTGTTTTGAAAGTGAATCAATATTCTAAGATTGATGATAAAACTGCTATCATACTGTCCTCCTTGTGGCTAAGTCACATGAGACCTGCAGGTACTTACGGGCCCCTTACGGCATTGAGGTCCGTATGAGGTTGTAGCCCGTAGGAAGCCCATAAAAGGTCATCCCCCGTACGAAGTTGTGATCACATGCCTTGAGGGCATTACGTGGCTGTGGCCCGTAGGAAGCCGGTGAGAAATCATCCCCCAAACGAAGTTGTAGTCATATGCTTTACAGGTGGTCTGCGGGATCTACAGGTGGTTTGCGGGGATTTGGTGACAGGGTCCTAATAAACAATCCGTCTGTGAGGGACCCGATGAGAGCCCGAAAGAAAACCAAGTCGGCCTTCTACGGGCTTAAACCTGGAAGGAGCTTGCGTCTGAAAGTATTCAACTTCTGGCCACGGGCTCTAGAACGGCGCGAAAAATCTTCACTAAATTGTATGGCCCCGCACGGGGCTACACGAACGACTGTGCGGGCCCGCACGAACTCCATTGGTTTTTTATATATGGGGCCAGTAGGCATTACAGAGCAAGATGCGCTTTAACATTTGGGGTAGTGAATATTGGATCTGTATTTGACATGTCATCTTCCTAAAAATAATAATAACTATTAATAAGGCAATTCAAGCGTTAACACGCCATTATATCGGACGAATTATGATAGAATATAAGACCTTCATTTGATTAACCATGCATATGAAACAATGCTGCGTGAATGATTGTTCAACACAATGCCAAGCCCTAATATAATGATAGTAGGCCTCATAAATGTTTGTTCGATAAATCTTCAATATGGATAACTCAAACAATTAAGGAAAGATCAGCCGGGTTCATGTTAGGCACATATTGGCTGTGTACGGGTGTCTACAGGTCTATTATATGTAGCATAGATCTTTTAAATGTTCTAGCTAATTGATTTAGTTAAGTTTTCAATGTTAGCTAAGACAAAAAGACAGTTCGCATATCAAATATAAAATATGGTATGTTGGGACCTATTCGAACTCAGCGGGTTTGCTTTGTTCGACGTTAAGGCAAAGTACAGAAATAACAATATTCGTGAATATAATAAAGTAAGCTATTTAGCTGCATGGGCACCCAGGGCCTGTCAACCGATCTGGCGCCTGTGACTCTGACACCTGATTATCATTATGCTTGAATAAATAATGAACTAGGGCTGTTCGGCGAGGTGTGGCCCTACTAGAGATGTTTTCCTAATTGTTGGGCAAATGATAGATTGGATGTACTGAAAGAGGTGCGTCTGTTCAAGTAAGACAGACAACGAGTTGTCGCTAATAAGGCCAATATCCAAGCGTCTAGGCAATTTGGAGAGCAAAGAGGTATTGATTATTAATCAAAATAGTTATTGCCTATGAAAGACCCTGAATATTCACCAGGAAACTTACATGGCTTTGATTGATTTGATTATTTGCTGGATATGTGCCTGTTGAATTCAGTAAACGATGTGTGGCATCGTATTAATGGTGTGGATATAGTAAGTTTTGTACTTAGTTGGACATTGGTTTGCAAATGCTATAACAAAGCATAAAAAATCTCATGTAAAGCTAGTCACAATGCAAGATGAAGCATGTACACACTGTCGACAACCGTTCAAACAAAGCACGTATACCTTTGCTTAGAGGGCTCACTTGCGCCTCTGCCCTGCAAAAGTGGATCTACGCAATCTTTGTGCACGCATGCCACTCTCGATAATATCTTCTCCTACAAGCAGATCAAATTTTCCACTTAATTTTGACCAATTAGAGAAGTACATTTCTTCAACATAGGCAACATAAGCCTATGTGGAAGAAATGCACACAGGGAAGTGCATCCTAGCTATTTCCACAGCCTGGCTTTAGAGTCAAATCGTTGGTTGGATTGTTTATCATGTAAAAGAATTATGACGTGTGCTGTGGTATCAACGTTTTGTAGTGAACGGCGACATGTCACTGCAAATATCAGATTGCCATTATTTCTACGAAAATAAGCTAACATAATATGTCATAACGCAATTTTGCTTCGTCAAGATGCATTCGTTTGTAAATATGAAAACCTATTGTAACTTGTTACTGACATTGAATGACCTAATGGATATTGTCACCTAGCTTGTCTACAATTCTTAGGTCACTTCACCCTCGTCAACTCCGGCCGTTGCTGTAGGGTATCAACAACCAAAAACATGTCTGTTTCATCTATTCAGCTAACAATAAAGATTGAAAATGAAACTCATATGATATTTGCTCTATTCGAATATTGTCATATTTTACCAGATTGATGCGTTGGCATTCACTCGATTGTAATCAATAAGGTGTGACAGCATTCTGAGCTGGGGTAAAACGCTTCGGCCGAAATATACAGAAAAGTATTCATTTTGAAAAGGGAAAATAACTCAAAGTTGTCAGCAAATTTTAAACTAAGAACTTGAAGATACGCTACGAGGGTGTCTATTACCGCAAGACGTGTCACTACACACCTATGTGCACGCCTTTGAAAGTACTTCGAATATGCTGATTAATTTATTCCAAGCAGAAGGCCACATGAGGGCAGCGCGGTGATGGTGGATCAACATTCGCATATGCATTGCATTGATTTGATGTTGGCACGTGGGCGTGTTGTTCAATGAAAGAAGGAGTCACCACGTGGTCAGTCGATGTTAGCTTTATTTGTGAAACCTACAACTGTTTGTTTCAAGTACGAGGAGAGACAGCATCGTAAACGAAACCACAACATTAATGGCAAGAATAGAATTCGAACAAAAGGATGGCGCTGACCTTTAAAGAGACTTTGCTTTGGCAACATCAATGCAGCAGAGTAAAAGGACAAAACAAATTTCCCCATGTTATATGGGAAATACCAAATTAATATTGAAAATAGAGAATCAGAATATGACCTAAATGAAATGAATTCCATGCTCCATTTTGTACCTTTAATTAAGTGTCAGATAGATAAACGTCTGTTCACTTATTTGTTCTCATCAATATTAATGCTATTAATGTGTTAGATAGTGAAATTGCTGATCAGCATAAAATCGTAGATGTAAGCTCAATTTATAACTAGGTCATATGAACAATGTTCCCATGAAATGAATTCCATGCTCCATTTTGTACCTTTAATTAAGTGTCAGATAGATAAACGTCTGTTCACTTATTTGTTCTCATCAATATTAATGCTATTAATGTGTTAGATAGTGAAATTGATGATCAGCATAAAACCGTAGATGTAAGCTCAATTTATAACTAGGTCATATGAACAATGTTCCCAATTGCAGAGTAGCATCTGTATTTCATAACACGTCGAAACTATTTGAAAATTAATGCGCACATGACCTTTACCACATATGATAGATTTTATATATTTTGTATAAATATCAATATTGATTTTAGAAAAGGCATTCAATAGGTAAAGCTCTACTTGTTGTTCCTGATTTGCCAGCACACACCGCTGCTCATGGAAAGGTAACAACCAGGATTGTAGTGCTGTGATGTGAATTGATGGAATAGGCGTCTGCGGTGACACATTTGGTACAGAGACACAACCTGGCCTTGGTTTTAACTCGTTGTTTGGCCGAGCTTTCAGGCAAATTAGATCTCTGCATGTTGCCGGGTGTGATGGTGTCAACGGCAAAATGATCGAGCCAATAACAGACTACGATTACTTCACTGTATAACGGGTGTCATAAAACATATCTACATGGTTAATGTGCACATGTTTGACAAAACTGATTTACTGTTATGTTATCTGACTCTGCACCACTCTCAGCACGCAATGTTATATCGTGTGTACAACCAGAAAAATATGGTCACTGATATTCAATCACTTCAGCTATCGCCATAAGCAAAACAGATGCCCACTTCAATCAACCTTCCCCCAAATTTGTATTCACCCCTACTGCTGGAGTCAATACAACATTACAATCAGTAATACTACGATACGATATAACGAATGCATTTGAATTCGAAAGGTGACGATTATTGGGATTGAAGGGCTACTGTGCGTTAATGATGACCACACTAGATTGAAGGTTAATTAGCGGACGATCCTGTGTCAGGTGAGGACTGATATGGAACATCGATAAACGCGAGTCAGCGTCCAGCCCATTATGGATGCTGTTACTCAACCACAGGTGTCTGTCAATGCTAAGTCTATGTAAGCGCCCATGTGCATCATTATTAAGCCCATTCATTCGTCTATGTTCAATGGCGTCTCATAAATACAGGAAGTAAATGCCTTTCAAAAGAATTCATGGACGCCGAGTTCGGAAATGCTTACGCTATGCTATTTAACGCCTATTCATATATTAATCATCAAATTTGTTTTTTTTAATGTTGTGACGAAAGAATGGTACAGGGCGATAACTATATGGAGAAAGCTTGTCCTTAAATTCCCGCTATTTTGTACAAATATGCTATGCGAGGTATGTGCAGTCATCTACACACAGGCATTATGTTAAAAAACTGGTTTTCATCTATACGAACGTATCATGTCATTCCCTGGAGATGTTTATTGACAGCCGTTGTCATTTGAACACACATGGTAGGTAAAAGTATGATAAATGGCAGATGCTATCTCATAGTATGATAATTATATGTATATATATATATATATTTATATATATATAAACATATAAATATATATATATATATATAATAATATATATATATATATATATATATATAGATATATATATATATATATATATATATATATATATATATATATATATATATATATATATATATATATATATATATATATATATATATATATATATATATATATATATATATATATATATATATATATATATATGGCTTTTCCTTATATTAGCTAATGGTGCCTCAGTAAAGATGCGGATTAATAATTGACTATCGAAATGTAGGGGTGTCTACACCATGCGAGGATTGCCACGAAGCTGATGATAAAGCTTAAATAGAATTAAATACGCGTAACACTTCCCAAACGAGACTAAATTGTCTAAATTGGTGATGGTATTAATAATGCAAATACGCTTAGAGTAATTATATGCTTAGAGTGCATTCACAAGGTCGCATGACATAAGCATATCTTAAAGGCACGAGGAACGGTCGCAATTTAATCAAATGCGTTTGTGCATTCAAGTCGCCTATTATATTTAATAACGTTAATAGCCACCACTGTTAGTTGATGTCATCCACAGAAATGTAACGGAATAATAACGCGGAGCTGCAAATCTTACTGATTCATCCTGCGTACCACTGTTGGTGCGCAGTTGTGCATGCGATCTAACAACCATTGCAATTACAACTATTCAATGCACATTTGATACGAAAAATCATCAATGAAAAGACAGATTATCATTCAATGTTGAAGATATTACCTCATCGCTAGCATATTAATCTAACAATTTTGTTTGGATGCAAAATAAATGCACAGGGCCTTAACTGATCGTACGTTGCGGGTGATTTGCAACTGATGCACATGAATAATTGTTTGCGTGAGTAAGACAACGGCAATCTCAGAAGCGCTTACATTAAATACGCCACAGGAACAGTTTCCGTTTCGCAAATAATAATGCATGTACACTTCTACAGTGGTTTATCGGCACGTATGTCTCATAGAGCCTATCATATCTACTGTGATAAGTAGAAGCTGCTACATCCAATGAGACCTGCAGAATTATTACTCTCAATAGCGACGATGGTTGCTCATTGTGTCAGACAGAATGCCGACGTATGACATAGCTGATAGAGTTAACCTGCATTGTTAAGAGGAGGCATTTGGGAAAACGGTGATATGTGCTAGGCACAATCAACGGGGGCGATACATGCCGATAGACTGATTGTCCGTCGTATAAGAAAACTAGAGAACAGTATATGGCATTTATGAATGTAACAGTGCAATCCGTTTTTCAGATGATAGTCCGTTGCGTTGCCTCAGATGGTTCGAACTAAACAAAGCCTACTATGATATGATATGCATGTTTCGAGTTACTCTCAACCCCTGAATTCCTCGGCTATTACAAGAGTCAAGTTGAGCAAACTTTATGCAATACATTCGATCCCACTGTATCGACTGGATTGATTGTGGTCCTCATTTTGCGATGGAACGCTAATATTGCCAGCACATAAATAAAGATCACTGCCAATGACAAAAAAACCATTATATAAACACTATGAAGGCAGCAGGATTGAGTGCATTGTCATGGCTTCATATAGCGTGGCTTACAGGCAAATAAGACAATTATTAGTTGGTGAATTTTATGCTGTCAGAAATGTGCAGTCAACGGCATGTTGATCTGGCAAAAACAATATTACTATAACTTAAACGAAAGTAGCCTGGTGAGGGGTAATTACATAATGTGCCAAAATAACTATCTACTTGGCTAAGGTGCATATATCAGACACACCTAATAAATCGTTGATAATTGTGCTTGGCACTGAATAAATATATATATTCATTCGTCTGTGCACCACCGTCTACTTGCAAAATTAACTCTCTGTCTTGGCGTGATTCATCCGCATCCACTACTGGATAGCTATGTCATTGATTGCGGTAATGAATGACGTCATTTGTGGGCCAAGCGAAGTCGAAGTGATCCCGTAAAAAACAATGCTTCGTAGGATTTGTAAGCTTACTTTGCTGTTTTCACGTAGTCAGTGTGGTGCCAATGCTGGCAATAATGGGACTTATAGATAGATGGGCTTGCCGTGCCAGAAAAAAGACGGTGTTCGAGGACTCCCGATATTGTGTGCCACAGACATTGGCATCACGGATTAAATATCCATGATGAATTGGTGAAGTCGCAAGAGTCAGAGGACCTCTTATGCATTAGCGTCAGATTCATGTTTTTTACCCCCCTTATCTGCCTCTTAGCATTGACCATCGTGTTATCGTACCAGTCAGTGGAAATAGTAATTCATCTTCGTCAAGTACATCGCTCGTCCTCAGTGCCTAGTCGGCCAACAGTCTGCAGAAAAAAATTCTTGACAACGATCCCATGTACTTGAGGGTATGATAACTATGTCAGTGAGTTCAAACATAATACAATGACTCAACACGTGTGTTGCCAAGAACACACCTTCATGGATGGAATTCGAACCACCTTCATTTATCTTCATCCCTAGCCCGGTAAGAGAACCTAACATGTTAAGTCTGCTGCAATCAATAACACCGGCCTATTGTTGATCAAATTTATCAAATGTTCCATACAAACCGCAGTGACCTCCTGTAAGTAGGGAATCTCTCGCTTTCTGCGATGGCCCTAACACGAGTGCAAACTCAAACTAATCCTGCCGATTACACATAATCTACCGCTTTAATAACAAAGGTTATGCTGCAGATGCAAATCTTACTTTTGTTTCCGCTTTAGCTGCTGAAATGACTCCATTGCAATCATTTCTTGGTGTTGGTAACACCAAATTACTGACAGTTTATTTTTTAACGCAGTCTCAAAAGTAAGTTTCAACCATGTAAAATAACAAAGGAGGTTTACTTCAATAACTAACTATCTGGTATAACCGTTCAAATTCCACTCGCTGTCAGCTTCATATGTGTACCAGCATTTACAACGTGCCATATATGGTTCATCGATCAAGTTCCATCATAAATAAGTTGACTCAACCAAGGCGATAATATATAATAATTTTTGTCCATTTTTTAGAAAATTTACATTCGAAACTAAGTATCATCTTGAACACAGGGGACAACGTAATATCTTTAAGAAAGCCTCATTGGACATTTAGCTGCACATGTGTGGAGGAATGTGATTCAAGAGTACTGGAGACCAAATGTGATTGCTTGTCACATGGAAACAGCGCCTCGTAGGCGGGGCAGCTAGCCAACAGACTTAGCATCAATGTACGATTATGTATCATACCACATACGTCACTGCAAGACATCTACATCGCCACAATCACCGAAGATCTGTATTGACAGTATTAATTCACAATCGGCAAGTTTGCTGCGTCTGCATTGTGTGTGTGTATCGTCGCTACAGTTACTGATTAGTTGTTAGCTTCACTGACGCAACATTAGCATCACAATGAAATAAGTGAACTTGAGTTTCTGATCAGAGCTGAAACACTGCATTATGTATGGTTAATGATTCAGTATTAATTTGATCATGATATTACAAGAGTAGGCAGTCCTACAGCGCATTAAAAAATCACCTCAGGACTTGGTTAGGTTAAAACAAGTTAAACCGAGCAAAAACTTGGAATTGGTTAGAGCACGCTGGAATATGGCGCGTGAGAGATGTCGGTATTCGAATGGCAAGTTGAGCTCTGTCCTGACAGGCTTCAATTAACAACAAACAATCACTGAGTCGATGACAAACTCAACCCTTGAAAATGGTTGCATGTTGTTTGGTTTTTGCCAATTACATTGGAATCCCGCATCTTGCCGAAAGCATGACTGCTCACAGTGAGTATTGAAAAGTCCACAAATGCGCATCCCGACATCCACGACGCCGTATTGGCCGTGTTGAATTTTTGGTATTGATATCCATACAATATTGAGTGTTCCCGATATTACATAGTCCGCAGCACAAGTAGTTGTAGATAATATTTACTGCCATAATGTAATTGCAGTAGATGCTCACAGCAAGAATATATCTAGTGAAACTGTTAAATTTTCTTGGGTTCCGTTGAGACATGTTGGCATTTCTGCTCGAAGTGGCTTATAAGTGAGGGAGTATTTTTAGAAGTGAATGCCTAAATGTCTCATTCAGGACGAATTAAACAGAGGAATGAAATCTGCATCTAGAAAGATCGGGTAAATTGAGCATCCCACGATGTACCAAGTTTGTTATTCTTCCTCCCTCACATATTTGCTCACTTTCTATAAATTTATACAACCAGCATGCAGTGATTTGGTTCCCATATATGCTATATTTGTTTTGCACCTGAACATGGCATCACACGCCTGTAGTTATGAGTGTCGAACGATGCATCAATAAAGATGGTGATTAACAATGGACAAATAAAATGCACGCATGTTTAAAACCATGAAGCGAATGCTAATCATTTGATGACCAAGCAGTCAATTATAAAAGCCAAAATTCAGGTCTGAAAGGATCACACACTAATGTACCACAATCTTCATCACTTGATGATCAACAGCTAATTAGATATCAGCCCTTACGGCCTTCACGAGGTACGATGATGCAACACATTCCGTGAGAGTATTCCGTCTACTATGGTGATGCTTGCAATTAATGCAAATACGCATGATGCATGTGATCACGCGCATTCAGAAACCGCGTGGCATTAACGGCCCCAAAATGCATGACGAACGTCCGCCATTTAATCATATTATTGCATTTTTACAATATATCTTCAACACTCTTCTTATACTTTTCTATGAAACATATAATTGAACAGCTATCGCTAATTCCACACAGACTAATATGGACCAAATATTGGGAATTTATATTTTCGGTTCAAGTCCAGGTTATTTCGTCGGCAATAAAACATCTGAATCAGACCGTTGCTGGTGCATAAGGAGAAGACGAAGGCGATGCTGCAGTCAATGAACAAAACTTCAGTTGGCTGAGCTTTACGGGTCATTTGCAGCCTATGTGCATCGTTCAATCTATTTGTGAGTATGATAAATAGCCTGTGTATGACAACCTCAGCATTATCCCAAAATCTGATTTGCGTTAACATTATACACACCGAAAGAACAACTATCATTGAAAAAACAATGGAAGGTGTACACGTATGCGGATATTCTGTGGCGCTCATATCTTACCGCGCTCCAAATAAATGTGTAGCGTTAAGTACAAGCTGTTGGAGCATGTGAGGCCTGCAGGCTCATTACTCTCGTTGGCGACGATGGTTGATCGGTGTGTCTGAGAGAATGCTGACGCGGGGAGCAGCTGTCCTATCTGGTATACCAACATATAGCAACAACGAGTCAAATGGGGAGCGCAGTGAATTATGTACCGCTCGGGTCACGTAGGCGATGGCTGCGATTAGACTGACTGCTGGTCATGTCAGGAATCAATTACGCCGATTATGAGAAGTCTTCTGCTTGAGCTTATTGGATATCTTGGTCAGTTCACGACAATGACAGCGATAATGTTTAGTGCATATTTGCAAGAGCCTGGTCGGGAAAGCATTATATTGGAAGCTGTTGACATGGTAGTATAAAGAGCCATCACTTCCCTCCCTGATTGTATGGCCGATAAGGAGCACCATTACTTCTGTCTATCTCATATAAGAGACAACTGAACATCGCTATTTGAAGATGAGCTAAATGATATAATCATTAATGATGATCATGCTCAGATTACATTATTTTCAATGATCTTTTAATCGCTTGATATAAGATGAGCCAACATGATAATAATGAATACGAAATATGGATGAATATGATGTCCAGTCTGCCTCGGACGAAAACATAAGGTGCTTTGCAAATAGTTCAAACCAGGCAGGAAAGCGTATAGTCAAAAACGCATGTTTTGTGTATCATCACTCCTTATATCCCAAACAATTGCATCATGCATCCTCTGCTCCGTAAGATGATACACTTAAGTGATTGTGATATGTATTATGTCATACAGGTATATTTACATTATTAAGGATCACTTCCTGGAGACGGTTGTGTTATATGTATAACGTATGCCGTGATCTCGCCGTACCCGCTGTCTTCATTGACAGCTTATTACACAATGAAACACATTAGACGTAGGGACCTCTGGGGCACACCAAGAGTAAGATTTTAGTATTAGCTATGACTCTGCACCTCCCTTTCCATAATACAACTGACGGTATTGATTTTCAAGAGTATCACATTTGGGTCCATATAAACTAAGAAAGACGCGGTTATTAGCCATATAAGTGTTTTTTCCTACGGGAAAATATGATTTTCGAGTCAAATCATGGCAATTATCGTTGCTTATAATTGGAAGTTGGCATGAACGTCATAGTCGAGTATCAGTTAGTAGAATGGATCTTATGATGAATTGCCTGCTGATCATTATTTCAGTAATAAAAGCAAAGTGATGCATATTACATTGTTACATTGCATGCTTTTACCGAGTGTTACCAATTAAAAATAGACCAGAATATACTGCAGCATCTGGGGTCTGCTGGATGAAAGTCAATGATTGAATTTCAGGCCTTCGGCATTTGACACTGGGATCCGACTGAAGCTTTCGTTGATTGCTATAACGAATTGTATAGATAACAGATGTATTGGCTATATAAACTGACACGTGACAGCCATAACTACGGAACATGAAATGATTCAAGTGGTCGGAGTCTTCATATAAACCATCCCTGTAGCGTTTTCATACAACAAAAGGTACTGTCACGTCTTTTAATGAGCGATATGTATGGTGTTTTAAAAACCAAAGATGTGTAAAAACTCAACATTGGCCGTACATCCTGCATATCCCGGCACAAAGTGACCAGTCCTGAGAAATGCATCACACCATTATGTGGAAATCATAGATTGCAGCAAGACTTTTATTAACGTTCATGTTACTAATTAAAACAAAATAAGCAGATAGCGTTTTGTATATTTAAATTGACAAACTGCAACAACAAACGATTGAAAAAGTTGGCTTCAATGTTTCTTAATAGCTATTTCCAGGAATGATATTCACCAACTCGCGTTCAGATGGGGACGATAGAAACTAAAACGAATGATTCACGATGGCTGAATTCACGAATTCAGATTTCAATACATCCTTTGTATGAAACCATATGATGTTTTCTTTGAATTGATAACCATTTCATAGATATCAGGGATACGAACCAGTTATTACCATGCAGTCACCCAGCACAAGCCCCTTGCATTAATTCCATTCCAGTAGGCTTCAATCAGCGGTTGTGTCTTATAACAACGCCTTATATTTTCAGCCTGCTTACAGTTGGAATACTAATTCGATAACACTGCTGTTTTCTGCAATGTCAAGGAGTATTTGGGCGTCTCAAGTTTTGGAATCTGTAACAAAACAAGTGATCTTGTACTAGTGATTGACAACCCATCCATTATGAGAGGTTACAGTAGAGGCAAACAAGCTGGGGGATTTTGGCGACATATTACATCAGAACAAAGCATGGCATGGGCAATTGTTCGAATGCTGACAGGATGTATGCCCAGTCTATGCACAGAACCGAGAGGTTGTGATTTGAATAGACCCAAAAATAAGGTCAAGTCATTGAAAATCTTCAATCCTTAATCACTTTATCAATAATCCGTTTAATACAATGCTGTGAATGTCTGATGATACTGATGATGATGATGATAATAACGGTAATAGCGATGATGATGCTGCTGCCACTGCTGCTTCTGCTGTCGCTACTGCTGCTGCTGCTGCTGCTGATGATGATGATGGTGGTGGTGGTGGTGATAGTGGTGTTTGTGATATTGTTGTTGTTGGTGGTGTTTGTGGTGGTGGTGTTGGTGATGGTGGTGGGTGGTGTTGGTGTTGTTGTTGTTGGCGGGGGTGGTTCTGGTGTTGGTGGAGGAGGTGGCGGTGGTGAGATATTAATCATTTCCTGATCTCTTTGTAACGGCTTTAACTATCGCTTTACTGGACCAGAAGTATATGTTGCAATCTACGCCCTTGGTTGGACTCCAACTGAAGCCCACAAACACTGCAGTAGTCGCTTGACTTGAAATTGAAAGACTTACGGACGGATTGTACACTTTGCTGCCATACGGGTCGTAGCTGCTTCATCAATGATTTACTGGGGTGCGGAAAGCCCTTAGTAAAAGCAAACATGTACGCTGTCCAAAAGCCTCCCAAACGAGTCAACTTAGTTGATCGTTTCATAGTAAATATACCTCTGATATAGATTTGATGTTATATATGACATCATATAATAATGTAGTGCAAATTGCGGATTGAGGCGTTGTCGAAGAATAGTTGCATTATTTCTGCATACATTAGGGGTCAAACAACCAAACATCAACAGATGTCTAACAATAATCACGGTGTATCATTGCAATTTAAGAGGCCTGATACAATGTCTGAGATTGCCACTGCCCGTTAAAGCACAACATAAGCTGCAGTTTTATTTTTGAGTGCATTGTTTTTATTCCTGATACCTAATAAATAAAAAGGAAAAACATCCCTTGACAGCTACCGCTAAAATTTCTTGAATAATAAAGCCGCAGCGAGGCACAATTGGACACAGAATCTGGCCATTGGGTCCCAGCACATTAAGTTTGTCGTAGTGTGTGTTCTGCACAACGTAATTATTTTTTTTGAGCATGTAGTTGAACCGTTTTTATTAATATCAGCTTAATGTGAAATGTCGTATATGTCCCTGGTGTCTAAATTATCCGATTTATCAAACAGCGAGTAGCCCATGTTAAATGTGGCTCGGGGTATGACAACAAATCATATCCCCTAAAGACAAGCATACTCTACTAAATATATGCTCTCTCGGAATAATGTCCCCAAGTGCTGCTTTTATCATACACAATGCTACCAAAATTGCAGAAAAACGCAGATAATGAAAATGTATCCGCACGGTATAAATAGATGACTTTGATACTGCTTGGCTCGTTTGATGAGAGAAGAGTATTGCATCAACAATTTCATTAAATGGATACTTCTTCAGAATATTCTTGCTTTGGATTACATACTTCGTGCAGTGCCGCAGTTTTTATTCTATAGCTTACTAGCGTTTTGTTATATGTATGTCTCGTGTTCTTGAGATAAATACTTACATCCTGCTATCAACTGGATGAATTCTTACCAAGGTTGCTATTGACACTTGCCTGGCCTTCTGATAATGTGTTCGTTCAAAATATATATGAATACGTGATATTGAATCATTACATTATAGTGCCCTTTGGGGTGGAGTGCAATCGGATAGAGACAACCTCTTACTAGAAAGCATAGCAAGGTTCTGTAAAGAGAAAGGATTATTGGGGCCGCTATTGATGTAATTTGCAACAAAATAAGAGCTGTGGCAGTACATTTAACATTTTGGAACTAACGTTGTCTGTTTGCTTCCGGTTGCAATTGAACTAGGTGGACTCAATCATGATGGTACCCCACAATTAATCGTTGATAGTATATATCATCTCCTGATTGAATACTCAGATCATCAGAGCCCTGCCAACGGTAGGTATATAAACTCAAACAGCATTTTAACCGACTTTAATGTATGATTTGTCACACGCTCCCATAAGCTTTTCAAACCAACGAGAAAATTGCTATAAACACGAAACTACGTCAAATTTGTTGGAGATGTTATACATTTTCATAAATATGCAATATTATTTTTCAGTTCGACCTTATTGATTTGAATATAAATGACAGGTATGTTAACTTTAAGCAAATACAGCTTGATATGTCGTTTATTGTTACTCGATTAGCTAAATTGGCCTCGATAACAATATCTTATTCCAATGTCTTTGAACCTAGCTTAATTGTCCGACTTCTAAATATGCTTGTCCGACTTCTAAATATGCTTAAATAGGTATACTGTCTACTAAACGACCGAGGGTATAGACACTGGGGTCAGCTGTAACTTCCTATGTTCATTATTACACCAACAGCCGAGTGATGTAATTATGACTAAATAATCTATAACCGACCACCCACTTGACAAGCATTGATCAATTAATATCGGATTCTCACTGCACAATATTCATGCAATTTGCTAGACATTTTGGCTGAATATGGAGATCAGTTGGATGGGCTTTATAGCACTAAAACCAAATATTATCCGCTGGCTTCCGATGGGAGTGCCAACGAAGTATGATCATGGAAGGTTGTAAATTTATCTCACATAACCTAATCTGGGGGTTGGTGCAGCAAAAGTAAATGTTGTTTTCAAGTTGTATTTCAGGAAAACAGGTTGAATTCTTTGGTAATAAGCTTTAATCGTGTCCGGATTTACATCGACCCAGTGGAAACTGTGCATCCATCATGACAACAGCTGCTGAATTGTCGATGCATCATTAGAATGTTTTCACATATAAGCCATACCAATGTAACAAAAGACCAAATCGTAAGATCTCGATGACTAATAGGCACTAAAAGTGACATATATTCAAATTGGAAGAGTGTATTTCATTTCTATACTAGGGATGATGCCATCCACAATGAAAAAGTTGTCTGAAATCTAAGTAACTCTGAAATGACAGTTAACACATCTGATTCTAGTTTGATATAATGTAATATAAACTGATTCCGTGGTGGAGCTGCCCTAAAACACACATATTCTCCCACAACGCGCAAACAAGCAATCGGTAGGTAATAAGAGCAAATGAAAACAAATCAAAGAAGCATAATTATAGTTCAAGAAAATAACGATTGCCAAGTCGCATTGGATATTTGTTGCTAAATCAATTCCATCTATAACAACATACTTTTATCACAGACTTTAGTATCAGTCTAAATTGGCATTGGAAATGTATCATAGTTCTGTATACTTCATACGTTAGATAGCTGATTAATTAGTTCGACACCTGAGCCTCCCGACACATTGTCAGTGACTCTGACATCAGGCTATCTTCATGCCAAAGTAAATAATCGGTAAAACTGGCCAGGAATGGTGTCCTAAACTAAAGCTAGCCCTCAAGCATGCACCAATGACCGGCCGCACGTATCTCAAGGTGTGTCTCTCCCAATTTGGCGGATAAGGAGTTGTTGCTAATTAGGCCAATATCTAAGTGGGCATCAAGCAATGAAGTACCTAGATCTTATCATTTGTATCATATATGCCAGAAGTAAGCAGGGAGCGATTCAATAATAGAAGCAGGTACATGAAATTGATAACATGAATTATGTATCATAAATCCGTGAACCAAGATCATTACGGAGAATATAGTGTATAACTCTGCTTATTGTTGTTCCCTAACTTTCTCCTTCCGCAGTGTGGTTCCTCTATCGTTTCAGTTTCTCTTGGTGTAAGCGCGCCAATGTTAGTTATATAATATAGGCAAATATAAAGAGAATGAGATTCGCCATGTATTACATATTTATGAGAGAGGACTCGTTTTACCAGCATGCGAATTATTGGCAAAAACATCAGGAATATTGGGAATGAGTATTGCCATAGACTTACACGATAAGACATAGGTCAATGCAGATAAGGAAGATGAATAATGATTAAGTTAACGTGAATGAGATATAAAGAAGTAATCTGAATCTGGCTACGCTACCGATTCATTCGGTGCTGCTCGACGTCCGAGAGGAAGATAGGGGTGCTTGATTAATTGATTTATATAGTTATGTCTATTACTAATATCTATTAAATCCCATTGTCGATCCGTGTCTATATCCAAGCGGTTTAGTATAGCAGCAGTGGAAGTTACGTCTGGTCAAGAACATTGAGTTAGTTAGGGCTAACTTAAGTAGATCTATCCAACAAAGATGATACTCTCTCCAAGAGAGTGAACTCAGCCGTTTGTTGATATAATTCACTCCATGCATCTATATCTTGTCGCTGTTGCAGTGACTTTCCATGGGTAGAGGGGAAATCTTACTCCCTGCTGAGATGCTAAATGTGTACTGAATTATGTACTTCCATTTCAAGCAAATCATGGCTATAACGTACTGTGTAATTATGGATATTGCCCTCCAATCACGTCTGCTGCCAAAATACCAGAGGCAGCGTAACAGATTCCATATACGTAATGCAGCATGGCTTTAGCGGAGATGGGGTGCTTAAAGTTCAGTAGGGCAAGTTTAATGACCGCGACACGTGTTAGTCCTGTAGCATTGTGTTGCAGCCTGAAAACAGACACCTTCAACACTGTATTATGTAATGGTACTGATTTGATATTCATGTGATCCTATATCAATATGTTCAGTTATCCTCTACTTGTTGCTAGAAATACCTCATGCTTTCATTTTATTAGGCGAGTAAAGTGCGTGCGTTCAACTCATCCATCTACACGAAGCAACGAACGTTACGATGCATTGGTAACGCTCCACACATAAGCAGCGGTCACTATGGGGGCATGAGACACGTCTTTGGTTTAGTTATTGTTCAATGATAGGAAGATGTTTTGACTGATTTCGTTAGTCGTGTGTAAACATGCTCTTTGTTAGAGTTGGATAGTAAACTGTATGGAAGTACATTGTTTTATCGTTATATTTACCTGCATGTAGAAGCTATGTTGTATAGTGATAGTTATCTATATAGAGATGATATAAGGTATAATGATGGTCCCGTGTATGATTGCTATACTATATCATGATAGTTATCTATAAGGAGGTGCTATGTTGCCTATGATTGATATCTGTGTGGTGTAGTAATGCTATACAACATAGGTATCTGCTGCATGTAGGTGCTATGTCATATTGTGATTGTGATCTACTTGTGACCATCTTTCTATATCATGGGCATTATATAGGAAACGTAGACAAATGTCTTCACACAACATTGTCGGGAAGCGGATCTTAATTGAGAATATTGAATAAATCAATTGATTTGTATAGTACTACATCCCGCTCCGATTACGAGTCAATGTCAATTGAGCTCCGCAGTTCTATCGCATGAGAACACCATGCACTGGAATAAGCCAGTTGGTAAAAGCAGCCATGGTTTGTGTATAGTAATAAAGTGTGACGGTAAAACACTTTGCGGCGTGGCTTGATGGCGTGGATGCATTCTGTCAGCTATTGAGTATGATTTACCTTATACTCACGACCAAAGAAATGAAGAAATAAAGGATGTTGGCGTCTTATACTTCAAGAGGGTGAGATATTACTAACGCGAAGTGCATATGAAGTGCTGCCTTCTAGCACACGGGGCGCCTTAGTTGATCACCTCACCAGTTCAGTGATTTGATCTGTTTGTTGATGGATTAGAATGATTGCAAGGGTTTAACGGCATAAAGTTGGTAGCGTAATTTACGCTCAGGGTCACTCCTTTTACAGGGTTTCTTACACACTACACTTGCCTTAAATCGCTGACTAATGCTACATCAACAATCCTTCACGCTACGGCTAGAGGTTGCGGTGGGTACATTAATTATATCAAGCTTTGCAGTGGCCACATTATGCCTAAGAGATATTGGCCTTCGAACGACAAATTGGTTGCTGTAGAGACAGACCTCAGTAGCGAGCGACACTCAACCAGTCAATGACACCCTCAGTGCAGCATTAATGGTTGTGCGCCAACATGAATGGCCATTGGCGTGATCAGTCAATGGGTAGGATAACGTTTTTGTTGCATTGTGTGGGTTTTCAACCACCTGTCAAGATGAATGCACGTAGGCGACAGTGAAAAAAGCACCTTGCGTGTTATCGAGCACATGCCAACTGACCATCAATACGCAACCATTGACTCGACATTATTGCATAATGGCCAGCCAAATAGCATTTACAACGAGATATTCTGATATAAGATGTACGACGCCAAGATTGATTCAAACTTCTACAAACAGCCATAATGCAATCGTAGTAGATCCTCACAGCAAGAATATATCTTGTGCTTTTTTCGTCTTTTGGGAATGGGTTACAGTGCGAAGTGGTTGCCGTTCTGTTCTTATTGGCTAATAAATGACCAAGCCTACAATCTATCAAGTCACTTACGTGATGCATACAACATTATTCCTTTATAACAGATGTTTTCGAAGTGCCTGCTGGCAATTAATTCATCTGTTGTTGCAGCATTTTGGTTTCCATTTATGCAGACTATTATGACACGATGCCACAATTAGGGGGCCAAATTAATAATGGAGTACCGAAATGTGTCAATATGTTATGCATGAAACGAATGATAATTAGACGATGACTAGACAGCAATCAATTATCAGAGAATATGCCAAGATCTGACAGGAGAATAAATGTACCGTAATCTTCATCACTTGGTTATTGACTTCTAATTATACAGCAACCCATGCGGTCGCCAAGAGGTGAGATGAAGCAACACCTCTAGCGAGAGTCCCTATCACAATGATGTTAGGCCGCATAATAGCAAATACGTATGAAGTAATCAGGTGCTTAGACAATTAGTGCATAAGCAACAAGGCCGCCACATTAACAGCTTTACACGTTATGACGAACCGCCGAAATTGAAGCATTTAACTTTATGTTAAACGACGAAAGAATTTTTCATATTTGTTTATTCTTCTGAAACCCAGCGTCCCAATATCATCACGTTCAAAGTCACTGATATTGACTGATGTCGCCATCATTTATTAAATGCACATCATGTCAAAACTGCTTTGCAACCCATATCAAACTCTGCATTATTACCAGAACAATTTTATAGGAACAACAAAAATGCATGAACACACCTTCAGTGTTTCACTGTTGTTAATTTCGCATCACGCCTATCATATAAACTGTAGTATGTACAATTTGCCGGAGCACATGCGACTTAACACACTCGATTGCGACGATGGATGATCATTGTGTGAGCGAACATGCCGGCCAGTGGTAAAGCTGTTCATGTTGAAATTGTGGTATGTGGCAACGACGAGTCAACTGCGATACACAATGATGTACGTTAGGCACTAGTCACAAAGGTTATGACTGCTATTAGACCGATAGTCTGTCGTATAAGGAGCCAATTATACGAATTACGAGAATGCTTTGGAACACACAAACAGAGGAATAATCATCTTCCATAGATAGGCAGCGATATTATTAATAAGATATTTGCATTGACCATAATCGGTTTCCCTCACACCGATTCATGTCACCATTATTACTATACAATAGCCAGTAGATTGCATAACGTCATATAATGCATGTTTGCACACGGCTTGCTTTCTGTAATTCCTGTTATTGATCCTTCTAATCAGCTGCGTGTTTTTCAAACTCGTGTAGAAGACCATGATTGCTTTCATGATACAAAAATTACAAGTGAGGATTTTTCCTTTTTTTCTTTAATCAGCATTCCCATTCTGTGTAGGTTGAGTCACGAATTCTCGGGCAGGCGCTGAGTAATGTGGATTATTGGAAAGTTTTTGTCCATATCTACTAGCGATTCTCCATGATATAAATAACCCGACTCGGTAGTAGACTAACAAGCCATACAATTAGCGTGATTGTTTCACACAAAAACATCACTGCTTCGAGTACTAGTAAACTAGTAAGTTCCTGTAGTACAGCTAGTAAATCGTTGATTCTTGGATATCAGTTAAGTCACGTCTTGATATATGAGGTAGCAAGCGTGGTGATGTACCCTTCATTGACCCCTCATGTTACGTGCTATTACTTGGAGGCTATTTATTCAGACCAATAAAGAACCCCAGTATGTCACAGCTTTGCGGATATTGATGGGATGTTGTAGCAGGGATCTACACATCACGAGTATAATACACATACAGCGATATGACATCGGTTGCTACGCGGCTGGTAAACGCTAGCAAACCGGCTATTCAATCATGATTATGCCAAAAACGATGTGTTTGATCATTTGCGTTAACGAAGGGCAGGTGTATCGGTCATAAAATAGAATACCTTATCCATAAAGCACTTTATTTGATGCTGTCAGACAAACAGTCGTCTCTTACCTACTCATGTCTTGCGGTATAGCCGATATGGAGCACAATTACTCGTGTCTAACTCGCCAGGTAGACGGCATCTACTACTAAGTTTATTCGTTAGTTCCACGCGGCCATTTACGGGAGAGCTATATTTGAATGAAGTATGTTGCAACTCTGATCATGTTCTGATACAAGCCAGCTTAAGAACAATATATTGAAGATTTTGTGCTGTCTGATAAAGTTCAAATTCCTTAAATACTGAACAAATAGAAAACTTGATGAAATCATTGCTCGCATACCGTCAAGCTGCCACCGCTCGAACACAATATGGACTATATTGATTATAATAAGTACCATGAAATGCAGATATATGCATTACATGTGGTGACCATGCCATGACTGCACGTGAACTCGGTAGTCAAGCGTTTGATATCTTATACATGTTTCGTGTAACTTGCAACTTATAAAATCCTGAACAAATGATATCCCGATATAAATATAGTAAAGCGACTATTGTTGCATACCCAAATGGTGGAGTTGTGATGGAACAATTCTGTATCTCAAATACGTGGGGCGTTATTGAATAGCAGGAGTATCAATATGGTCGATGATGAGGCAGCTAGCGGGGAAGGTGGTGATCAACACTGACGACAGGTCAACATGCTTTAATTCTAATTGCATGTTCCAAAATGATGAGTTCAAACAATATCACGATTCGATTAACCATTTCTATGAACATGCTGGTGTACTTAGAACTGCTATACATTTGGCGATACACCAGTGACTATGATGATGATGATGCTGATGATGATGATATATATATTTATTTTGCAAATTTGATTATTGGCGAATGAAGTTAGCCATCCAGTGTGATCGTCACACGATAAGTCGGGACGAGAAGTCGATCCAATTCCTTCTGTTTACGCGATCAGCAGCTTTCCGAAATACACGTAACCATGATAAATGTAGGCATATATATCCTTCCCGTTATGGTTATGGTAATGGCGAGCTAGTCTTGCATTAACTATAAAGCCAGCAAGTAGCTGTTCTGGGACATTATGGCTTTAGCCAATGGGCAGCTATCATCCTATCACTCACCAATGGCGCTCATTGCCATACATATGAAAGTGTTAATGGATGAATTTCGTCACACAAGCGACTTATATCAGCGAAAGTAAAACAAAATGTTGACGGCAATGTCTAGGACGAGGCGACATACCCGTCCTACATTGAGCGTCCTGGATGACTTAATAAATAGAAGAATTTTCCAGTTAGTGAATTCAGGTTGACGTCAAAACTGCATCATTTTTGGTAGATGTACATAGATAATATGACCTTGAGTCCCATGTCACGGCTTGATCTTAAAATCATCTGTAAATATTTCATATTGTTATAAAAATAATAATCGTGATATTTGTGTTCTACGGCACTTACAACAACGAGGAGATATAGCGATGGTGATGGATGTGGATGATTGTGAACATTTGATAGCAACCTCAAGTGCAAGAACCCACTTGACAAAAATCGGTGCTAAGGGTGGGGGGGGGGGGCTGCAAAACCACGGATGATGAAGCGGCGGTCGGAAGACTGTCGGGTGATGAAGCGGACGTCAGATGACTTCCGGGTGATGTAGTGGCGGTCAGATGACATACGGGTGATGTGGCAGCGGTCACATGACGTCCGGCTGATGTAGCGGCGGTCAGATGACGTCCGGGTGATGTTGCCAAGCCAGTCCCACATTTAGGCCGTTTGTTGATGTAATTCAAGATATCAAGCAGGGTGTCTCTACATATTGGCACTCATGCAAATATATGCTTTGTCACACTACTTGCTATGACAATCACGTGTTAGGTGGGGAGACCTATAGAAAACATCAATGGCTGTTTGTCGGCAACAGAAACACTATGAATGCGGTAACATCATCCATGGTGTCAGATAATTTTGGACATACGTAAACGCAAGTGAGCCGATTCCAACAAACTGGAACAACGTGACACAAAACAAACTCTAAAGACGACGGCTTATTCAGATGTGCGCCATGTCTTTAATATTTAAAAACATTTCGCGAGTAATCCATCTAATTTTGAATAGCTACCTCTATAATTTTCCGAAATACATGGTCATTCTTGACTGACGCATGATTCCTTTGGCTCGAGGATTTTATAAATGCCGCCCGTTGATACACATTTGCATACCTACCTTGATCATATCCTATGACGTAGAAATTTCAGAAAGATATCTGGCAGTGAAAAGGAAAACCAAAAAGGGTGAGTATAATCATTGACGTTTATTGCTTAGCACGAAAGTTCAACGGCGCTACTCAGTTCATTACAGCATGGCATCAAAGTGTGGATTGTATCCATTAGTTTCAACTAATTCTGTTGTTGAAATTGATTTACTTGGACGACCAAAGGACATGGAAGGGTGACGGACCCTTTAGCGCAAAATGTGTCGTCTTGTTATGTGTCTTGAGCGTAGTAGATATGGGGCTGTGATTTCCAACGGACGAGGAACAGTATTTGATCACTTCACCAAAGGTGTGATTTGATCAGTTAACAGATAGTTGAGAAGGATTACTAGTTTTAACGGTGTCGAGGTGCCATTATCACTCATGTTAAGTACCGCTCGCCTTACTGAGTTCCTTACCCGCTACACTAGTCTTACATCAGGGGTTTACTCTGCACCATCAATCGATGAGGTCGGGACGTAGATTTGGGGAATAAAGTTTAACCAAAGAGCTTACTTCGTTATGATCACAACACACAGGAATATGGCGCTAGAGAGATTGGTTGCTGTCCCAACCCCCCTCCACCCCAATACAATCACAGCAGATGCTCACAGTAAGTAGTTATTCTGAAAAATGGCCTTTGCATTTTATTTGACTATTCGTCAGCGTGTGATATCATAGTGGGAAAGACTGCTTCTATGAAAGTGGCGATTAATAGTGGAGCAGTGATATGGGAATGTTTCCGACGAATATTAATCCGCTGATTGCCATATAGAAATGCAAACAATTTTGAGAGATTAAGTCTAGATCAGACAGGAACTGTACAAATGTACCACTTAATGATCATCAAACTGCAGCCTAATAGTCTGTATAAGGTAAAATGACGCAGCACTTCCCATGGGAGTCTTATGTCTATAGCTATGAGGGTGCCTATAAAGCAATCAGACTCTAAGAATTGCCAATAAGCTCACGCTATATCAGAAATGAGCCTTAGCAACTCCCAAAGGCACGCAGAACGGTCACAATTGAATCTCGTTGACTATTAACAGACGATTTACTCAAGGCAGCGGCTCGATTATGTACCTCTCATATACCAATGCCAAAGCACGCCTAGCAAACATGTTGAACAAGAAGTACAATCGGCCAGTGATGTCACGTCAGTAATGTACGTCGGAGATGTTGCTTGGGAGGCAGTAATGGGCTTAATTATGATAATTAATGACCACATTTCCGAAAGATAATCATATAAGTTTCGTCATATTCATCACTTCGTTATCGACAATTTAGAAAAATGCAACACTTATTAGGAAGACCCACACAATGTTCCCTGTGGAGAGATGACGAATAACGTGAGTAGACACTTAGAATTGATATTGGCCTGTGCAAATTATGAACGAAGATCATAAATATCTCGATGAAAGCCTAGCTATGGCACGACTCATCTGCTACAAGCACTACAAATGGTCAGAAAGCTAGAACAAAAACGAATCGGTGTGAGCATAGACTTTTGTATTGATACTTTGTCTTATATAATTATACTGAATTCCTCGTTTCATTTATATCAAAATTCCACCCAGGATATAATGGATGAAGACGATATCATTTCTATTCAAAAATATAAATAGGGATGTAACGAATATACGAAGGTGGTGATTAGCTACATCTACACAGTGATATTGGTGACCTCTCGCTAACAGCCTACGGTTAAGCAAGTTAGAATGCTGCCTAAGGGAACGACACAATTGGTGGCGCCGTGGCTAATGTGAGGATTGTCAAGCGCTTGACGAGATGAGATCGATTACGCAACAGCAACTATTATTAGTATTGCCCCTACTGACAGTTGCCTTGCAAACTTATTATGCCGATGTGGGGCGCTGGAATTGCACAAACGTTATGTTGCAACATAAAACATTTTACTTAGGTACTAGATTAGCATATAACTTGTTACAAAGCAAAACACATGATTGCACGTCGTGACTATGGCTTATTGAACGATGGTAAGATGAGCGTGGACTCATTCAGTAGCGCTCTGCATGCTGCTGCAACCACATATTCAATAACAACAACACCAAGAGTGGCTCAATGCCAGTGCTTTCCTCTAATATTTTATATTCTGATCCCATCTAAAGGATGAATATCACACAACAAAGTCATTCTATTTAAATGAACTTGATTTTCAGCGTAACATGTCATCCAGAAAGCTACTGATAAATATTCGTAAATGTAAGAGATGTCGACCCCGTGCAATATTTGCTTGTTACTTAACTCAGACATACCGGTGGTTAGCTTTGTAGAACTCTTTCATACCGACTACCACTTAGCTTTGTCGCACTTTTTCATACTAACCACCACATGTCTATATCACGTTGAAGGTATGGTGACTTATCCTGTATTGCCTAACAAATACCTTATGCAGTGTTATAAAAAAACAATCCCTCAGAACGCCTGGTCTTTCCCAGAACTCGGTTTTCTGGATTTAATGATTGTTCAATGATGCTTTTGTTGTGTCAGAACAATTTGTTGTACTTAATATTTCTTTGAAGCAAAATACATATGCCTTACACGGTATGTAAGCTTTGTTATAAGTTATCGGTGTAGTCGTTGGTCCTCACTGTGACGACACTGTCCTGAAGTTATAATGATTTGCTAGAGTTATTTTAAATTGGTTGTTATTGTAAGCTGCTTAATGAGATGCAGTCACATTCATTTATGTTTAAATACATGGTTTGAAATTTATTCATTTATTTATGAAGGGCGTTGTGATAAAGAAGTTATGTTATGTCGAGATTGGCGGGCAGTATTGAGCATGATGCTGTTACTTACTATCTGTGGGTCTATTAATATATGCACAGCATGCTGGCTGCTTGCTCATCTTGGTTACTAAGGGGTATTTGGTTGCCAAGGAGGTATTCCAACCTTTTCCCAGCTCAACCCTCTCCCAGCCATGCTGGCCAACCGACCGACCATACTGCCTCTGCCATACTGATGCCTTCGGCCCCCGCGCCAGCTACTGTCTGTTTCTGATGCCTAGTATGATGCATACCATTGGAATGTGTTGGATGAGGAGGTAGCTCTGGTATGGTTGATTATTCCTTTCATTATATGGAGGCGGTAAAACCAATTCTTTGGTATATAAGATCTAAGGAACAGACTCCTAACAAACAGTCATTTCCAAGAAACCACTTCTACCTCGTTTTCTATTTGATTGTGGATTATTCGTAAAATAAACCAACCTTAGTTCAAGACAGAGTCCTTCGTTTACCTGTGCACTCATAAGCTGTGTTGGTAACTCAGAGGTAAAAAGACATATGCAATAAAAGAACAACAATAAAATCTAAGCCTTACCCTAGGGCGTGATTCTCACACCCACGTTAAGTTTGATATCGACTGCAGTTACGTCAACAGCATTTACTCGATTATTCGTGCAGATTAAGAGAAGCACGGCGACCGATTTGTTAGGGACACTAATAATAGCTCTTTTCCAATCTAATTCATCCATATCTTATCCATCCATTTATACATGACATTACATAGCCATGGCGGCCGTTGACAATATGTTTGCAAGCTAACCGTTTGTGGGGAACTTTATGAAACCCCTTTTTGGAGTCTAAATAAATAACATCTACCGGACCACCAGTGTCTAGCATCTAAAGTAACATCTGCTTGAAATTATGAAAGAATGGTGAGATAAAAAGGCTATTGATAGGAAAACCATGCTGAGATTTATTCAGTAAGTTATGAGCCTACGTTGCTTACATTCAGTTGCTTTGAATTTGTTTATTTGTTAGAATAGGTTTGTGTCACGATCTGCAGTATAGTCCAGTATAAACGACTTTACTTTTAAGCTTTGGTACCCAATGCTGTTCCCGAGGGAATAGGGCATCTACCTACTGACTTAATAGCAGTGCTGTTTACTGCAGTGTCGAGGGATATTTGGCCGTCCATATATTTGTTATTGGCACAATAAGACTGTGACCCTTCAATCGCAGGTTGAGTCAGAAAGCATCACTTATATTCCATAACCATACTACAGTAAATATCATATAGGCAATGTCAACGACAGCTAGTGGAATGTACTTATAAGCATCATACTTGGTGGTCTTTGTCGAAAAGCTTATTAGCCTGCAAAACGCAAACTTGGTGTGGGTTTACATTGAAGGCATTTACGGTGGAAAACTAATGTGTAATATATTACCAATTATATTTATATAGCGGAAAACGTAAATACATCCATACATTTATGTATATACATTACAAACCATACACGCATATGAATTACGCGCACACGAACACACATACGCGCACACGCATGCACACACGCATGCACCAAGTTATCTCAATATATTATTCACACATGCGCTTCCCACTACAAATCATACCCCCCAAGTAAACGGAAGGCGTTAGATAAGTAAACAGACGACGCAAAGAATAATGACTGCTAGTGGTGCTGCTATAGTTAGCATCGGAAAGTGTATCCTATTAGGAAACAATATATTGCGTAGGGGAGAGATGGGGGGTACGGTCGTGAATCGAACGATGCGGTTCATTCCATTGACTACTGACTTATTCCTATTGAACCTATAGGTATTTTAAGACCATGTATATATCGGTGTCATTCTCAGTCAATCTTAACATCTAAGGGTCAAATTGAGAGTCAAGGTGGATCTAATCGATCTAAGCAGCTGTGGTATAATGGCAATATAATTTATTCTAGAAATGCAAAAATGGTTTGAGGAATCGCAAGTAAGGAATTTGTAAGTAAGGTGATCTAATTATGTGTCGACATTTACCTTTTTTTTTATTCAACCAGGAAGACATGGTTGTAGATTAGTATCGAGCCTAACGCACTAAATATGGCCGCTCTGGGCATACATGGTGATGCATACCATATAGTAACTCATACCGTGCGGATTCTGCTCTGTGGTCCGTTACGCCAGTCGGATCAATACGCTATGATAAATATCTAATTTGTTTTGATTAACCTCAATTATGCCATTAAGGTAAATATTGTGGTCATAAATTATTATGCAAGTCGGTCAGCCGCTGTGTGGAGCAAATCCCGCAGTCTGTATCAGCTTATCTAGCCTATTTGTTTGATTTTGTGATTGGGTTATCAATATCAGGTTTAACGTCACAGCTGAACATTAAGTCCATGCATTTCGCACCAAATTTATATGTTGCAATAGGATAAACAATGTTATGAGAAAATGGATCAGCCGTACATTACCGGTTGCAAGACATCTGGGTATACATATTTGCCCTGTAACCTTAAGCTGTATCTCAAGTCCTCAAAGGCGCTGTAACATTACGTAACATGCTTAAAGAGATTCCCACCACCAAGATGGACTAAACCGTAACCACTTATAGTCCCTCAAATCATTTCATACATTTACCAGTTGATATCGTCTCGAAACACGCATGCTTACCTGCTTTCCCATCGCTTATTTCATAATATGACATACAATTTATTAAGGATGCAGCCTTCATCAATCGTTGTAGGATTCTTTTTACGAATCACATGATCCGAATGGGGTCATATGCTCGAGTAGCAATCCTAGATTTGATAGAATCGTATGATTGCTTCCGGTGACATAAACCGCCTATGATTATTACCAAAGTTCTCATAAGATAGTCAAAACTGTGCTAGCTTGCGCAGTACAGTGTGCGCAGTACAGTACGGTGCATTGTGCCGTTTGTGGTTCATGATGTTCTAAGCAATGCAAGCCGTTTGTTTGATAAACATGACATATGGAAAGGTAGACTTATTTCGGTAACCGTTTGTCTTCATCGCCTGACGTGCATTGCAATCACATAAGGCCATCAGGCAGCAGCTTTGCGACGCTATGGCTATCGTCAATGGGCCACTATCACCCACTCACTCATCCAGGCTCTCGTTAGCATACATAAGATAAATGAATATCGTCACACAAGCGAAACATAAACTAACATAAGCTGGTGACTGAAGCTTTCAGAAAGAGATAACACATATTGTTTATACGGCGCCAAGGACGACTTTCCAATGAGAAAAAGAGAGTGAAATGTTCTGTAAGTGTCACTGTAAAACTACATAATGGCACAACTCGTACAAGTATATACCTATTTCAGATATAGATGAATATATATATATATATATATATAGTGTATATATATATATATATATATATATATATATATATATACAACTCGTACATATATATATATATATATATATATATATTATATATATATATATATATATATATATATATATATATATATATATACATATATATGTATATATATATGTATATATATATGTATATATCTTTATACGTATAGATATGTTGATGCAAAGTTAATCCTGTGAACGCACCTAGCTATATAATATAGACATCTCGCTTGATAAAATTGGGATCTGCATCCAGCAGAAACCGAGTACCTCCAATCAAGAAGCTTCTTTTATGCTGACAAATTATACAATATCGCGAGTAGCATTACATCATCAATGTAGTGTGACTTATGGCAGTCAATGTAAGCCCGTATCATTGCTATGCACCCATTTCAACCAGTGACAACGCTGCAATGATGAACTGAACAACCGCTTAAAGTATTAAGTAATCAATAGCCAATGAAAACAAAAGTACATACGCACTAGCAAGCTGATTATGTTTGTTGTATAAATATACAACTCAGCGTTAATTCCGGCATAATTATTGGCATTAGAGATAGCCAGGTGTGTGAATCGTCAGCTAATTAATGACTGACTGCGTGTTTGCATCACTAACAGTTATGACTTCAATCGTTGCTCATTTGTCAGAAATTATGCATGCTGAATATTATGGACCCAATTGAACCCAGTATATATGATGGCACTGGGGTAGTAATAATTCCAGAAAGGAACAATCGATTGGTTCGAATTACGGATCACTGGATAACTACAGCCATGTGCGGTATGGTGTTTGGCACGTACTATCCGTTATCCTTCTTTATACATGTTTATGGGTAATTGAGTCGAGACAAAATGAGCATAGCAGACAGCATAGCATTCAATACTATCGTAAAGCGAGACACGTAAAAGTCACAAAAGTTGCAATGTGTAACGCGAAGATTCGTTTCTCCAACACCAGAGCGATTGACCTGAGCTTATCAATAGAGCTTCTTTTCACCCTTTAAACACACCAGTATTTTGCTTACTCTCTCCATCGCTGCAAAAACCATGTGAGCGGTTTCATCTGTGGATGGAAAGTGTTAGAGGCGTCATTATGGCAACTTAACAACCATATGCAGAAAATTGCGGACGAGAAAAACATGTGAAAGAGTAGAAGTGGTGATATGTTTTTTGTGTGCTCAAATCGAAGGAATTATATCCGTACATGTCGAAACCAACTCTTCAATCCCACAGTAAAGATGATAAAGAAGGGATAATCTCTCTTAACATGAAATACGCACTAAAGATAATTCAACAAATCTGCACCTAAACTCAATTCATGTTACTAAATGGTGTTTTCAAAGAACAAAAGGCTCCAACATCAATACCCCAATTGCTCAAGGAAAAAAAAAAAACCTTAGCAGGTATACACATCTACATTGATGGCAGCAATCCTTTTCAACGTTTCTGTGTATTGCTACTTGTACTTTAATTATGAAAAACATACATAAACATTTTGAAAAATAAGGTAAATCTTGAATGTCAGCACTTTGAGTGAACAAGGTGCATAGTATACTGGGTGACAAAATATTTGGTTCTGTATAGTGATAATCATAAGTTTTGTACCATAAAATCATTGTTAGATTCAGGTCCTTGTCACCTTCATGA
>CM067358.1:35038224-35043224 GCA_034190875.2 Urechis unicinctus
TTACAAAAGTTCAATGCTCAATCTGTCCATGTTTTATAATTGGATATTATAAAAGTTTACAAGTTATAAACGTGTAATGTAAAAGTAAACTTTTTCTAAATACATTTAATAGTAAATAATGCATTTTCTAAAAGCTGATAAAATTACCAAACTTTCATAACTAACAGATGCTATCAAAAAATTCGTCGTTTTCAAAGCACGTTGAGTTGAAAAAACAAGTTTCACTTAGTAAATTTTCGTCAAATTGCTAATAAAATCGTCAATATCAGTTCAATAGTCATAAAAAGTAGCTCAGATGTTGACATACACAGCTCCAATCTAATCCGCAAATTTTATTGATATCGTTTGCCCCACTTCCGGTTTCGAACGAATCAAAGTTAAAACAGGTCTGAAATTTGAAGATGTCGTGCGTTTGTCTGTCGTTAATCATCGTATCTAAAAAAGTAAGCATAAACTACATCGAGTATCACTTCTGCTGGCTCTTCATTGGTTTGTTGACATCAGCCGACATCTCGCGATGAACAAAGATCACTTCTGCGCTGTGATCGCCTCAAGGCACGAGGTCAAGTATGATACGCCGCGGTACTATTCAATACACTAAACTTTTCTTGGAAAAAAATTGATTGCTTGTAAAATCATCAATAAACATGTGATGATCATGAGTTGTGATTGCCAAGAATTAAAAATCTATAATAACTTGGTCAAGATGGGCCGACTCTGAAATTGTCCAACTTGCAGATACAGTTCGCCAATTTCCCCCATGTCCCATGGGCCTATTTGTTTCCAGTGCAAAAGGACGCTATATAATGGTCATAACGTCTGTTTATCATTTTCCTCTGTTGGCATGGGGCAAGGGAACTTCGCCTCTGACTTCGACCGCACTGTTTACTGCTTTCGATCTCTAATATCCACGCCTAGGGTGACATCTGTTCATCAAAACACCAGTGGCGAGTGCTTTATCTAGACAAGCGCCAGCTCGAGAAAAAAAGTGGGCGCACACATCCAGACACGTTCACATAATAGTCTCGATTGGTTATCAGTGAGCAAAGGTGCACCGAATGCAGGTCATCAAGTCGAAGTGTTTTGAATGAACATAGACCCCTATGTGTCCCTAACCAAGACATGTGCTATCAGAAACAATTATCTTGTTAGGTTCGCTTTTAAATAGAGGCTGTGCCCCCCGGGGGGGGGGCACTTAAGTGTATAGACGTAGTATATATGTGCCGCGCGACGGGGTATGTTTTTTCGGCCTCTCGACCCGTACGACGGGTTTTTTGGCCTCATACTTGTGCGACGGGGTATGTTTTTCAGCTTCAAATCTGTTCGACGGATTATACATTCGCATAATACCTTGTACGACGGGGTATGCTTTTGGCCATTTTGACCTTGTACGACGGGTACGGGTTTTTGAGGTCCCGCGGCACACCCCTATCCAGAATAAGGCCAAGTGCCCCCCCCCCCCCCGGGGGCTGTGCTTGCGAAAGCGGTAGCGCTAAGCGTAACATAAACCACATTGACCTACAAACCATTCGTCAGCCACCCCAGGACGGCATATGACCGGAGGCAATTGGGTTCAGGATATGATAGTGTCGTACTGCGCATAAAACAATGGTGAGTTCATGATTTCTATCTCCCATGGAGTATCCGTATCGATCCAAGCCATAAGTGTTTCATAGACGCTTACCTCTGTCTTAATCAAAATACAACTTAACTTCGAGAGATTTCAATGGAACTACCATGAGCTTTCAACGGCGTCCCATGAATAATTTCACCACGGGCATATATACATATATATATATATATAAAAATATAAATATATATATAAATATATAAATACATATATATATATATATATATATATATACACATATATATAGGAAGAGGGAGAGATAGGGAGAGATAGACATATAGATATATACATATATATATATTTATATATTTATATATATATATAAATATATAAACACACATATATACACATTTATATACATATTTATATACATGTTCATACATATATGAATATATATATATATATACACATATATACATACATATAGTATGTACATATATATATATTTATTTATGTTTATATATATTTGTATATATACATGTTTATATATATATAATATATATATATATATAATTTGTTATGTATAGATATATATCTATTCATATATATATATTATATATATGTTTATATATATATACATAGAGATATATTTATATATATAAATATATGTGAATATTCAGCTATATATATATGTACATATATATATCTATTTATATATATAGATCATATATATGGGTATATATAAACATATATATATATACACATATAGATAGAGGGATATAAATATAAACATATATATATACATATATATACATATATATATATGTTCATACATATATATATATACATATATACATACATATATGTATGTACATATATATATATTTATGTGTGTATATATATATTTTTGTATATATATGTATGTTTATATATTAATATACATATATATTTATATATATAATGATTTATGTATATATATATAATATATATGTATATATATATTTATATGTATATGTGAATATTCATATATATATATATATATATATATACATATACGTATACATATAGATATATATATATATATATATATATATATATATATAGATATATATATATATATATATATATATATATATATATATATATATATATATATATATATATATATATATATATATGGCGCTACAATGACAACGTCCCCATGTCGTGGTATCACTAACGTTGTATGGACTTCTTATTAACTACGTCCCCTCAGCGTTTAAACCACGACATCTTGAGAAATCTATGCAATTAACGATAACAAACCAACATAAATTAGTTTTGCAACATTATCCTTTTGTCGTCTGGCGTGTATATTGTACAGGTTTATCATCTTCATTTGTGAAGCGAGCAGATTTGTAACATACCATGTATTCCTAAAAGTATTGGTCATTCGGGTCCCAGAGCGTTATGCATTGCCGTAAAACATAGCTTTTTGAATTATTTCATATGTTTACAAAAATAGACGTTGGCTCCGTGCGAATGCCTGACCTGGACAAGAGCCAGATCGAGTAAGAAAAGGTAGGCGCACTCCTCTAGAAACGTATATTGATAGTGACCACGCGAGGAGTTGCACACGTTGCTAGTTATATAGGGTATTTGCAGAGCTGATTAAGCTCTATCGATTCGTCAACGGCTAAGGCAACAATCCAGTCAACTACATGCCGCGTAGACCAAAGAACATCAAAGGCTGTATTAACCAGTTCTACTCTTTTTGCTTCAATGCACCATACAAGTGAGCACCTGATACGTGTAACTTTAGATATCTCGAGATTGTCTGTACTGAGCTCAATACAAACAACTGCACGATATACGATGGCCGCTGATCAGTTTGCGCAGCACTGGATGAACGTTTGAAATCTCAATAAGGATGTTTTGGTAATATATGTGGTGTGTAATATCCATTTAACTAAAATTCAGCAAATAGCAGCTGTTATTGATTGAATAACTAACATCCATGTGTTTGTTCACAACCGTTATATGGCCATCGGGAAGTGTTAGATGGCCATCGGGAAGTGTTAGTGTAATCCAAAGTGCCTTTGTGATGATGGTACTGTAATGCAACCTTTTTTCGTATATATTCTATTTGTTCATCAGCCTGTTCGCATTCATGGTCTTACAGTTAATTCCATTTATACCATTCACAGGCTATTAGTAGGTCAATGTCTCTAGCAACCCCAAAGTTTTATCTACTTTACTGATGAGTTAATTAACACTAAGGCTGTAATTTTAACTCAATCGAAGATGAAGGTCATATTATTCCAACTTCGGGACAATCCTGACCACCTGCTGTCATACCTTACATCTTTGTAGTGACCCATGCCTAAGCATCAAGTTTGTCAGGCTATGAAACCAGAACGTGTATATACATATAGATACATATTTATATATAGGCTTAGTTAGATTAAAATAATGTGCGGCCACTCGGGACATGAAAACTAAAGCAATTTAAGCAAATGTAATTCACCCCCTTTTGTTGTCCAATTTAAATAAACCTCTAGCTTCCTTTTAAGTGAATGTTCTGACTGGGTCTGTTTCCAAATTAAATAGTCCCAGTGTAGCAATTACAGCCCTTGGAGGTAAACATTCCGAACCTGTCAATTCCCATTACTATTAGCATCAGCCCCTTTTATCTCAAATTAAGGCAATTGTACGTCAGCCCAAACCCGATTAGCCAATCACAACTCACCACATCCAGCCAGCCCCACCTTTGAATATAAATACTGCTGCATCTGACGCACTCACACAAGATATAAAGAGAGACACACAGAAAATATACAAATCAGAAAACTCCAAGAAAATGCGTGTCCGTCAGCAGAGCAACAATAAATTTAACTTCAAATTAATTCTTGGGTTTTATCTACAAGGTTACCAATCATCAGCCACCTACACTGACTTCGGCGACATAATAATAATAGTCTTCGTATCTCATCACCATCCCCGATTTAACTAATGTGACATAAATGCACCAAATGCTGTGCGGAGGTGCTTGTAAAAGTGTAAAGATAGGCGTGAGTATAGATGCGTGAGTATAGATTCGTATAAAGGTGTGTATGTATGAAGAAGTTTCTGTGTACAGGTGTGTTGACTGGGCGAATCAATCCGTTTAATTGTCGGCAGATGTATAGTGATGTCGTCATAATTCTAGCCCCACGTTGGTCCCACAAAAAATGGGCGAAAACAGGCGGACTAGCTCCAACAACAGCATTACTACACAAGATAAGGACTTTTGTGTGAAGAGATGGCTACAAAAGTGTGCGTGTGTACATTTATGTACACAGATGCTTGTACTAGAGTAGGACGATGTACTGTCGATGTATGTGTCGACATGTGTTTTGATGCATATATGCCGATGTGGAGGTGTGTCCCATGTTGGTAGAAACGTGTGCAT
>CM067358.1:35048224-35059677 GCA_034190875.2 Urechis unicinctus
TGGAATAATATGACCTTCATCTTCGATTGAGTTAAAATTACAGACTTAGTGTTAATTTACTCATCAGTAAAGTAGATAAGACGTTGGGATTGCTAGAGACATTGACCTACTAATAGTCTGTGAATGGTATAAATGGAATTAACTGTAAGACCATGTATGCGAACAGGCTGATGAACAAATAGAATATATACGAAAAAATAGGCAGTATTTCAGTTAGACCTACCATCATCACAAACTCACCGAGTCACTTTGGATTACACTAACACTTCCAGATGGCCATCTAACACTTCCTGATGGCCATATAATGGCTGTCTACAAACACATGGATTATATGTTATCTATTCAATCAATAACAGCGGTTAGTTCCTGAATTTCAATTAAATGTATATTACACACCACATATATTACCAAAACATCCTTATTGAGGTTTCAAACGTTCATCCAGTGCTGCGCAAACTGATCAGCGGCCGTCGTATATTGAGCCGTTGCTGGTATGAGCTCAGTACAGACGATCTCGAGGGGATATAGCTACAGCTACATGTAACAGGTGCTGACTTGTATGGTGCATTGAAGCAAAAAGAGAACTGGGAAATACAGCCTTTGATGTTCTTTGGTCTACGCGGCATGTAGTTGACTGGATTGTTTGCCTTAGCAGTTGACGATCGATCATTTTTTTTTTTCCTAAACTTATTCAAACGGATTCTTCTTACGGTCCAAATAGAACTACAGATATAACCACGATGTGATGTTGACTGATATAGGTCTGAACGACGACTACCGCGCGTGTGTGCGTGTCCATCGAATCATTGGCTTATTCAGCTCAGCAAATACCCTATATAACTAGCAATATATGCAACTCCTCGCGTGGTCACTATCAAGTAGCAGTTATTTTGATACATGCTCTATTTCACTGACCATCCAGGACTCAATAACAAGTCAGTTTGTCACACTTAGTGTGTGTGCCTTTGTGTGTGTGTGTGTGTGTGTGTGTGTGTGTGTGTGTGTGTGTGTGTGTGTGTGTGTGTGTGTGTGTGTGTGTGTGTGTGTGTGTGTGTGTGTGTGTGTGCGTGTGTATACATATATGTGTGTGTGTTTGTTCGTTTTCAGGTTGGCCGCATTACGAAGAGTTTCTAATAACATGTGCCTTTTACGCTTATGGTTACTATGGGTCCATCCCATCGAAATACATTTTCTTGATAACAATGTTCCTGATACAAACAGTAAAGCATGTTTAGGTAGCCATTGCTTATATATATGTAGCTGTACTGTTATATTTGCCTTTAACAGGAGCAGATAGGATACAGGCTCAATCGCATCAAGACCATATTTTTCATACTGGGTTGCGTTTTTACACTTGGCTCGCTGTTCCTTATTACGCAGTGGAAACCGCAATGGAGGATCTTACTCACTCATTCACACTGCCCAATTAGCGAGGCTGACGTCATTCTGTCGGTAAGATTGCCCCGAGTACAGTGACTTAAATGTTTACGTGGATATCCATGTCATGTTGCCACTAGAAACTCATATTCTATTCGTTGCAGGAGGCATACGTAAAGACCACCGTACCGGGACTTACGCCTAGAGATGCGTCGTACGTTTGTTTGCTGATCAGTAGTTTTGAAGCATATGTCCCTTCATGTATCAATTGATGTAAATATGCATCATTTAGACATCATATTACGAGAACATGAATCTTCAGTTACCGTTATAGCCAATTGAACACCTATTCCTCATGCATAATCGTATTTAGAACAATATATGCTTTAAGTACTAATCGACCACAATGTGTTGTAAGCTCCGGTAACATTCAGGATATCGGTGCCCATGGAAGTCTTCATGAGTTCCTCGTCGACCTTCATCAGAAATTTGGCCCAATTGCTTCATTCTACTTTGGTCCTCAGCTGACAATCAGCACGTACACCCCAGATCTCTTCAAAACAGCAACTCAAAGTATTCGACAAACCACGTATGTAGCAGCATATAAATAGATACATTGATAATTCTTCAGAAGACGCTTTCCTCCGTCCAGCGGCTTGATTTTGTATTGAACTGGTTGCAATTTTTTTCGCGATATAACAATCATGCATTGCCATGAGTTTTGACATATATATTTTCCCAACGCAGCTGTGCTTTTCGCGCTGTTCGAACCGCTAATTGGTCCCAGAAGTATCACGTACATTAACGGACTGCAAGGCAAAGCAAGGCATGCTGCATACAGACGATGCTTCAGTGACGTCAACGTGGCCAAGTTCTTTCCTACTTTCCAGGAGGTCAGTGTTGGTACATGTTGTACAAAAGGTAGCAACACATCTGTCTTTTTAATGAAATGTCATCACTATTATATTGTAGTGCATGCTACTTCATGCGACAGGAATTTGGCAGGTCATGTAACTTGTTCTTAAAAATAACAAGTTCTGTAAATAGTACCAGATATATGCTGAACCCTTTAATCAGATTGTCATTTCCTTCAGCTCTCTGATGACGTCATCGTGATATGGGAGAAGCTTCCTGACCAAGAGCACATCAACTTACGGAACCATATGTTCCGCTTTGCCATTCGGGTTATCCTCAGGACCGTCTTCGGCGCGTATTTTGAGGACAATAAACGGATCGAAGAACTGAGGCAGAGCTATGATTATGTATGACGTTATCGAAATTAATGATTTGTTGTTTGGTTATGTTTGTCCGGCGTAATTACTTCTAGTACTACCTTGCACACAACACATATATGCCACTGCAGTGCTGGGGAGAGATGGAGAGTCAGCTGGCGGGGAAGCCTCTTAAGGAAGGCAGCGAGGAGCACCAACGATTTGAGAAATGTCAGTACAGCAATATGCACGTTTGTCGGACATGCATTGTCTTTCCCTGTGTAGCATTAAAACCTCAGGTGTCCAATGAATGATGCAGACAAATCCATTATGTATGGCATGGTGCTGGAAAGCGGCAGCATTTCACCGAGAACACCGCGACACCAGCGAATATGCTGTTCCGCTGTTTGTTGACATTATTGATGAGCTTAATCTGGATGAGGACGCGGCTCAGAGCGACATGGTTACCACGCTAGTAGCCGGCTTCCACACGACTGGCTTGTGTAAGTCTCGATCTCAAATGGCTTCTTCATATTGCCTTTTCTGCTTCGTGTGTTTGTCGGCCAAGTGTTATCCTCACGTTTCGTTACACATGCCGCTTACAACCTGTTGCTGTAGACGGCCGTTGGGTGCGAGTTTCACATCCACATCAATCTTAATGGTGTTTTGCTGGAGACCTTTGTTCCTTTTTCTACGCCTTGGATCAATAATTCATTAACTGTTTCTATGTAGTAATGACGTGGGCGGTGTACTACCTGGCTGCTAACAAGCAGGTACAAGACAGATTACACGATGAGATCAGAGAGAAATGGAGTGGCGGACAGCTCACAAATGATATTGTCAATTCAATGACGTGAGTTGTGATCCTTTTTTTCGCTTTAGTCCCATGCATTTCAAGTGCTTTCCCTTGTGTCAAGTGTTGTGATGCTACTAGTAACCTACACTACATAGTGTGATAACGTTATGTTTCTTCACCTTTACAACCTCGAATAAACAGTTGCCTTATTAATTTATTTCTCATTCTTGCCCTATATGATACATTTACTGTACAGATACGTGCAACAAGTTATTGACGAGACATTACGATGTTCTACCTTGGGGCCTTGGGCAGCTAGAGTCCAGGATACAGACACAGAGTTAGGAGGTCATGTTATCCCTGCTGGGGTGAGCCTCTTAGCATTCATATCTTGCCCTTCACTGACTTACGTTAGCTCTCAACATTGTCCATCCTTTATAATGAACTCGCCTTGACATTCTTCTGTTTTCAGACACCGGTAATTCAGGCGCTTGGTGTGTCTTTGATGAACACCGATTTCTACCCCAACCCAGAAATGTAAATATGAAGTCATATTAGAGAACATGGCTTTATATTCTAATTATCAATTTTGTATATGGGATTGAGTATTTGTTCAATTGAGAGAGAAAAGGTTGCCGTTGAATCAACCTATTTGATTACAGCTTTGATCCGGAAAGGTTCAGCACTGCTTCCAAGATGTCTCGTCCAGCTCTGGCATTTGAACCTTTTGGATTTGCTGGGAAACGAAAATGTCCTGGCTACAAACTGAGCCAAGCCGAAAGCAGGGTTCTGTTGGTCAAACTGATCAGCAAGTTCGAGGTTAAACTTGTTCCTGATCAAGAGGTGTCCAAGGTGTATGGTTTGGTAACCTCTCCTGCAAATGATATCTGGGTGACTGTAAATCCACGTAATTAATCTGATACATGAAACGGGATATCTCTGAACCTGGGCAGACTTGTTAGATAACGATGTAAAGGAACAACTTCATTGTTTGTGCAACAGCTTTGCATGTTCTGTTTTTCTGAGCTCCAATCAATTGCATTTTCTCGCCTGTTACTAACTTAGAGAGTGATGTAATGTTGTAAATGTATTGCATAGTGCGGAGGGTACATTCAGCATATGATGACGTCACTACCGTTCACAAAAGCATCAAAGTTTTCAAAAAATTACAAAAGTTCAATGCTCAATCTGTCCATGTTTTATAATTGGATATTATAAAAGTTTACAAGTTATAAACGTGTAATGTAAAAGTAAACTTTTTCTAAATACATTTAATAGTAAATAATGCATTTTCTAAAAGCTGATAAAATTACCAAACTTTCATAACTAACAGATGCTATCTAAAAATTCGTCGTTTTCAAAGCACATTGAGTTGAAAAAACAAGTTTCACTTAGTAAATTTTCGTCAAATTGCTAATAAAATCGTCAATATCAGTTCAATAGTCATAAAAAGTAGCTCAGATGTTGACAAACACAGCTCCAATCTAATCCACAAATTTTATTGATATCGTTTGCCCCACATCCGGTTTCGAACGAATCAAAGTTAAAACAGGTCTGAAATTTGAAGATGTCGTGCCGTTTGTCTGTCGTTAATCATCGTATCTAAAAAAGTAAGCATAAACTACATCGAGTATCACTTCTGCTGGCTCTTCATTGGTTTGTTGACATCAGCCGACATCTCGCGATGAACAAAGATCACTTCTGCGCTGTGATCGCCTCAAGGCACGAGGTCAAGTATGATACGCCGCGGTACTATTCAATACACTAAACTTTTCTTGGAAAAAAATTGATTGCTTGTAAAATCATCAATAAACATGTGATGATCATGAGTTGTGATTGCCAAGAATTAAAAATCTATAATAACTTGGTCAAGATGGGCCGACTCTGAAATTGTCCAACTTGCAGATACAGTTCGCCAATTTCCCCCATGTCCCATGGGCCTATTTGTTTCCAGTGCAAAAGGACGCTATATAATGGTCATAACGTCTGTTTTTATCATTTTCCTCTGTTGGCATGGGGCAAGGGAACTTCGCCTCTGACATCGACCGCACTGTTTACTGCTTTCGATCTCTCATATCCACGCCTAGGGTGACATCTGTTCATCAAAACACCAGTGGCGAGTGCTTTATCTAGACAAGCGCCAGATCGAGAAAAAAAGTGGGCGCACACATCCAGACACGTTTACATAATAGTCTCGATTGGTTATCAGTGAGCAAAGGTGCACCGAATGCAGGTCATCAAGTCGAAGTGTTTTGAATGAACATAGACCCCTATGTGTCCCTAACCAAGACATGTACTATCAGAAACAATTATCTTGTTAGGTTCGCTTTTAAATAGAGGCTGTGCCCCCGGGGGGGGGGGGGGGCACTTAAGTGTATAGACGTAGTATATATGTGCCGCGCGACGGGGTATGTTTTTTCGGCCTCTCGACCCGTACGACGGATTTTTTGGCCTCATACTTGTGCGACGGGGTATGTTTTTCAGCTTCAAATCTGTTCGACGGATTATACATTCGCATAATACCTTGTACGACGGGGTATGCTTTTGGCCATTTTGACCTTGTACGACGGGTACGGGTTTTTGAGGTCCCAAGGCACACCCCTATCCAGAATAAGGCCAAGTGCCCCCCCCCCCCGGGGGGCTGTGCGTGCGAAAGCGGTAGCGCTAAGCGTAACATAAACCACATTGACCTACAAACCATTCGTCAGCCACCCCAGGACGGCATATGACTGGACAGAGTAAACTGGCCGGAGGCAATTGGGTTCAGGATATGATAGTGTCGTACTGCGCATAAAACAATGGTGAGTTCATGATTTCTATCTCCCATGGAGTATCCGTATCGATCCAAGCCATAAGTGTTTCATAGACGCTTACCTCTGTCTTAATCAAAATATAACTTTACTTCGAGAGATTTCAATGGAACTACCATGAGCTTTCACGGCGTCCCAGGAATAATTTCACCACGGGCTATATATATATATATAGAGAGAGAATATATATATATAGATATAGATATAGAGAGATATATATACATATATATATATAGAGAGAGATAGATAGATAGAGAGAGATATATATATATATAGAGATGTATAGATATATAGATATATATATATATATATATAGATATATATATATAAAGAGATGGAGATATATATACGGAGGATAGAGATACATATATATATAGATATATATATAGATATATATATAGAGAGAGAGATATATATATATATATATATATATATATATAGAGACATAGGGAGTATACATATCATACATATATGATATATATATATATATATACATATATATCTTTAGAGAGATATCTCCTTACATATATATATATATATATATTATTATATATATCTATGTTTATATATATATATATATATAGATATATATTATATATATATATATATATATAGAGAGATATATATAAATATATATATATATAGATATATATATATATAGATATATATATATATATATATAGATATATATATATATATATATAGATAGAGAGAGAGAGATATATATATATATATGATATATATATATATATATATATATATATATATATATGATATATATATAGGAGATATAGATATATAGATCTATATATATATAGAGATATATATATAGATATATATAGATATATATATATATATAGAGATAGATATATATATATATATATATATATATATATATATATATAGATAGAGAGAGACATATATAGAGATATATAGATATATATATATATATATAGTATATATATAGATATATATATATAGATATAGATATTAGAGATTATAGAGAGAGATATATAGAGAGAGATAGAGAGAGATAGATATAGATAGAGATAGAGAGATAGGGAGAGATAAGTAGAGATATATAGAGATATAGAGAGATATATATAGATAGATATAGAGTATATATAGAGATATATATATATATTAGAGAGAGAGAGAGAGAGAGAGAGTTCTAGAGAGAGATAACGCCGATGAGGGATAGAGAATAAAGTTTGAGTTAGCCTAGTGAGTGAGAGAGAGAGAGAAACAAAAGAGTTATAGAGGGGTTCCCCTCTTTTCCTGAGGCCAGATCTGAGATTTTTGACCCAATGTTGACTCAATATAAATCTCTCTCTTCCACGCAGATCGAGCTAGAGAGATAGAGAGAGAGTTTTACTTAGAGAGAGAGAGGAGAGAGAGAGAGAGAGATAATAGAGAGAGAGAGATATCTCTCTCCCTCTCCTCTCTCTAGAGAGTGGAGAGAGAGATAGATAATATATATATATATCTCTATATCTACTCCCATCTCCTGTTATAAATATTGATTTTGATATGTTGACTATATATATATATATATATACTATATGGTTATATATATATATATATATATATATATATATATAGGGTTCGATACCAAGGTATGAAAACCTGACTGGCTCTCCTTGACTCGGATAATCACGTTAATTGGCGGTCCCATGTCTGTGTCGGGATGCACAAAACCCGGTAGCTCAATAGTACCGTGCTGGACCTTAGGCCCACCAGCGTGGGTTTTGCAGCTCGTTCAGGTTTGTGCCAAGTTGGCGCTGGCACTTAAAGGGAGCTGTCCAAGCATCACAATCAATTCGTTGTTAAAAAGTATTGGGTCATTATGCTATGATGCATGTAACAAAATTTAACAGCATTTGGTGCATTTATGACAACGGGTCACATTAGTTAAATCGGGGATGGTGATGAGATACGAAGACTATAATTATTATGTCGCCGAAGTCAGTGTAGGTGGCTGATGGTTGGTAACCTTGTAGATAAAACCCAAGACTTAATTTGAGGTTAAATTTACTGTTACTCTGCTGACGGGCACACTCTTTCTTGGAGTTTTCTGATTTGTTTTCTGATGCAGTAGTGTTTATATTCAAAGCTTTAATTTGAGCTGAAACGGGCTGATGCTAATAGTAATGGGAATTGACAGGTTCGGAATGTTTACCTCAAAGGGCTGTAATTGCTACACTGGGACTATTTAATTTGGAAACTGACCCATTCAGAAAATTCACTTAAAAGGAAACTAGAGGTTTATTTAAATTGGACACACAAAGGGGGGGTGAATTACATTTGCTTAAATTGCTTTAGTTTTCATGTCCCGAGTGGCCGCACATTATTTTAATCTAACTAAACCTATATATATATATATATGTATCTATATGTATATACACGTTCTGGTTTCATAGCCTGACAAACTTGATGCTTAGGCATGTGTCACTACAAAGATGTAAGGTATGACAGCAGGTGGCCAGGATTGTCCCGAAGTTGGAATAATATGACCTTCATCTTCGATTGAGTTATTATTACAGACTTAGTGTTAATTTACTCATCAGTAAAGTAGATAAGACTTTGGGGTTGCTAGAGACATTGACCTACTAATAGTCTGTGAATGGTATAAATGGAATTAACTGTATAAGACCATGTATGCGAACAGGCTGATGAACAAATAGAATATATACGAAAAAATAGGCAGTATTTCAGTTAGACCTACCATCATCACAAACTCACCGAGTCACTTTGGATTACACTAACACTTCCAGATGGCCATCTAACACTTCCTGATGGCCATATAACGGCTGTCTACAAACACATGGATTATATGTTATCTATTCAATCAATAACAGCGGTTAGTTCCCGAATTTCAATTAAATGTATATTACACACCACATATATTACCAAAATATCCTTATTGAGGTTTCAAACGTTCATCCAGTGCTGCGCAAACTGATCAGCGGCCGTCGTATATTGAGCCGTTGCTGGTATGAGCTCAGTACAGACGATCTCGAGGGGATATAGCTACAGCTACATGTAACAGGTGCTGACTTGTATGGTGCATTGAAGCAAAAAGAGAACTGGGAAATACAGCCTTTGATGTTCTTTGGTCTACGCGGCATGTAGTTGACTGGATTGTTGCCTTAGCAGTTGACGATCGATCACTTTTTTTTTCCTAAACTTATTCAAACGGATTCTTCTTACGGTCCAAATAGAACTACAGATATAACCACGATGTGATGTTGACTGATATAGGTCTGAACGACGACTACCGCGCGTGTGTGCGTGTCCATCGAATCATTGGCCTATTCAGCTCAGCAAATACCCTATATAACTAGCAATATATGCAACTCCTCGCGTGGTCACTATCAAGTAGCAGTTATTTTGATACATGCTCTATTTCACTGACCATCCAGGACTCAATAACAAGTCAGTTTGTCACACTGTGTGTGTGTGTTTGTGTGTGTGTGTGTGTGTGTGTGTGTGTGTGTGTGTGTGTGTGTGTGTGTGTGTGTGTGTGTGTGTGTGTGTGTGTGTGTGTATACATATATGTGTGTGTGTTTGTTCGTTTTCAGGTTGGCCGCATTACGAAGAGTTTCTATTAACATGTGCCTTTTACGCTTATGGTTACTATGGGTCCATCCCATCGAAATACATTTTCTTGATAACAATGTTCCTGATACAAACAGTAAAGCATGTTTAGGTAGCCATTGCTTATATATATGTAGCTGTACTGTTATATTTGCCTTTAACAGGAGCAGATAGGATACAGGTTCAATCGCATCAAGACCATATTTTTCATCCTGAGTTGCGTTCTTACACTTGGCTCGCTGCTCCTTATTACGCAGTGGAAACCGCAATGGAGGATCTTCCTCACTCATTCACACTGCCCAATCAGCGAGGCTGACGTCATCCTGTCGGTAAGATTGCCCCGAGTACAGTGACTTACGTGGATATCCATGCCATGTTGCCACTAGAAACTCATATTCTATTCGTTGCAGGAGGCATACGTAAAGACCACCGTACCGGGACTTACGCCTAGAGATGCGTCGTACGTTTGTTTGCTGATCAGTAGTTTTGAAGCATATGTCCCTTCATGTATCAATTGATGTAAATATGCATCATTTAGACATCATATTACGAGAACATGAATCTTCAGTTACCGTTATAGCCAATTGAACACCTATTCCTCATGCATAATCGTATTTAGAACAATATATGCTTTAAGTACTAATCGACCACAATGTGTTGTAAGCTCCGGTAACATTCAGGATATTCGTGCCCATGGAAGTCTTCATGAGTTCCTCGTCGACCTTCATCAGAAATTTGGCCCAATTGCTTCATTCTACTTTGGTCCTCAGCTGACAATCAGCACGTACACCCCAGATCTCTTCAAACAGCAACTCAAAGTATTCGACAAACCACGTATGTAGCAGCATATAAATAGATACATTGATAATTCTTCAGAAGACGCTTTCCTCCGTCCAGCGGCTTGATTTTGTATTGAACTGGTTGCAATTATTTTCGCGATATAACAATTATGCATTGCCATGAGTTTTGACATATATATTTTCCCAACGCAGCTGTGCTTTTCGCGCTGTTCGAACCGCTATTTGGTCCCAGAAGTATCACGTACATTAACGGACTGCAAGGCAAAGCAAGGCAAGCTGCATACAGACGATGCTTCAGTGACGTCAACGTGGCCAAGTTCTTTCCTACTTTCCAGGAGGTCAGTGTTGGTACATGTTGTACAAAAGGTAGCAACACATCTGTCTTTTAATGAAATGTCATCACTATTATATTGTAGTGCATGCTACTTCATGCGACAGGAATTTGGCAGGTCATGTAACTTGTTCTTAAAAATAACAAGTTCTGTAAATAGTACCAGATATATGCTGAACCCTTTAATCAGATTGTCATTTCCTTCAGCTCTCTGATGACGTCATCGTGATATGGGAGAAGCTTCCTGACCAAGAGCACATCAACTTACGGAACCATATGTTCCGCTTTGCCATTCGGGTTATCCTCAGGACCGTCTTCGGCGCGTATTTTGAGGACAATAAACGGATCGAAGAACTGAGGCAGAGCTATGATTATGTATGACGTTATCGAAATTAATGATTTGTTGTTTGGTTATGTTTGTCCGGCGTAATTACTTCTAGTACTACCTTGCACACAACACATATATGCCACTGCAGTGCTGGGGAGAGATGGAGAGTCAGCTGGCGGGGAAGCCTCTTAAGGAAGGCAGCG
>CM067358.1:35066596-35119096 GCA_034190875.2 Urechis unicinctus
GTTTGGGTTAGCCTAGTGAGTGCATGGTCCAAAACAAAAGTTATATTCGGGGTTCCCCTCTTTTCCTGGGGCCAAATCTGTGATTTTTGACCCAATGTTGACTCAGTATAAATAGCTTCCACGCAATCGTGCTAGATAGTTATAACGATGATGGGGTTTTACTTAATACAGTTTTGGTGTGTGTGTGAATGGTCCAAGACAATATATATATTTCGGTTCCACTCCCACTTCCTGTTGCAAAATATGTGATTTTGGACCAAATGTTGACTCAATATACATACCTCCTACTAAATGGTTCCCGATAGATATGGTATGTATGGGGTTTACCCACAGGTTTAGGGTTCGATACCAAGGTATGAAAACTTGACTGGCTCTCCTTGACTCGGATAATCACGTTAATTGGCGGTCCCATGTCTGTGTCGGGATGCACAAAACCCGGTAGCTCAATAGTACAGTGCTGGACCTTAGGCCTACCGGCGTGGGTTTTGCAGCCCGTTCAGGGCAACAGGTTTGTGCCAAGTTGGCGCTGGCACTTAAAGGGAGTTGTCAAAACATCACAATCAATTCGTTGTTAAAAAGAATTGGGTCAATATGCTATGATGCATGTAACAAAAAATAACAGCATTTGGTGCATTTATGACAACGGGTCACATTAGTTAAATCGGGGATGGTGATGAGATACGAAGACTATTATTATTATGTCGCCGAAGTCATTGTAGGTGGCTGATGGTTGGTAACCTTGGAAATAAAACCCAAGACTTAATTTGAGGTTAAATTTACTGTTACTCTGCTGACGGGCATGCTCTTTCTTGGAGTTTTCTGATTTGTTTTTCTGATGCAGTAGTGTTTATATTCAAAGCTTTAATTTGAGCTGAAACGGGCTGATGCTTATAGTAATGGGAATTGACAGGTTCGGAATGTTTACCTCCAAGGGCTGTAATTGCTACACCGGTACTATTTTATTTGGAAACTGACCCATTCAGAACATTCACTTAAAAGGAAACTAGAGGTTTATTTAAATTGGACAGCAAAAGGGGGTGAATTACATTTGCTTAAATTGCTTTAGTTTTCATATCCCGAGCGGCCGCACATTATTTTAATGTAACTTATATAGAGATATATATATATAGAGATATATATAGAGAGAGATATATAGATATAGATAGAGATAGAGAGATATATATATATCATAGAGATATATAGATAGAGATATATATATATATAGAGATATATCATATATATTATATATATATATATATCTATATATATATATATATATATATATATATATATATATATATATATATATATATATATATATATATATATATATATATATATACATATCTATATGTATATACACGTTCTGGTTTCATAGCCTGACAAACTTGATGCTTAGGCATGGGCCACTACAAAGATGTAAGGTATGACGTGGTCAGGATTGTCCCGAAGCTGGAATAATATGACCTTCATCTTCGATTGAGTTAAAATTACAGACTTAGTGTTAATTTACTCATCAGTAAAGTAGATAAGACGTTGGGATTGCTAGAGACATTGACCTACTAATAGTCTGTGAATGGTATAAATGGAATTAACTATAAGACCATGTATGCGAATAGGCTGATGAACAAATTGAATATATACGAAAAAATAGGCAGCATTTCAGTTAGACCTACCATCATCACAAACTCACCGAGTCACTTTGGATTACACTAACACTTCCAGATGGCATCTAACACTTCCTGATGGCCATATAATGGCTGTCTACAAACACATGGATTATATGTTATCTATTCAATCAATAACAGCGGTTAGTTCCTGAATTTCAATTAATGTATATTACACACCACATATATTACCAAAACATCCTTATTGAGATTTCAAACGTTCATCCAGTGCTGCGCAAACTGATCAGCGGCCGTCGTGTATTGAGCCGTTGCTGGTATGAGCTCAGTACAGACGATCTCGAGGGGATATAGCTACAGCTACATGTAACAGGTGCTGACTTGTATGGTGCATTGAAGCAAAAAGAGAACTGGGAAATACCGCCTTTGATGTTCTTTGGTCTACGCTGCATGTAGTTGACTGGATTGTTGCCTTAGCAGTTGACGATCGATCATTTTTTTTCCTAAACTTATTCAAACGGATTCTTCTTACGGTCCAAATAGAACTACAGATATAACCACGATGTGATGTTGACTGATATAGGTCTGAACGACGACTACCGCGCGTGTGTGCGTGTCCATCGAATCATTGGCTTATTCAGCTCAGCAAACACCCTATATAACTAGCAATATTTCAACTCCTCGCGTGGTCACTATCAAGTAGCAGTTATTTTGATACATGCTCTATTTCACTGACCATCCAGGACTCAATAACAAGTCAGTTTGTCACACTTAGTGTGTGTGTCTTTGTGTGTGTGTGTTTGTGTATGTGTATGTGTGTGTGTGTGTGTGTGTGTGTGTGTGTGTGTGTGTGTGTGTGTGTGTGTGTGTGTGTGTGTGTGTGTGTGTATACATATATGTGTGTGTGTTTGTTCGTTTTCAGGTTGGCCGCATTACGAAGAGTTTCTATTAGCATGTGCCTTTTACGCTTATGGTTACTATGTGTCCACCCCATCGAAATACATTTTCTTGATAACAATGTTCCTGATACAAACAGTAAAGCATGTTTAGGTAGCCATTGCTTATATATATGTAGCTGTACTGTTATATTTGCCTTTAACAGGAGCAGATAGGATACAGGTTCAATCGCATCAAGATCATATTTTTCATCCTGAGTTGCGTTCTTACACTTGGCTCGCTGCTCCTTATTACGCAGTGGAAACCGCAATGGAGGATCTTCCTCACTCATTCACACTGCCCAATCAGCGAGGCTGACGTCATCCTGTCGGTAAGATTGCCCCGAGTACAGTGACTTACGTGGATATCCATGCCATGTTGCCACTAGAAACTCATATTCTATTCGTTGCAGGAGGCATACGTAAAGACCACCGTACCGGGACTTAAGCCTAGAGATGCGTCGTACGTTTGTTTGCTGATCAGTAGTTTTGAAACATATGTCCCTTCATGTATCAATTGATGTAAATATGCATCATTTAGACATCATATTACGAGAACATGAATCTTCAGTTACCGTTATAGCCAATTGAACACCTATTCCTCATGCATAATCGTATTTAGAACAATATATGCTTTAAGTACTAATCGACCACAATGTGTTGTAAGCTCCGGTAACATTCAGGATATCGGTGCCCAAGGAAGTCTTCATGAGTTCCTCGTCGACCTTCATCAGAAATTTGGCCCAATTGCTTCATTCTACTTTGGTCCTCAGCTGACAATCAGCACGTACACCCCAGATCTCTTCAAACAGCAACTCAAAGTATTCGACAAACCACGTATGTAGCAGCATATAAATAGATGCATTGATAATTCTTCAGAAGACGCTTTCCTCCGTCCAGCGGCTTGATTTTGTATTGAACTGGTTGCAATTGTTTTCGCAATATAACAATCATGCATTGCCATGAGTTTTGACATATATATTTTCCCAACGCAGCTGTGCTTTTCGCGCTGTTCGAACCGCTAATTGGTCCCAGAAGTTTCACGTACATTAACGGACTGCAAGGCAAAGCAAGGCAAGCTGCATACAGACGATGCTTCAGTGACGTCAACGTGGCCAAGTTCTTTCCTACTTTCCAGGAGGTCAGTGTTGGTACATGTTGTACAAAAGGTAGCAACACATCTGTCTTTTTAATGATGCGTCATCACTATTATATTGTAGTGCATGCTACTTCATGCGACAGGAATTTGGCAGGTCATGTAACTTGTTCTTAAAAATAACAAGTTCTGTAAATAGTACCAGACATATGCTGAACCCTTTAATCCGATTGTCATTTCCTTCAGCTCTCTGATGACGTCATCGTAATATGGGAGAAGCTTCCTGACCAAGAGCACATCAACTTACGCAACCATATGTTCCGCTTTGCCATTCGGGTTATCCTCAGGACCGTCTTCGGCGCGTATTTTGAGGACAATAAACGGATCGAAGAACTGAGGCAGAGCTATGATTATGTATGACGTTATCGAAATTAATAATTTGTTGTTTGGTTATGTTTGTCCGGCGTAATTACTTCTAGTACTACCTTGCACACAACACATATATGCCACTGCAGTGCTGGGGAGAGATGGAGAAACAGTTGGCGGGGAAGCCTCTTAAGGAAGGCAGCGAGGAGCACCAACGATTTGAGAAATGTCAGTACAGCAATATGCACGTTTGTCGGACATGCATTGTCTTTCCCTGTGTAGCATTAAAACCTCAGGTGTCCAATGAATGATGCAGACAAATCCATTATGTATGGCATGGTGCTGGAAGCGGCAGCATTTCACCGAGAACACCGCGACACCAGCGAATATGCTGTTCCGCTGTTTGTTGACATTGTTGATGAGCTTAATCTCGATGAGGACGCGGCTCAGAGCGACATGGTTACCATGCTAGTAGCCGGCTTCCACACGACTGGCTTGTGTAAGTCTCGATCTCAAATGGCTTCTTCATATTGCCTTTTCTGCTTCGTGTGTTTGTCGGCCAAGTGTTATCCTCACGTTTCGTTACACATGCCGCTTACAACCTATTGCTGTAGACGGCCGTATTGGGTGCAAGTTTCACATCCACATCAATCTTAATGGTGTTTTGCTGGAGACCTTTGTTCCTTTTTCTACGCCTTGGATCAATAATTCATTAACTGTTTCTATGTAGTAATGACGTGGGCGGTGTACTACCTGGCTGCTAACAAGCAGGTACAAGACAGATTACACGATGAGATCAGAGAGAAATGGAGTGGCGGACATCTCACAAATGATATTGTCAATTCAATGACGTGAGTTGAAATCCTTTTTTTTGCTTTAGTCCCATGCATTTCAAGTGCTTTCCCTTGTGTCAAGTGTTGTGATGCTACTGGTAACCTACACTACATAGTGTGATAACGTTATGTTTCTTCACCTTTACAACCTCGAATAAACATGTCCTGTATGATACATTTACTGTACAGATACGTGCAACAAGTTATTGACGAGACATTACGATGTTCTACCTTGGGGCCTTGGGCAGCTAGAGTCCAGGATACAGACACAGAGTTAGGAGGTCATGTTATCCCTGCTGGGGTGAGCCTCTTAGCATTCATATCTTGCCCTTCACTGACTTACGTTAGCTCTAAACATTGTCCATCCTTTATAATGACCTCGCCTTGACATTCTTCTGTTTTCAGACACCGGTAATTCAGGCGCTTGGTGTGTCTTTGATGAACACCGATTTCTACCCCAACCCAGAAATGTAAATATGAAGTCATATTAGAGAACATGGCTTTATATTCTAATAATCAATTTTGTATATGGGATTGAGTATTTGTTCAATTGACAGAGAAAAGGTTGCCGTTGAATCAACCTATTTGATTGCAGCTTTGATCCAGAAAGGTTCAGCACTGCTTCCAAGATGTCTCGTCCAGCTCTGGCATTTGAACCTTTTGGATTTGCTGGGAAACGAAAATGTCCTGGCTACAAACTGAGCCAAGCAGAAAGCAGGGTTCTATTGGTCAAACTGATCAGCAAGTTCGAGGTTAAACTTGTTCCTGATCAAGTGGTGTCCAAGGTGTATGGTTTGGTAACCTCTCCTGCAAATGATATCTGGGTGACTGTAAATCCACGTAATTAATCTGATACATGAAACGGGATATCTCTGAACCTGGGCAGACTTGTTAGATATCGATGTAAAGGAACAACTTCATTGTTTGTGCAACAACTTACTAGCTAAGAGAGTAATGCAATGTTGTAAATGTATCTCAGTAGTGCGGAGGGTACATTCAGCATATGGTGTGCCAATGCTTGTATATGGTTGAGACATATGAATATACACTCCCGATGGTCAATCGTACAGTATTTATTCTAATAAGCTCATTGACAAATTTAAATGTACCCAGTTATTGTTCTTAATTATAGAGTGGCGTTTTGCATAGAATTCTTAACAGTAAAAACATTATCTAGGGCATAAAGGGAGCCCAGATTCGGAACATTTTTTATCATTTAAACGTTTTGTCTAATATATGTGAAGTTCCAGCACTCGAAACTAAGGGTTTCTACGTACCAATAGGATGTTGAATCCGTGGTGATTGTTTGTAAATAAGCAAGTATCAGCCAAGGCATGAATGCTGTGACATCCGCACTCTGTGGTTGGTGGCGTGTTTTGTGAAGCATCATGAGACATGCTACTTTGATATATAATCCAAGACACCTTTCAGCGTTTGGAATCTGGTAGGAATTGTAACCGTAATGCCGACTGCATCGACGGCTTTTCCCAATGAGCAGTTTAGGATCACATGGTAAGACATTGTTAACGACATATCATGACGTTATGCCTTTGTCATGGGTAGGTTTATGTTTTAAAGTGTTTACAGCGTCATGGATGCAGCATAAATTGTACTCGATCATCTTCTTCAAATGTGAAGCGAGCAGTTTTGTAACATAGCATGTATCCCTAAAAGAATTGGTCATTGGGGTTCCAGAGCGTTATGCATTGCCGTTAAACAAAGCTTGTTTGAATATTTCATGTTTACAAAATAGACCTTGGCTCCGTGCCTAAGGTGACATCAGATCATTAAAACACCAGGGGCGAGTGCTTGGCCTGGAAAAGAGCCAGATCGAGTAAGAAAAAGTATGGGCACTCATCCAGACAAGTTTACATAACAGTCAGGACTGGTAGGTGTATAAAGGAAAGTTATTACAACAAACATCATGACCCCAACGACATAATTATAGCGTCCCTATGGCATAACAATAACAATGTATCCACGTTGTATCAACAACGTTGTATGGACGTCTCCATCAACATATCCCCTCATCGTATGATCCTCATCATCATGAGAAATCCATACAGTCATGATACCACACAAACATGAAAGAGTTTTTCAATAATATTCTTTTCCCGTCTCATAATATTTTATATAGGCTTGCCACTTACTCCATTTCATCAGCAATGATCTGTCATGACACTCTGTTAAAAAAACAATATATTTGGAATGCTTGTGGCTTGCACTGAAGTCTATAAAGGGGTGAGACCATAGGTGTCTGAAAAGTATCGTTGATCGTATAGTGGACATTACTCCGGTAGGACATGCCACACTGATATCGTGTAGAGTACCAAAATGAAATTATAACTAGTGGCAGGCTTTGATTTTCCAAACCATAGGTGTACACGGCACAGCGCACTAGGCCCACCAACATGGCTTTGGTTGTCCCCGGACCTGATGGTATGACTAAATGATTAAGATTGTCATATGTCGTGAATGACCAGCAACTGGTTCCCACAGCTTAGTGGCTAACTGTGTGCCTTACGACCCGCAGGTATCGAAACCTGACTCAGACGATCATGTTAAATGGCTGTTACATGTCACAAAAGAGGCGCACCCGACCAGGTAGTGAACTAGTATGGTGTTGCAACTTCGAACCAGCGGCGTGTGTTCCGTGGCTTGGTCTGGGCAACGGGTTTGTGCCAAGTGGGCGCTGCCATTTAAGAGACGCTGCCCAATCATCACAATCAACCTCATCCTCGTCACGATTCCTTTCTCCCAAAGTGACCACAAGGCCTGACGCTTGGAGATGGGAGTTAATGAAGTGTTGAATCAGTCACTAGTGGTGCAGTAGGTATTAGGTATGTAGTAAACGTTATCATTAAGGTACAATATACAGCCGATGGCGACAGTGGCAGCGTCAATCAGTGCCGGGTGTGTCGGGTTATGTCAGTTCAGGTGGTGTCGGGTTCGGTCAGTGCAGGTGGTGTCGGGTTCTGTCCATCTGACTGGGACTGACCTCCATGGCATTAAGTAATCGTGTTCCAACACAACTCTTGAAATCTAATACCTAAAATCACTGTCTACAGAGGTTATCCAGTTGTGAGTTTCTTGAACACATAAAATCACTGTCTGCAGCGGTAATCCGGTTGTGAGGCTCTTTAATATCACATAACCATTATCAATGGTGTTCTGCATTGTGCAGTCGTAAGTACAATGTACAATGGAAAATGTATCATAATGTTTTAATCAATGTTCAGCATTAATATGCAGTCAGTGTTAGACATCATAATGCCCCTATCGTGCTCACCATTAATGATGTTCCTACCAGCGGTGGATGTCAAAACGCGCTATGCAGTATAATTCTGATATGCAGATATCTGAGGTTGTATCCTTTCACCAGCGAAGCCAGAACCGGTAGATAAACACTGGTGTTGTGTTTGGTAAAATAACGCCACATTTTAGTTTTTAACATACGATTAAACCGCTCGACTATGATAGCTTTGGTTTCTTCGTTGTGGGTGGTAAAAAAGCGAATCCCCTGCTGCTTAAGAAATGTCTGAAATTTACGGTTGATAAATTCTCCACCCTTATCGGTCTGTAAACACAGGGGCTTCCGCCCTTGTTTTAATATACTCTCAAAGGCTCGAATCAAACTGTCACCCGTTTTATTTTTTAGTGGTATCACCAAGGCATATTTCGAGAATGCATCGATACAGGTCAAGAGAAATTTCATGTCTTGGTTCTGTTTGGCTAAACGGGCTATGTCCACTAAATCGGCTTGTGATTGATGGTCAATCCCCCCGACTATGACGCGTCGTCTTCGAAATCGACGACGGATCGGTTTATGTAATGTATACGCATCTTGTTCACCCAGCCATTGTCTGACCGCCTTTGTTTTGAGTTTTATAGCTCTAACCAATGGCTGCACCCCTCCATACGCGACCGGTGCCTCGGGGTCGAAATACACACTTAACTTTTCCATGATGCCCAAGCTTGTGTCATGGCGGGCTCCTCACCAGGTCTTTTATCTATTCGCGTTGCACCCTGTCGGATATAGTTCCATGGATTGGGGTGACCTACTAAATCTTGAGGAATGTTGGAGTCTCGCAACGCTTCAGCAAATCTTTTCCAACCCTCTGGTTCAAAGTGTTTACGTCGTCTCAACACATCGTTAACCAAATCCGCCACGTTAGTCCCACTAACGGCTTGTCCTTTAATCGTTAATTCCCCTCACTCATTCCAACCCACATCTGGGTTTTTTCGAAGGCGTTCTAATAGCAAACGCCCTTTTTTCGTAAATTTATCAGGGATGGTTTCTACAACTTCCGCAATAGACACATCTTCTTGTTTGGGTGTGTGGGGCGGGGCATTAGCTAAGGTCGTGTGAGGTGTCGGGGTTCTGTGTTGGCGGTAATACTCAGTGTTTTGTTAAAATTTGGTTATAAGATTCTACTTTAGCCTCCTCCGATAAATCACTACGATTCAGGACATCCCTCATCTCTGCGTCCAAGTTGGATAACACGTCGACAGTGGGAGCTTGATCATATCGCCCACTTGACAACATCCGGGGATCAACCAACATCATTTTATTAGACATAATTTTAGCCCAATAGTTTGCCTAACAACGGACCAGCGATACCTAAAATAGGTCCTAATAACGCCGGAAGAAAACCACCAGTTTGTAATACACTTTTCTTTCTCTTGACGTTAGTTTAAGGTGAGATCAAAGTGCGCAGACCTTTTAAAACATTGAATGCACAATCACATAGACAATTTATCAATTCTTTGTCAGCCGTGTGAATCAAAGCCCTTTTGTCGGGGGGTTAGGCTTTAGCCATCACTCGTAATGTATCAGCGTGTTTTCACAGACGCTCTGCCATGATCTATGTCTAACGATAAGAATGGCGGTCGTCCGAAGATTGACGGTATTTATTTCTGTAGGTATACAACTTGATTGGGTCGTAGTATGTCAGTTCGTAGCCGTAAGTGATCTGGTGTTGCCTGTTTCAAATCGATAAACAAATAACCGTGGGGTTGCCAAGTAACATCCGAAAAGGCTTCTTGTACATACTTGATGTTTCGCGGGTACATTTGTTTGGTTAAATGCATGATTTGTGAAGCGTCCCGAGGGTTATTAAATACAACTAAATAATGAGCGTTCAAACTGATTGTTCGATGTTCTTTATTCTTTCCGAATACATTTTGTACTAAATACAACACGCTAAGATTGCCATGGTGACTCCCTTTGGTGAATAGGAGAGTGACGCGTTCGTCAGTTTCTTCCATCAAATCATTGATGATCAACAAGGTTCTTTGTTGAGGGTCTGTTTCAAAATTCAACCCCTCTACAAATTCAACGTGAGGTAGTTGAGTGTACATTGCTTGCCATTCTCCGAAACACCACACGATATTCAGTCGGGTGGTGGCTCAATGTGACTGCCTTTGATTTACTCACTCACAAAGTAAGTTTTTCCACAGCCGTTTGGACCAGCTATCACGCAACTAAAGGGGTGTTTTAAGGCTCGATCCATTCTTATACTGAGTTATCATTCTCAGTTCCCTGCTCTTTTTATAGATAGGATAGGTAGATAGTGCCGTGATAAGTAGAACTCAAAAAGAAATTCAACTTAAGTACATTATCACTATTTTATTCAATCACCAATCATATATATTCATGCGTCTAATAATTTTGTTATATTTACAGTCATACCGTTCCCCCATTAAGACTCTTGACCAGTGTTCAGCGGTCACACAAAAACCTAACATATTACGCCGATATTCTCTAGAGAGCCAAAGGCATAGTTCAGTCATATTGTGTTGCTCACACAACAAGCGCCATAATAAAGTGACGTGATTTTCATCCACCTTATCCAAGGCTCTTCCAACGCAATGTGAATACATTTATTGTTGGTTCTCGGCTTGACATACCCCCGTTCAACATTCTTCGCATGGTTCTTGAGCTATGTCAGATAGCATTGGTTTCATCAAACCACTGTAAAGGCTGATTATCATATCCCACCCATCGTGCGACGTTCTTTGGTCATCCATCTTTTGTCTGCGGGCTGTTAGTTCTTCGTAATCTTTTATGAGCTGCCACCAATTGAAACTATCAAAGCGCATGGTCACGCTTTCACGGGTAATTTCAATATAGGGGACTGGGGCTTTCACTCGACCAATCGCATTGTCAAACACTGTGACCTCCATATCAACGTCTGATTGGCCAGCTTCCACGTCAATCAACGATACTGTGAGTGATGTAAGAGCCGTCCCGCTTCTGAGAAAGGCATTTGAGGGTAATTTTATTTTATGTCCGCTCCATCGCGAATGTGTAAATCATTGATCAAATCATCTGGGTTACTAAACCACTGTGTGATTTGAAAGCGACCACTACGGCGACTGGTATACAACGGTCCATCAATGTAATCATACTCCTTGCTGTTCTCCTCAGCCATCCTGAATGAAACAAAAATCGCCTTCGTTACAAACCCACATTGACACAGAGGACATCGCCTTACCGTCAGGGTTCTGTGTTTACCCTGAGCAGGTGACTTGGGTCTATTCGATTGCTGGATCTTAGCGAGTCTCAGACATTCGTCACATTCTACACAAGTATCCATGTCGTCACTTTAAAGATTCAAACTCTACTGCCAGTTAACTTGTTGTTAACCGATATTTATGATTAGATATTTATAATTACTTTAATCCATCTCATCTTCATATATGAACGCAGTTAACTGACGATCCATTAAACACTCTCTAGCTTCGATCGCTTTACTAAGGGCCGTATCAAAATCGTAACCTTGCTCCATCAAGCGCTGTTGATTTATACTTATTTGTCTATAGATCTTATTGTCTCTCAGTTCTCGAGTTAGCTGTGCATGCATCTGTAACTTGCCTTTTAAAACAGACCACCTGCTATACGCATCAGTCATGTTGATGTCACTCTCAGACTATCTTAGCTATAAATGACATACTTAACATACTTTCCAAATAATAATTAAAAGAAACAAACACAGTCCTGTATTTTCAATCATTTATTACACAATCTGTTAATTACACGTTTTTTAATATCTGATTTCACCGACTCCAACCAATATTTCCTATAGTCCACACACAACCATTTGCTACGTTCCAACCACGAGGGGCAGAGGTCGATTAAAGCTATACTCAATTCCCATAAACTTGATACATATTGTTCGTCAACACGTTCGAGAGCATCCGCCATACACATCCAAACTTGTTCTTCAGGTTCTGCCATCAAACAAAGATTATGCTGTCGCTGACTCGGGTGGTCGATCTGACATCCGTGGCATTTTTCTGGTATTGTGGTTTCTATCAAATCGACAAGCACCACCGTGAGATATTCCTCCATTAATTTTCCTCTCGCCACATGAGTTCCGTAGAGCTGTTTTAACTCCTCCCACGCTTCTACAAACATATCCCACGAGTAACGGTCCATTCGCATTGTCACTTGACTCTTCTTTATCAGCACCATAGGGACCGGCTTTCGTACACTCATCGTCACGTCTGCACCAATAGAGACCTCGACACGACTCTCCTCTCCCGCTTCTATCTGTTTCAAAGTTTCTGTGACAGCAGCTATTTCGTAACCACAGTCAAATACACAGTTCATCCCCAACTCTATGTGGCATTTCATGAAAATATTTTTCAAAAACACTACATTTTTATTCCAAACCACTATCGAATACTGTGCAAAGTATCGTGTGTATAGGGTTTAACTTGCTCAGATTCAATCTGTTCCACGGCTTTTAACAAGTCGGCGTCGGTCATCCGTTTCCCAGCCATGGTGAATGAGGACCTCAGATCCTATCCTGTTTATATACACCCTCACCACACGAGGTATTACTTCAGTTAGCTTAGCTCAGCAAACGCCTCAACAAACAACTCGCGACATATCCCAAAATAGAATGACCTCACCTAAATAGCGCCCATCCATCACATCAGGTTGCTAAGGTCAGCAACCTCCCTCAGGACAAAGCCCTCCAATTCTAAGGTCACCAATTCAATATATCACCACATGTCATGGGATAAAGGAAGTTAATAGCTACTAATAATCTCGTAAAGACCGTCTACATATTAAGAGCAACAGGTGAATGCTCCCGCCAACAATAACACTATCCTTGACATCTCAATCTTTCAACACCATTACCGCTTATTGACTTTTAATAGCCATTTACAAACTCCTTCTCAATAAAACCGTCATACCGCACATTCATCACATCAGGTCGCAAAGGTCAGCAATTCTAAGGTCACCAAAAGGATGACGAAATACCGCACCCCGAATCCGGAAACCATCGTCAGCGAAAACAATATTGTGCAATCCACTTCGTCCAAGTCGACGCGTTCGACGCCAACAAAAAAGGGGTGTATAGAGGTACGTCTTACACTACTGGCATTACCTGATAACCAAAATATCTTCCTTACAACCATAATATACTTCGGCCCAAATGGTCAAAATAATATATAAACACAAGCGTAGTATATGTTAAATTAAAGCATTAGAAGATTTGATTGATTTTAAAATTCCCATACCGAAAACTGTACTTTTTCTCATTATTCGTCTATCTACAACTTAAGAAACGCTACCAATGGTTAATGATGATCACACCCAAACAAATATTATTAATCTCATCCATGATGACGGAAAATGATTTCAAAATTTCGGTATTCCGCAAATATACGCCAATATATATGGGCACGAAAGGTTGGATTTATACGTATCTTAACCATTCGTGGACGATTTAAGAGGACCAAAAGTATATACCAGGAATAAAAAGTGAAAAAAACATCTTATTTGAATAAACACTAAACGGGTGGTTTTGGTTCTGATTTGGGTTATTTTAAGGTTGTTGCAACCCACTTTGATAAGACTTATACTCATGGTTTAGATTGTGTGTCTATAATTGTCTACTTTAACACCATGCTGGTGTTGTAGAAGCCTTTGATAGTTGAAATTAAATTGGTGAAATTTAGAGACAGAGATTACCTTAAATCCGTATTATTTACAAATTGTTTTTGGCTGACTTTTAGCTCAAACACTGTAACATTATTGATTGAATTATTCTTGTCATGTTCATTCATTAATTTAATTGAACCAACCCACTTTCAAATTTAGAGGAAATCAAAAAACCAAGAAGAGGACCACGTACAAGAAGAGGCCGTGGAAGGGGTCATGGTACAGATTCTGACAACCTGTTTGGAACTGAGGTTGGTTCCTATATTATTTGAATTGGATTATTATCAAGGGTATTTTATTGAACTCAATACATCCATTACGACTAGAAAGGATGTGTTTAATGGTTTGAAATTGTCAACATGACACAGGTGTCCAAGTCGGTGGAGGTGGCAGAGGAGCCCCAACTTCTTCAAACAAGGTACTATTGGGCTTGCCTTACCTAACTGAATCACTTTGTCAGTAAATAGGGGGTCCCATGTTGGACTTGGCGACCATATATTTCCACTGGTTCTCATTGGTTTGAAGACCTGGACAGGCCGTAAGCGAGTCAATCTTCGCAGAGGCTACCTTATTATATAGAGAGAGAGATATATATATAAATATAGAGAATATAGATATATAGATAGAGAGATAGATAGATATATATATATATATATATATATATATATAAGAGAGAGATATAGAGATATAGATAGAGATAGAGATATATAGAGAGAGAGAGATATATATAGATAGAGAAATATAGGGGGAGATATATAGATATATAGATATAGATAGATATATCTTTCTCTGATATATATCTCTCTAGAGAGAGAGATCTCCTCTATATATCGAGATATCTAGATCTCAGAGAGATCTTCTCTCTCTCTATCTCTATAGATATATCTCTCTCGCTATCTCTCTCTATATCTCTCTCTCAATATTCTATCTCTCTCTAGAAACTATATCTTTCTCTCTATCTCCTCTCTCTCTCTCTATATCTCTCTCTCTCTCTCTCTATCTCTCTATATCTCTCTCTCTCTCTCTCTCTATCTATATCTCTCTCCTCTCTCTCTCTCTCTCTCTATCTCGTCTCTCTATCTCTCTCTCTCTCTCTCTCTCTCTCTCTCTATCTCTCTTCTCTCTCTCTCTTGGTCTCTGGCTCTCTCTTTCCCTCTCGCTCTCCTAATCTCTCTCTCTCTCTCTCTTTCCCTCTCACTCGCCTTCTCTATCTCTCACTTGCTCTCCTCTTATCTTTCTTTCATTCTCTCCATACCTCTCTCACGCTTCCTCGCTCTATCTCACTCTTTTCTTCTCTTTCTCTCTCTTTCGCTTTCTCTCTATCTATCTCGTTCTCTCCTTCTCTCTCTCCTCTCATTCTGTCTAACACAACTCTCTCTCTCTCCTTTTCTCTCTCTATCTATCTCTCTCCACCAACAATCTCTCCATCTTTCCTTCTCTCTCTACTCGCTCTAACCAATTTCTCTCCTCATCTCTGTCTGTCTCTCAACTCTCTCTCGCTCTGTCTATCTCTCCTTCTTTCTGTCCCTCTCGTTCTTACTATATCTCGTTATCCCTATCTCGTTCTCTCTATCTCTTATCTCTATCTCGTTATCTCTATCCTTATATCTCTCCTTCTCTTGCTATCTTTCTCTTTCTCTCTCTTTTCTCTCTCCCACTCTTTATTTCTCTCTTATTCTCCATCTCTCTCTCCTTCTCTTTCTGTCTCTTTTTCTCTCTAGCTCTCTCAATCTCTCTGTCGCTCTCTCCCTTTCTCTCCGTCTCACCCACTCTACTTCTCTATCTTTCTCTCCCTCTCTCTCGTATTCTCTATCCCTCTCTCTTTCTTACTCTCATTCTCTTGCTCACTCTCTCTCTTGCTCTTTGCTTATGTCATGCTCTTTCTCTCTTTCTCTCCTGAGCTCTCTCTTTCGCTTTCTTTCTCTATATCTCGCCCTCTCTGTATCTCGCTCTCTCTCTTCTCTCGTTATGTCCGTCTCTATCTGTCTCTCTCTGTCTCTCTCTCCTTCTCTCTCTCTACCTACCTCTCTCCTTCTCTTTCCCCCTCTCTCTCCTATCTCTCTCTCCTTATCTCTCTCTCCCTTCTGCTCTCCCTTTCTGTCACTCTCTCCTTATATCTCTCTCTTCCCTTCTCTCAATATCTTTCTCCCTATCTATCTCTAACCTTCTCTCTATCTCTCGCTCATTCTCTCTCTCTCCTCTCTCTCTCTCTTTGATTCTCTCTTTGTCTCCTTCTCTCTCTCTCTCTTTCTATCTCTCTCTCTTCTCTCACTCTCTCCCTCTATCTCTCTCTCACTTTCTCTCCTTCTCTCTGTATCTCTTTCGGTCCCTTTCATCTCTGTTTATCTCGCCTTCTCTCTCTCTCACACTCTCGCTCAATCTTTCGTTCTTTCTCTCTCTCCATCTCTTCATCGCTCTCTCACCTTCTCTCTCTTATTTTCTCTCTATCCTCTCTCTCTCTCTCCTTCTCTCTCTACATCTCTCTATTTCATCTCTCTCTCATCTCATCTCTCTTTCTCTCTCTCTGCCCTTCTCTCTCTCACTCTCTCTCTCCCTCTCTCTATCTCTCTTATGTGCTTGGGCATGCTCGTTATTTCTACATTCCTTCTCGGCAGCTAGTATTATCCGTTACTAGCCCAATCTGCGAGCTGGCGATGGAAAGGAGCATATACGATTATGTAAATCTAGCAAAAGCCGACCAATAAAATCTTCCTTCATTATTAACATAAATCTCATGTCATGTTGTGCTCACTCAGAATAATTATTTCATCAATATGTTGATTTATTGAAAACAAAATCATTACGTTAGTTACTCATGAGGTTTTGAAAAGCTAAACAAATACGTGAAATGAGTTAAGGCTGCATTGTCATCATATGCTTTCTTCCTGTGGTCCTTGCTCAAGCCATTGTAGCGTCTTCACCCACGTTTCAAATGAAATATGGTTTACGGGGTGATTTGTCCCATGCGTATTGCCACCTTTAGCTGCAAAAACCCGTCGAAGCGGCGACCATGTATGGCAAGTAGCATTAGTCACTTTCAATAATAATTGTGTCGAGACCAATTAAGTCCAATACAAGTGGCGAACATGCGAACGGATTTGGCAAATGACACACATAACTGGACACCAGAGAGCTTACAATTTAGTAGGAAACATTCAAACAACACATGCGCCGATTGTACTGGCAGACATGCTGACATCGTCCAAGCCGTCGTCATAATCGTCATTGTTTACATTCAGGCCAGAATCTCTGAAATGCAAGGCGTAGATGTCGTTGATAAAACTCGCACTGTCTGACGGTTCCAAACTATTCCCAGGCTCAATCCCATGTAAATACTGTCCATCCTGTTTTGCCGCAAATGAACTACACATGATATCAATATCATAGGGAAGGTGATATTCGTATTTTTCATCAAACAATGACGATCTTTCCGATCTCGAGGCGTCATCCTCAAACGTAGCTACAATCACCTTTTGGTCATTTTGAGACTGGGTTACAACTCTGAAGGCATCCATGAATATATCATTCTGCACATTAGTTCCATTTGAATAGCGGTTAGCCCAGCGCGAGTCAATGAATAATATATGTTCGGCGCCCTGAATTGAATCTCTCAAGCTTTCCAGCGATATATGGTGCCTCTGCGCGTGGACCTCCAGGGCGAAATGCGTTTGCAGGAATTGAATGAGGCGGTCAACACATGCGAGGAGTAATTCACGATGCTCAGCACAAAATAATATCATCTTCTTTGGCTTGATTGGTTCACCTAGGGAAAATACACATCCTCACTTAGTCATTTAGGCTTACGATACAGCAATACTTACTATGTCATAAACACCGACACAACAAAAGAAAACCTAGCTGTTGTGATAGAGAGGATAAAATGGCCATATTATATATGTATTACTGAGTCACACATTAATATATCACTTGAGAGTATAACAACCACAGGCGATCGGTTGCCGATCCCAAGGTTCCGAGCGACGACCGGCTTTCTCTAGTACATGAAGATAGCAGCTAGGGATTCGGAAGCGGCTCTTCGCTCGGAAACTTGTCTTCGGGAACCGAGAGCCAGTGATTACAACCCAACCTCAATAATACGGATTTGCGTCTTCGTTGAACAATGTGCATATTTCATTTGGAAATACTATATGATTCTCACAAAGGCATGCACACATATATATATCTGTCTATGAGACACTCATAATAGTTCAGCTCTCTGTTTTTGTTTCACTCTCACCAATTGTTTGTTAAATGGACACTCGTACAACGTTGGCTCAGTGTGTAATGGACAATCATACAACGTTGTGTCAGTGTGTAATGGACATTCATGCAACGTCGGCTTAGTGTTCATTTGCAACTCAAACAACATATGCTAAGTGTTTAATGGACGCTCACACAACGTTGGTTCGTTGTTTAATGGACACTTTGGCTCAGTGTGTGTTGAACACTCGTAAAGTTGGCTCAGTGTTTATTGGACACTCATATAACGTTGCCTCAGTGTTTATAGAACACTCATACAACGTAGGCTCAGTGTGTATTGGACACTCGTAAACGTACACACTAAGTGTTTATTGGACACTCACACAACGTTGGCTAAGTGTTAAATGGACATCCATACTACCTTGGCTTAGGGATCATTTGAAACTCATACAACGTTGGCTCAGTGTGTATTAGACACTTGTAAACGTTGGCTCAATGTTTATTGGACACTCATACAACGTTGGCTCGTTGTTTATTGGACACTCATACAACGTGAACTCAGTGTGTATTGGACACTCATACAATGTTGGCTTAGTGTTAAATGGACATCCATACAACGTTGGCTCAGTGTTTATTTGAAACTCATACAACGTAGGCTCAGTGTGTATTAGACACTTGTAAACGTTGTCTCAGTGTTAATTGGACACTCATACAACGCTGGTTCAGTGTTAAATAGACATCCATACCACGTTAGCTCAGTGTTAATTGGACACTCATACAACGTTGGCTCAATGTTAATTGGACACTCATACAACGTTGGCTCGGTGTTTATTGGACACTCATACAACGTTGGCTCAGTGTGTATTGGATACTCAAACAATATTGGCTCGGTGTTTATTGGACACTCATACAACGCTGGTTCAGTGTTAAATAGACATCCATACCACGTTGGCTCAGTGTTAAATAGACATCCATACCACGTTAGCTCAGTGTTAATTGGACACTCATACAACATTGGCTCAGTGTTTATTGGACACTCATACAGCGTTGGCTCAATGTTTATTGGACACTCATTCAACGTTGGCTCAGTGTTTATTGGACACTCATACGTTGGCTTAGTGTGTATTTGAAACTAATGCAATGTTGGCCAAGCGGCTTTATGACACTCATACGATGTTGGCTCAGTGTTCATTGGACAATCATTTAACATTGGTTTAGTGTTTGCTAGACACTCGTCGAAAGTTGGAACAGTTTTTATGGGACCCTCACACATCGTTGGCTCGGTGTTTATTGGACACTCATACAACCTAACTACGTTAACTCTGCGTCAAGTGGGCACACCATGTCGGATCCGGGCTTAAGTGAAGATCAAACCACGTCGATTCAAAGCTCGTTAGTGAGACGTTGTTAGATGGACGCTTTAGCCTCGAATGTTTAGGTATTGTTAGCACTGATACCACAGGTCACTTGGTATTCTTGGTGAACATTGATTGGCGTGTAATGTTTATGTCTTGGGTAGACATTCACACCCCAGTTGTTTTAGGTGGTATAAATTACATTTTTGTTGCGTACATTCAACAATAACACATCCTGTATTTGTGTTAGTTGAACATTGAACATTGATACATTCTGTTCATCTGTGTAAAATAGACACTGTTATGGCCTATGTTTGTATGAGTTGAACATCTCAGCCTGTGATTATTTGACACTAACATATTATGTGTGAGTGCTGGTTGAACACTGATTACTTCGGTTTGTCTGAGTTAATTACACCCTGTCACATCCGATGTCCCCGGTGTGTCCGTGTTAATTACACCCTGTCACATCCGATATCCCCGGTGTGTCTGTGTCAGTCACTGAAACATCCGATGTCCTCGTTGTGTCCGTGTCAGTCACTGAAACATCTGATGTCCCCGGTGTGTCCGTGTCAGTCACTGAAACATCTGATGTCCGTGGTGTGTCCGTGTTAATTACACCCTGTCACATCCGATGTCCCCGGTGTGTCCGTGTCAGTCACTGAAACATCTGATGTCCCCGGTGTGTCCGTGTCAGTCACTGAAACATGTGATGTCCCCGGTGTGTCCGTGTAAGTCACTGAAACATCCGATGTCCCTGGTGTGTCCGTGTCAGTCACTGAAACATCTGACGTCCCCGGTGTGTCCTTGTCAGTCACTGAAACATCCGATGTCCCAGGTGTGTCTGTGTTAGTTACTGTAACATCTGATGTCCCCGGTGTGTCCGTGTTAGATACTGAAACATCGATGTCCCCGGTGTGTCTGTGTTAGTTACTGAAACATCTGATGTCCCCGATGTGTCTGTGTTAGTTACTGAAACATCCAATGTCCCTGGTGTGTCAGTGTTAGTAAGGCACTGAAACGTCCGATGTCCCCGGTGTGTCCGTGTCAGTTACTGAAACATCCGATGTCCCAGGTGTGTCTGTGTTAGTTACTGAAATATCTGATGTCCCCGTGTGTCCGTGTTAGATACTGAAACATCCGATGTCCCCGGTGTGTCTGTGTTAGTCACTGAAACATCTGATGTCCCCGGTGTGTCTGTGTCAGTCACTGAAACATCCGATGTCCCCTAAGTGTCTGCGTCAGTCACTGAAACATCCGATGTCCCCGGTGTGTCCGTGTCAGACACTGAAACATCCGATGTCCCCTAAGTGTCTGCGTCAGTCACTGAAACATCCGATGCCCCCGGTATATCTGTGTCAGACACTGAAACATCCGATGTCCCTGGTGTGTTCGTGTCAGTCACTGAAACACCCGATGCCCCCGGTGTGTCCGTACCAGTTATTGAATTATCCGATGTCCCCGGTGTGTCTGCGTCAGTCACTGAAACATCCGATGTCCGCGGTGTGTCTGCGTCGGTCACTGAAACATCCGATGTATCCTGTGTGTCTGTGTCAGTCACTGAAACACCCGATGTGTGAGTACCACTTCCGCACTGATACCCCGTGTGTAAAATGGACACCGCGTCGTGTTAGATGAACACTGATATGTGATTTGTCTGTGATTTTTTGACATAAATGTCATTCGTTGTGTGTAAGCAGCACTAATAGACCCTGTGTGGATGTGCTAAATACACAGTGTTGGTTGTTGTTGTTTGAAAACAGGAAAAAGTCATACAATATCGAGTTACATGAAAAGGAGAACAAGATATCGGCAATGGTGAAGCATATCACGAAGTAAGTATGTTATTTACCGTTTGGCAGCTTCGTCAAGATTGGCGGGCTCTGTCCCAAATGTTTCTCGCTTGGAGGTTTAGCTGAATAAAAGGGAGACTGTGTAAGTGCTAGCGAAGTATTTACAATAACTGGCTGATCTCAATAGGGGAAACTGAGATGAGCTTACCACCAATGACTCCTGACTTCCAGAGGACAAGAACGCCAAATATGCCCAGAAGCACGGCTCCGAGCACACATCCCACAACCACGGCTATGGTTGTTCCCACACCTGTCGAGGTGCTAGGCTCCTCCGTGGTGACCTCGACCTCACAGGACGGATGCGAGGCTGCAATAGCAGGACGGATGCATTCATGACCATAGTGATAGACGATTATAAGGAGCCACCGTGTGGCGAATGTTCGCTGTTACGAATCACATGCACCTAGATACATAATTGTTGTCAACTATATTTACGCCCAGCTTAATTTTATTACCACAGAGAAATATCGTAAGAAACTCCATTTGCATCAACGTTTGTTCCTGCATGAAGTCTGAAGTCTTACCATTAGCTAGTGTGAATGAAGCCGATACACTGGCCAGACATCGTGCAGACATACTGGTAGGGCAGCCGGGTACGGAGTAGCAGTTAGCCTGCTGGAGAGAAGAACACTGACAACGGCATTTTTCGTTGTCCATGGCGTTAGTGTTGACGGCACTCACCTATGTCAGCAGCAGGTGTAGTTGTTACATAGAGCCACATCCGTGCCACAATGGTTTGTACAATTAGAGGAATTACCTATGCTTTGTCAAACTACACGAGTCATATATACTTACCGATGCATAGTAATCGCCGGAATTTTCTGCAGTGAACGCCACAGTGCCTATGCCGCCATCCTGGATATATTGACTGTCCTACAGTGGGTGTTAAGTTAAAAGAGTCACATAAAACTGTGGCAATCAGTTTTGTAGAGGAGAAAAGCATATGTAGGGTAGGGACGTTTTGCAAATAAAGTCAAATATTGATCAGTTTTGGCTTGGATTGCTGAAAAGAATTGCAACAGATTATGAAGGCCCTTACTAGGATTTTGGATCCAACGTTGATTTTAGAGATGGAATCAATGAGGTATATCTGGTATTGAGAGAAGTTGTACGCCCGTGGAGCTAAGTTAAAGTTCACCGTTATGGTACCGTCGCAGTGGTTAGTCTGCATGACCACGTCAGTACCCCAGAACGCTGGTGTGCCTGCATACACTGCCACAATGCGTGGTCAGGTGAAAACCATCATCCACTTATTGCGTTAACTTATGTAAGAGTATGTATTATTGAAACGCTCACGTGGATTTTGGTCACCCAGTTTGTTGACGATGGTGACGTCAGTGTCGGGGTGGTGTGGGATGGGGGGCGACAGTGGGTGCATGAGAACGTCGACTCGATATGAACCGGCACTGAATGTCAACTCCTCGTCACATCTGTACTCAAACTGACATCGGCACAGATCAACAACCAATCAAACCTGTTTTAGTATACATTTAAATTATAAATACATCGGATAAAGATGGATATTCTGCTATAAGATATTCTTGTGTTTTATGGTTGCTACTGATTTAACTGCTTAGAGGGTCCCATTCATTGGCTTTCTGTTATCTTATTTTAAGTGCTACTTTCTATGACAAGCGCTTCTCCTGTCTCTCATCTGACGTGTTTCTGTCTCCAATCACGCGTGTTCCTCTCCCTTATGTTCTACTGTCTCTAATTACACTCGTTTCTGTCTCCATTGACCCGTGTTCCTTGTCTTTAATAACATGCCTGTCTGTCTCCATTGACGTGTGTCCCTGTCTCTAATAACATGCCTGTCTGTCTCCATTGACGTGTGTCCCTGTCTCTAATAACATGCCTGTCTGTCTCCATTGACATGTGGTACTGTCTCTAATAACATGTCTGTCTGTCTCCATTGACACGTGTCCCTGTCTCTAATAACATGCATGTCTGTCTCCATTGACACGTGTCCCTGTCTCTAATAACATGCATGTCTGTCTCTATTGACATGTGGTACTGTCTCTCACTACAGACACTCGTCCTCGTATCTACAAGCTATATTGCCTCTTCATACAGGTATATGGTCACACCTGGTTTAATGAGGTATCACCAAAGTCTGTGAACCAGAAGCAGTGACTGACAGAGCCGCGGGGTTGGTGTATGTGTACGATGAATCCCTCGAGAGCTTCTGACCTGTCTACACATATGCTCGGGTATATAGAACACGACATCCTCGAATTGCGGAGCCTGACTACAGCGTGATGATTACAAGTATGTTAAGACATGGTTATGTCCGCACCAAAGTCTACAAAATCGATGAACATCATATTGATATATAGGTTGCTGCGTAAGTACCTGGTCTGGACCACGCGATACTTAACGCAGCGCGCGACGTGGAGTCCAGGGCTGGTAGATTGTGCGTCGCCACTGACATGTTGGAGACGGGTAACGAGCCATCTACGTTCTGCACCAGCTCAGGTAGGTCACAGTCTGCACCAAATGCATGGAAATCAGGATAGTGGGAAGTATGTAAGAAGGGGATGCGCAAAGCAGCCTCATCTTGTACAGAACACCAAGTGGTCTTATGCGTACAAGCGATCGATATATAATAATAACCGTTACTTAACACCGTGGACATGGATCGAGTGCCGATGCGTTAAACGTATCGGCACTCGATCCGTGTCCACGGGGTTTTTTTTCAATATTTCATTTCATTATCTCCTTTTCATTACATATACGCCATCATCGTCAGGTTGGACAATCGACTTATTACCCGACTGTTGTAGTCTGGGTAATTGTGTCCGTAAGGAACAAAGTAACATAACATGGGCGACAAATGAATCTCGATGAGCGCATCATTCATTCCATTCAACAGCTATTCTTACCTCTGATGATGGATTTCTTGAACCAGGCTGATTCGTCGCAACCGAAGTGAGCCGAGACGCATGTTAGACTCAGAATGACTCCCAACGCGTGCCACGCGGCCCGGTGCCCACCACCACACCCCATGGCTATCAATCAACTCACGCGCGTTGCAACGGCTTCAGGACAATATAACTCAGTGCGCGTGCTCAGCTTGTACCGGTGGTGCTATGTAAATAGCAAGCCACCAGGGATTTAAACAATCTACTTCCTGGTACCGACGACGTCTAAGGTTTACGACAGACTATACATCAGAGCCTGGCGTTGTTCCTCATCAAATGTCTATCTCGCACAATGCCAATCGTATATGGAAGAATCTCCGCATATCTACAACCTCAACAAGTTTTTGTCTCGTATCAGTTTATGAAAAGATTCCCGGATTGGCGAAACACCGCATACAGAACTAGGTGGACTTCGTACTGATAATAAACCAGCCTTATCAGGGTGCCATATCAATATGACGGTGTCATGGGGGGTTACTCTCCTCAACTCCACAACCATATGTTCTTGTACCGCAAAACTCGTGCAGCAATAAATATTTCGCTTTTAATCTGAAAGCAATAATGTTTTCCCTTGAGTTTTTATCTCTATTTTGATCATTTACGCGAATATCTATGCTATGGAATTGAGTACCGACTCAAACAAGCGATTAACATTACAAGAATGAATGCAGCTGCTTCCTTTAGAATATCGACCGGGAAAATCATAATCAGACGAGTTACTTCCCTATTCTATATCAATACGCTACGTCACTTCCACTGGTTCCGTGAAGAGGTAAGTCAATTCGTAATAGACACGGAAATCCGGTATGATAGACTGAAGCTCTTCCTGCTACTCATATACTCTGTAGCTAGTTCGGTTCCTGCTACTGCGTGGACTGCAGCTTCTCCATCAACAGTCATTCTATTCCCTTCTCGTCTGCACCTGCTATTACACACACACTCATTTGTAGCAGTTACTGCGTGGACTGCAGCTTCTCTATCAACAGTCAGTCTACTCCCTTCTCGTCTACACCTGCTAGGACACACACTACACCTTCATTTCTAACAGCTACTAAATTGACTGCAGCTACTCCATCAACAGTCGTTCTACTCCCTTCTCGTCTACACCTGCTACGACACACACTACACCTTCATTTCTTACAGCTACTGCGTGGATTGCAGCTTCTCCATCAACAGTCATTCAGCTCCCTTCTCGTATACTCATGCTACGACACACACTACACATTCATTTCTAACAGCTACTGCGTGGACTGCAGCTTCTCCATCAACAGGCATTCTACTCCATCTTGTCTAAACCTGCTCCGACACACACTAAATTTTCATTTCCAACAGCTACTAAATTGACTGCAGCTTCTCCATCAACAGTCATTCTACTCCCTTCTCATCTACACCTGCTACGACACACACTACACCTTTATTTCTAACAGCTACTGCGTGGACTGCAGCTTCTCCATTAACAGTCATTCTATTCCCTTCTCGTCTACACATGCTACGACACACACTACACATTCATTTCTAACAGCTACTAAATTAACTGCAGCTTCTCCATCAACAGTCGTTCTACTCCCTTCTCGTCTACACCTGCTAGCGACACACTTAACTTGCATTTCTAACAGCTACTGCGTGGACTGCAGCTTCTCCATCAGCAGTCAATCTACTCCCTTCTCGTCTACACTTTCTAAGACACACACTGCACCTTCATTTCTAACAGCTACTGCGTGGACTGCAGCTACTCCATCAACAGTCGTTCTACTCCCTTCTCGTCTACACCTGCTACGACACACACTACACCTTCATTTCTTACAGCTACTGCGTGGACTGCAGCTTTTCCATCAGCAGTCAATCTACTAACTTCTCGTCTACACCTGCTACGACACACACTACACCTTCATTTCTAACAGCTACTGCGTGGACTGCAGCTTTTCCATCAGCAGTCAATCTACTCCCTTCTCGTCTACACCTGCTACGATACACACTACACCTTCATTTCTAACAGCTACTGTATGGACTGCAGCTTCACTATCAACAGTCATTCTACTCCCTTCTCGTCTACACCTGCTACGACACACACTACACCTTCATTTCTAACAGCTACTGCGTGGACTGCAGCTTTTCCATCAACAGTCATTCTACACTCTTCTCATCTACACCTGCTACGACACACACTATACTTGCATTTCTAAGAGCTACTGCGTGGACTGCAGCTTTTCCATCAGCAGTCAATCTACTCCCTTCTCGTCTACACCTGCTACGACACACACTACACCTTCATTTCTAACAGCTAGCTACTGCGTGGACTGCAGCTTTTCCATCAGCAGTCAATCTACTCCCTTCTCGTCTACACCTGCTACGACACACACTACACCTTCATTTCTAACAGCTACTGCGTGGACTGCAGCTTTTCCATCAGCAGTCAATCTACTCCCTTCTCGTCTACACCTGCTACGACACACACTACACCTTCATTTCTAACAGCTACTGTATGGACTGCAGCTTCTCCATCAACAGTCATTCTACTCCCTTCTCGTCTACACCTGCTACGACACACACTATACCTTCATTTCTAACAGCTACTGCATGGACTGCAGCTTCTCCATCAACAGTCATTCTACTCCCTTCTCGTCTACACCTGCTACGACACACACTATACCTTCATTTCTAACAGCTACTGCATGGACTGCAGCTTGGACAACAGTCATTCAGCTTCTCGGCTATCAACAGTTTCAACAGCTACTGCGTGGACTCCTTTCTCGTCTACACTTGCTACGACACACACTATACCTTCATTTCTAACAGCTACTGCGTGGACTGCAGCTTCTACTCCCTTCTCGTCTACACTTCACACACTCATTCATTTCTACTCCCTTCTCTCCTCACACCATTCTACTCCCTTCTCATCTACACACACTTAACTTGCATTTCTAACAGCTACTGCGTGGACTGCAGCTTCTCCATCAACAGTCATTCTACTCCCTTCTCGTCTACACCTGCTACGAAACACACTATACTTGCATTTCTAACAGCTACCACATTGACTGCAGCTTCTCCATCAACACTCATTCTACTCCCTTCTCGTCTACACTTTCTAAGACATACACTGTGCCTTCATTTCTAACAGCTACTGCGTGGACTGCAGCTTCTCCATCAACAGTCATTCTACTCCCTTCTCGGCTATACCTGCTACGACACACACTACACCTTCATTTTTAACAGCTACTGCGTGGACTGCAGCTTCTCCATCAACAGTCATTCTACTCCCTTCTCGGCTATACCTGCTACGACACACACTACACCTTCATTTCTAACAGCTACTGCGTGGACTGCAGCTTCTCCATCAACAGTCATTCTACTCCCTTCTCGGCTATACCTGCTACGACACACACTACACCTTCATTTCTAACAGCTACTGCGTGGACTGCAGCTTCTCCATCAACAGTCATTCTCATTCTACTCCCTTCTCGGCTATACCTGCTACGATACACTACACCTTCATTTCTAACAGCTACTGCGTGGACTGCAGCTTCTCCATCAACAGTCATTCTACTCCCTTCTCGGCTATACCTGCTACGACACACACTACACCTTCATTTCTAACAGCTACTGCGTGGACTGCAGCTTCTCCATCAACAGTCATTCTACTCCCTTCTCGTCTATACCTGCTACGACACACACTACACCTTCATTTCTAACAGCTACTGCGTGGACTGCAGCTTCTCCATCAACAGTCATTCTACTCCATTCTTGTCTACACCTGCTACGACACACACTACACCTTCATTTCTAACAGCTACTGTATGGACTGCAGCTTCACTATCAACAGTCATTCTACTCCCTTCTCGTCTACATCTACTAGCGAAACACTGCACCTTCATTTCTAACAGCTACTGCGTGGACTGCAGCTTTTCCATCAGCAGTCAATCTACTCCCTTCTCGTCTTCACTTGCTACGACACACACTGCACCTTCGTTTCTAACAGCTACTGCGTGGACTGCAGCTTTTCCATCAACAGTCATTCTACTCCCTTCTCGTCTACACCTGCTACGACACACTACACCTTCATTTCAGATTATGACTGTTCTTGTAGACCAAATAGATGACCTTGCGAATTTTATGTGGTCATGAAAGCAATGTAACCTCGAACTTGAAACATCAGCTTTTCTAGTACACTAACAATGAAACTCCAATATAGCAAACTACATGAGTTGCTAAGACAAGCTTTGGAACACATTCATGTCCAAAAACCGTTCCTCTGCGATTTTGCACAACTACCGGGTTCTATTAAATTACAACAACTCATAGAACATTGAAATTTATGCATGATATCACCATAAACAAACCATTATCAGGGCTCGTATGTAGCGCCACTACCTGACATTCCACTCAGTCCAGCGTTTTATCACCCCCCCCCCCCCCCCACCCCCTTCAAGAGATAGCAATATCACTGCTGCTCTTCCTGGTTGTGGCAGGACATAGACTAACAAACAGAGAAGTACATCCGGGTTGATGTAGTACATAACGTCTATTTGGCTGGACTGTCCCTTGCAGGTAGGGGTGGGTGGGGGGAGAGGAGGGGTGTGTGCATGTGGGGGGGGGGAGGTCAACACAATAGAGCACATGATGAAGGCAGTGGGTTGGGTGAGTAGATTAAACCAGTTACATCTATTTGGTATGGTGCACATTACAATGTACACCGTTCTAGTTTCCTAACATACTGCCATCGCTTGATGCTTATATTGTTTTTGTGATGACCTTGTAACTGTCACTAGCGGTGGGGCTGATATAAGAACCCGGTGGGATATGCCCCAGCAACATAATCCAATTGAGTTGTCATACTTTCTCACAGGACTGATTGCCTATATATCACTACAGGTAACCCCTATGGTGTAACTGGCTGATGAGTGTAGTACTAGTTCAGTTGAGCATCGCTTTCTGATCCGAGATGGTCAGTAGATATAACCGAGTCGGTGTAGTACTAGTTCAGTTGAGCATCGCTTTCTGATCCGAGATGGTCAGTAGATATAACCGAGTCGGTGACATTGCCGAGGTATCATGCCGGTCACAAGGTAATATACACATACTACGCGATATACTGCTAATGTACACTTGTGCATTTTGTCTTTTGCAAACAGCCAATCCTTACAAGCACCACTTGGATATTCATGAGGTCAAACACTGGTGCTGTACGCCACAATGATGGCTGAGGATAATTCAACTGTGCCATTTGTGTTCCACAACAGCATGACACAGACTCACTGCCCATTTCACAAACTGCAGCCGCTGTGATGTCTGTTGATCCTTGGGATCCAGGACGCGTAAACACCCAAGTTAGCTACTGCCAAGTCTTTCCTCCTTTGATGTGTATATGCAGCCGTTTTGAGATTCTAACTACGCAGTACATCGCATCGCTTTATCTATACCGCACTGCATTGCGCCTCCGTAAACACAAAACGCTGCAGCGATCACCATCATAACGCTATATCATGGCTCTGAAAGCTCTGAGCTGTGTTCCGCATCATAACGCACTTGTCTAGGTAACACATTATGATTCTAAAGCTGTGCATCTCCGTTCCTCTCTTCTTACTACACATGCCCATGCCTTGCTCAGCAGCCCATTTCACAGCACGTATGATAGCGGTACTGATTATTATATCATTGAAGGCGCTCTCTTTTAACACACCTGTTAATATATACCTGCAAGACACACGTGTGATGCATGTGCTTCCTGACGTTACGAAGAACACCTACAGTTGCAATTTACAATATATTCTTCAATTTCATGTATCTGTTAACCGGATCTACATTACCAATTTTCAATCGGTTCTCCATCTTTCAAATGTCGGCGAAGGCAACGACATTTGGAACTTGAAAATGAATAGATTGATTCATTAGGTATATTAGGTACCCAATTTTAATTTTCACATTTGTAACACGTTGCATAGCATAGCATACAGTAAGTGAACACCAGAAGCAGGTTACAAATTTATAGACTATGTTTATTGATGCAACTAGTGAGCCACCTAATTGCTAATATGCTATTTTATTGACTGTTGACATTATTTATCGCGTGATTAGTTATATGTGTCTTAACAATGTACAGAGTTATAAACACATATGCACATAGGGACGTCGTGATCTGGCTGACTAGAAGAATATGGTTTGAATTAGCCAACACGGCGAAGATTGTACATGAAATGAGATAGCCGGGCTATGGCAAACTGATAAGATACGAGCAGTTAGCATCGGCTCCAGCGTGGGGAACATGTCCATCACCATGAAACCACATTACTATTGACAGATTGTTGTTAGTTCGTGATTACGTCAATAAATCGACCTTGCCATTTATAATAGTCATCGGTGACATATTGAGTATTTACATAAGTGCCATCAAGTCTGTTTGTACATTCATGCATCTATATTTATTGAATATTGGATCAAGTTTTGGATTATACGAACAACTTGACTACGAATGGCATGGCAACCCCTCAATAATACGGCAAATTAAGCAGAACAGGTGTCTTCATAAAGAAGGTGCGTTTGTATTTTGCAAAGACAAAAGAAATTCGACTCTTGTGAAGGTGATCTTCCCATCATGCAACTGGGACGACAAGTACCCGGCATGCCCCAGGAAGATATAACGTCTTTACTGAGCCGACATCTGAAGCGTAACAAACACACACACACATATGTATATACAAATGCTTGGTTAAACCAGTAACATCAGTTTACAAAAGCGGTCCAACACAATAATTGAGTTATATTCTGCTGCGGCTAAAAGATTCCTTGTCTCAATCGAGTCTGGAATTGACAACTAAATGCACTGTCCAAACCAAAAGATCCAGTCCATCTATTGCTTAAATCCTTCAACCGGGAAATACATATTTAGCAAGTCAGGATATTAAGAGAGCCGGACAGACTAGGAAGCGGTGTATGAGCATTGAGTCATTGGGTACCAGATGAGTTATTCAGTCCATGTCTACCAGGCTCTCATAGGATGTCAATACATGCAGGAACCCCGTTATTGCTTGGTGTTCTAGGTCACGTATGATTGCTTCGCAGTGTTAACGAAAGGCTGGTGGGGAAGGCTGTTGTTTTTGTTAAGGATAGGTGTTCCTCTTATCACTGGGCCCAACATTTGCCGTGGTGCACTGACAGTACTAAGAAAGCTTGTCATCGCCATCTGTTAAGGGAGTTCTGGAAGCTCCATGACACTGTATTGGTCATCCTGTTCTCAGTGTGCAACGTACTCCATGCGGACATACCCCTTAAGCTTGCATTTATATGATTACAAAATCTGACGACCAACGACACCTTTGAGCATGCTACATTCATTGAGAGGGTAACAGAATTGGCAGTTTCAACTTAAGGGACCCTGTTTATTGTCAGCACGAGTTTAAGGTTGTGACAGGGTATGCGTTAATAGAGTTTGTGCAGCTCATGGTGACCATCCATTTTCACAAACATATCCTTCACAGCAATATATCACCGTTTATAGACAGTCATTCTGATTAATATTTCATACCACTTAACGCCTACAAAACACCTGCAGCTGCAGTTGATGGCACGTGTTCCCTGTAATCAAACCCCTAATTAAACCTCACCTGATCGGACAGGTCGTTAGAGGTAAGCTGTAGCGATTGGAGGACTTGGTGGATGAGCTGCGCTCTCCTCATTTCCTCCTCGCTGTATGGCTTGTAATCGTCCGAGCGTTTCTTCTTGCCGCTGTGACGTCATAGAACAGACCATTGTTGTAGCACAGCAAACGACAGTAAAAACGATGGACCAAATGCTATAAGTAACACACCAGGTTTCCGAATAATCTTTGATCTACAAGTTCGTACAAATGTTCATCATAAATTGTTCTTCCAAAAGAGCTGTGAATGTTATGATAAAGGTCTAGGTGAAGATTGGTAGTGAACATCATCATGCAGTTATATATACGTTTACATGGGTAAGGACACATTCTTTGCATGCTTTAAAGAGCTGAATACCAAGACACAGCAACAGAACATCAACAATGGTGAGAGCAAGCCGAATGACAGACTTAAGGAAACACCAACTCATTGTCATCATTTACAAAGACTCTCCGAATGTAAGCCACGTTTCTGAAATGGTAGGGGTGTTTCTCGCAGAGGAACTGCTTTTGGACATGAATGGGTTCCGAAGCTTCTCTTGGCAACTGATGTAGTTTGCTACATTGGAGTTTTATTGTTAGTGTAATAGAAAAGCTAATCTTCATTATTAAATAGAATTATATTCTCATGACATGTTTCAAGATGGAGATTACTTTGCTTCCATGATCACATAATGGCCGCTAGGTCATCTTTTTGGTCCAATTGATAAGTAAGCATGCACAACAGAATGGCTCAAGAAATATGAAATAGAAATGACTAAACTTAATATATGATACGAGTTTTATAGAACAATGATAAAGAAAAAGTAATTCTAAACTGCTAATTGTGACATTGAGCTAAAATCGTTGAATGTGCATTAACATTTACAATGGAAATGAGCAGTGAAGACCAAAATCTGCAAGCCAGGCTTGAGAAGACCAGAAAGAGAAAATGCGAAAGAGAAGTGTGTTTTGCGGAATACCCACGCGCCATAGGGATCGAACATGCCATGCCCTACACCACCATTTCCCATAGCAATCAGGGCTTGTAATTCTGCCATACGCTGATCGGATGCTGCTCGGCGTGACCTTGCCCTATTTACAGGTGCACAGTATTGTGATCACAGGTGGAATGCTGGTATGTTACCTGTCGTGGTCTTGTAACTCGGATGCCGGCGACACTCATGCTTCATTAATTACAGGTAAATTATCGTGGAATGTCATAGCATTCAATAGTAGACTGCAAGCAGATCACCACAACATTCAGGCTCATCATCCTCTACGCAAATAGAGGTGTTTTGTGATTTCATGATTGATTTGTCTTACAATTACAACATGATTAATCCATCTGAAATGAAAACGTATATGATTTCATTTGACTTAAGACAACGGGATATAGCATACAACTCATGTCATTCAAACACACAGCCTAATCAAGTGTCTTCGTGTGTTGCCATCCTCATGGTGACCAGCAACACCTCAGCCTTAAACGATCTTACAACTTAATTTACAACCTTAATATCATATGAGACAACAACACTTGCGCGATGAGGCAGATCGCGATGGATGATGTGGAGTAGGAAGTGGAGAGGGGGGGGGGTGGGGGGGTGGGGCAGGGGTGCGGATCGGTGGTTGGGTTTGGTGGAGGTGTTACCTGGACGCGAAGTCTATGAGACCGCAGCCTATCTGCGAGCAGCCGTTTGGCTGAAGCTGCTTGGCGAGACTCATATCAGCTCGGTGTGCCGCCAGGTAGATGTCTCCCAGCTGGCGCTTCGTGCGCACACTTGACGCAATCAGTTAGTAATGAGATCAGTTGTGCATACTATTATAGCAGGTAAAGGATTGGTGGGATGCCAGCAGCGTCATCCACATGACGCACGTTTACTGGCAAATGTTGTCTTTCTGTTTGAATGGATTCCATTTAAAATGATACCCGAAACACTCTGTCAAATTCAGAAATGATGTTTCAACTTGATAGTTTCAGCATAAATCAGGTCTATATGGTTTCAAAATTAAGGTTTATATAATCTAACCACATTTTGTAGCAACGGTAGTTTTCGTGACGTCATTGAAGTTTTACAATGCGTTATAGAGTATAACTCCCAACTTACTGTCATGCTCCATTGAACACCAACGCTGTCATTAATCTTTCCCCTAAAGATAACGACCATGCTTCAACATTTACAGAAATCTCGTCTTTGAAAACGTATTTGTAGAAAACGCTGATTGGAGTTAATATACGTTCTTGGTATTGTTAAGAGCCAGTTTGACCGAGCGTGTGAATACGTTACAGTTCACCTGTATTGAGAGATGTGCTAAAGTTAAGCCCCCTTTGCCAAAAGCTGATTGCATACTGACGCAGACGAGTTCCATTACTCTATAGGCCGTTCAACATAAACATCTGTTAAGTAATATTGTCTAAAGATGACTCGTGCACACACACTGTCAAGTTAGAGTTGCTATCACGCTGGAGTGTAGCGCCGTGCCAGTACGAGGCGCGATGAACACATCAATGCTGGGCACCCGCAGTGATATACAGTTACAGCTAATTCTTAAACAAATCGTCACTAAACCGAGCACGTAAATCATTAACATATCAAAACAAATAATGTCCCAATTTGGACAGGTCGACTCACCTTTCATAGCCAGACAGACTCCGAGCTGAGATGGAGGTTGCTATAAGCGCAGTGAAGAAGAGGAGTAGCACTGTGCGGAGGATGGGCTGCATACTGCCTGCACACGCACAAACACGCACACCTGGTGAACATCACGGTGTTACTTCCAGCACACACACCCTAATCACTTGATGTCATGGACACCTGCACACCGACGACGCACTTTACGTAACACACACACACGACGCAAGACACGTCATTAATGATTGTCTATACCCTAGCTGCACGTAACGTTAAACGTAAAATCCGCTTCATATCACAAACAGACTAGGCTGCGTGATCGCGTGGCAACCAGACCATTGTACGATGTCATCATTAAACTAATCAGTTCGATTCAGGCTCCTGTCGGCTTGTGCCACACCTGCGGCAACATAAGCCCTGAACGGTATGGATCAAGTGCATGTCGTCTGATCTAACCGAGCCAGGGCACAAAAGACAACAAATCAACTGTTTAATGTTGGTGTTTATGACCTCAGACGATCTGTGAGGTTCCAGGAGGTCGCTAGAAATACTCCTTAGTGCAATAAACGACTTGAAACGTGTTTGGCCTAGCGTGTCTACGCCCAGTCGGCTTAGCGTTCGAGGCGGCTCATTTTGATCATTGGTGCAGTTGTGCAGAGGACATGAACTGGCTATAGTTATCTCGGCCAGGTATGCTATCATTAATATTTTACCAACCATTACCGAGTTCTCGTCCGATGCCGGCCATCATTTCTGTTGCCCTTTTGTAACGCCACAGTAGATAAGATTGCGGATTGTGTTAACCTTTCCTGACCTCTTCGCCACCTATGCCAGCCCCAGTCTCGTCGTACCGAGCTATCGTGCGTCTACCCATCATCCCCACGTACACCTATCACACATACACCAGTCCTATTACTGCTAGTGCATGACCCTGGTGCTGATTTCTCCCCTTTCACCGCACCAAGCGCACGACCCGTTACCCCCATCACTGACTGCTACACGATCTGCTGCCTTCTCTCAGAATGCAGCGGCCATCGTATTACCCTCCCATGGAATGTAGCGCCCGTTCCGTTACATTCTCACTGAATATAGCGCCTCTTTTGTTACCCTCTCACTGAATGTAGCGTCCCTAGAAATACATTATCATTTATTGTAGCGCCCCTTTTTGTACCCTCTCACTGAATGTAGCGTCCCTAGAAATACATTATCATTTATTGTAGCGCCCGATCTGTTACCCTCTCACTGAATGTAGCGTCCCTAGCACTACCTAATCATTTATTGTAGCGCCCGATCTGTTACCCTCTCGCTGAATGTAGCGTCCCTAGCAGTACCTTATCATTTATTGTATCGCCCGTATCTGTTACCCTCTTACTGAATGTAGCGTCCCTAGCAGTACATTATCATTTATTGTAGCGCCCGATCTGTTACCCTCTCACTGAATGTAGCGTCCCTAGCAGTACCTTATCATTTATTGTATCGCCCGATCTGTTACCCTCTCGCTGAATGTAGTAGCTTCCCAAGCCTCACTCTAACTGTAGCGCCCTTTTTAGCCCCCCCCCCCCCCCCCCACTGTGCCCCCTACCGGCCGCCCACACGTCCCCGACAACCAATCAGTTGCCCGTCCTGACGGCTTTCCAATAGCGTCCTCGACGCCACTTCACGGCGACTCCATTAACACGTCTGCCGTCCTTTGACGCTACTCGACATTACTATTGAGCAGCAATTAGCCTGCATTCTAGCCGTATCAGCATCGAGACTCTGGCGCCTCACTCCCTAAGTGTGTGTTTGGTCTCCGTCTTAAAGCCAAGTACTGGGCAATAGAAACGGAGGTATGAGGTCGTGTCTACCAAGACACTCCACAGGGACTACGGCATTAGAGACTCAACGGTCGGCAGCGGATTATGTTACTCTCCAGCCCTCTGATGACGGCATTGTTCTGGCACTGCGCAGCAGCAGCAGCAGGCTGTAGTGTGGCGGCACTTGGCGTGTGACGCCCTCGTAAGAACGGCACTTCTTGATAACACCGACAACGGTCGATAGCACCGTTCGTTGTTCATAGTCAAAACTTACTTTTCCCGATGGCAAGCTTTTATGCATCAACACGAAAAAGTCGTCCGATTTTTTTACAATATGATTATAACTGGACCTATTTTGACCGCTTTATTAAGACGGCAAAGTCGTGGGTCAGCAATAAGTTGGTGGTTTCTGGCTAACGAGCCCGGTTTTTAGGTTATAAAAGCTGGCACATTGTGATTGATGCGACAAGTATGGACCCCTTCCGTTGTGATGACAGTTTTGTCATGGTATAATCTTGTAACAATAACAGCATGATATTAAACAAAACTTGCCGTCTTCAATATTCATATGCTAAGAGCATATACATAGATATGGTGGGACAACCACTGAACAGCATATAACATGTCGTTGGTTTGTAACGACCCAAAGTGTCTAACCTTGTAAAAGCGGTACCCCACTGGGTTACAGAATGACAGGGACATGATAGGTAGCAGACAGAGCTCTGAGCGAACGAGTGTTTGTCATAACTCACATATGGGAGGAACCATGAAGGCCCCTCCTCCGACCAGCTTCCACCTTCTCTGACGGGTCCAGCAGCCGCTGTAAATACTACCAGGAGACGGGTATAAACAAACAAATCGTGTCTGCCATATGTTGTACAATGTTTCTCGAAGCCACCAATTTGATCACATTTCAGCCTTTTGTTGATGCTCTTGTTGAGCTCAATGCATGGGGGCGTCACCCAGGAAGCGCGTGTTCCCAACAAGCCGCATGGCATGTGCGTGACGGGGACAGACGCGGCCGGGATGCCGCTGGGGAGGATGGATTTATTGCTGACGCAAGCACTACATGCCTACTAATTGGCTCCAAAATATCTTTTCCTGACCGACACGACTTTGTTTCTGCTATTTCCTTTTCAGGGCAAATACAATATGGAAGGAGGGTGCTCGTATCACGCGCAGAGGCAGTCCATCAAGGGCCAGTTTTCTGAAGGTTAGACATAGGAAAGTAAATGAAAAACAAGGGATTTGTGATTGTGTAAGCCGTCTGACTAGAGCAAATAAAATTGCCAATGTGCCAGTTCACATATTACACCCATTCTCCCATTTTTTTCAATGGTAAAGTATCTTGGGTTAAGAAAACAACCTTATTGTGCAAGCCGTCGTATTTTGGTTCGCGCAAAAGCGACAGCCTAGCGCAGATCAAATATCGAACTACCAATTAGTATTGGCTCTCATTTATACCCCACCTAGACAAGAATTGAAACCTCCGGTACTTTGAAGTTGCCAGTGACTGGTTGCCATGACATCAAGGAAGCAGCTGAAGATTCCCGCTTGCTTACGTCATAACTCGAGGTTACCGCGCTAACAATGGCTCTCCACGGCGCCGTTTCCATTGCTCGTTTTGATCTAGTTTTCAATCCCAAGCGAATAACATCTTCCCGAGTGTTTCCTGTTATCCCGATGCCGCAGACGGTCCGTTCGTCTTGAGCTGTTGATTATAATTGATGATTCGTGTTCATTATGTGGCTGCTGTTAGCACACCATGTTGCCATTAGAGTATCACTGTTCCATTGGTTCGTCATGGTGTCGTTAGATCATCATATTGTCATTAGATCATCATATTGCTATGAGTTCATCGTGTTGTCATTTGATCATCATATTGTTATTAGATCATCATGTTGCTTATTAATTCATCAGGTTGTCATTAGCTCATCGTGCTGCTATAAGACATTTTTGTTGGTTAAAAGATCATCTTGTTGTCATAAGTTCACCAAAACTAATTTCAATTGGAAATAAAGCTGAGATCAGGTCATTTTTGAGCCGCTGAGGTGTGCATGTTTTGCAGATAACGAGTCGCAACTTGGGGCCATGGAAAAGCCAGGTAGGACTGGATAAGGCCAGGTAGGGCACGATAAGGCCAGGTAAGACCAAATAAGGCCAGTTAGGACAAGATAGGGTCAGGTAAGACCAGATAGGGCCAGGTAGGGCCCGTTACGGACAGGTGTCGTGATATTTCTTTTCCTGAGACGTTTAATAACGCACCCTCCGACATAATCCTCATCAGATGGTAACCTTCCCAGGCGGCTAGTTCCCCACCCCGTATTTCCCGGTAACAACTACTGGAAAACTCATATGGTAGAAGACTTAAACCTTTCCTGTCACATTAGGCGCATGGCTAATATTACCTGATCCTATAATGCTCGTTGGCCAGTAAATAGAGATTGCTATCATTCCGGGGCCATCAGCAATAAGCAGGCGCATGGCGGCCGGGATCAGCAGGGAGCCGCTCTTATTGTTGATATCCGGCTTATCCTAACGGGTGCTCGGTGCTGTTAATGACACCATTTGTACCCACATAGCTTACCATCATTCGGCCGCATTATGTGCCTGGGTGTGAACTTGAGTGACCGTAAACACAAGATTGGAGATTGGAGGCACAATTGCAACGTAGACACTCATTAGGCGCAAGTCCCCATGACGTCATATGGCTAAATTAAATACACTTCAAATGCGCTGGTGTCGAAGCTTTGCGCTGGTGTCGACGCTTTAGCGGTGTCTACTGCTGGCGCCGCCCTACCGACAGAAGCCGCTCGGTGTGACTCGACTGACGCATAAAAAACCTCACCGAAGATTACGGAAAGATAAATGGGTATGTCGGATATTGCGTCAGTCCGCTGAATGACACCAGTAGTTATATGTATATTATCTTAAAATCTGGAGATAAGGGTTGTGCAACTTTTTGGTTTGGAATAACAGATTCCGTATTGTAACTTTTGATCAGATATACACCGGCACACACCATGACATCATTCGTGATCATCACCAGTCACTGTCACGTGGTATAAGTCTACGTGTGAAACGGACAATATCACAAATTCTGACATTGAACATAAAGTTATAGCAAACTCCTAGTTTCATTTATCAGATTGAATACAATAGCTGCCGTCAATGTTCCCGTCTTGACGACCTAAAAAACCACTCATGTGCGCTGACCCTCCATGCTGCCTCTCCTCACCCTCCGAGCTGCCTCCCCTCACCCTCCGCGTTGCTCTCGTCCATCACTGGTCTACCTCCCCGTACTTACACTGGTTATGATAGCACCGCTATTGACTGCGCCTCTTGATTAAATCATAAAAAATCCCTGGGGTTGCTGAGGCTATTCAAGGTGAGGTGAATAGCTTACTCATCCTCATTCATCCCAGCTTAGTACCGCATTATTTGGGATAACGCATTTGCATATAAATACCTGTCATACATCGCTTAGAAAACGCTTTTCTTTGCCGCCTTATAAATATTTATTCCGGGCAGAGTCTTCATCTGAGAAAATAGCGGCTTAGCCTGATTGCGGGGATTCCGTGTTGGTGTCATACGCGTCAAGTAATATTGTGAGAAACTAAGGTCTAAATGATTGATTGTATCGCTTAAATACCATTCTGATAGAGATATGTTAGATAATCGAAAACAGAGCGAAGTTCTATTGGTGCAACGCTGCAGCGAGTATTGGGGGTCAAATCAATGACAACATGGATGCTAATGAATGGGCCATTGAGATTTAAATCTCTTTAAACTATACATCCACGTCACTGCGATTGAGCGTTTGTTGTATCAGATATTGCCGACGTGGCCATCATTGCGTAGATAGTAAACTACGTTACCTAAGAAAAATCAAATTGTCTCTTTCAACCTGATAAGCGCAGACTTGTCACGCCGCCTTCATTGAGTGTTTGCCTGATTGATTTCCTATGTGTTCCTTACGGAAAGTGAGTCTAGTTAGCTTTCTCTATTGGTATTCGCGGCCGCCCAGAAGACCCAGTTGCGAGTCTGTCTTTGATGTAAGAGGCTGATGGTTTATTGGGTTACCACTAGACCCGTTTTCGCACCACGCCTCGTCAATTCTCCATGTACGGAATATTCCTGCTGATAGGACGCATGCCGATTGCACCATTGATCTCCGTAACTCATGGAATCGTGCAAATGGGTCATTCTCTATTGGGATATAAACTATTCGTTCTGGCGTTGTGTTGGGGCGGGATAGGACATGGCAAGGATGGTGGGACGGGTGTTAGTTAAGACTCTACCCATTGGTCCAAACACTGCGGATGGTGGAACGTTACAACTTCCTCCATCGACCTCACGACAGAGAGCGATGTCGTTAAGACGTATACCATTTACGTTACCACTTTAACGACGTCACAACGTCCGATCAATTTAGTGATGCCGACGTTCAATAACTCGCCTGCCAATCAGCATACGTCACACCATTAGTACGTCACACCATTAGTACCTTCACGACAGAAGCTCCAAGAAACTCGCGTGCTCGTGTCTCGGTGATTGACGATGGGTGTGGTTATCTTGGCGGTGTTTTAGCTACTCATATATGTATCCGTGCGGAAGTCATAGCTTAAACGTTGCCAGTTATATTCGTAACCAATCCCTATTTTTCGATGACGCACCCACGGCGTCTTCCGCTCGTATATAATATTTTCCCGCCCCAACACGGCGAGAATACACGTTCCACCTTACCATGGGTAGTTCGTCTTGCATTAACGTAAAAATAGTAACCCCCCACCCCCCTCTTCAGAAGGCATCTAATATAATGTAGTCTCTTTGGCCTTCATTATGGGACTCAGTACGCTATTGTATGATTGTTATTCATGGTTGACATAATCAATACAGTACTGGTGTGAATAAGGGCTGGTCTGATAAGAGCGAGTCAGAGCCAGCCGCTGTATACGTGTCCTATTGGAAACAAAGAATGACTACCAACCACTGATACCGCCCTGTACTAATCGCCTCGACCAGTAAATCGCGGTTTCTACAGACCCCCAAGTGTGGACGGACGCTCGGAGTGGTCAGATGCACTACGCAGGGGGTCATTACAACATGTTAACTAGCAACTGTCTGCTAAATGTCTGCTGTCGTCATCAGGCTGCTGAAGTCGTCGTCATGTGTTAGCAATCGTCGTCGGTTGCTGAGGCTTACGAGTAAGAAGGCGTCACAGACGCGGGGCAGACCGGCCAGCTGTCGGGGATGATCGCGGCTTCTGCATATACAGCGCCACTTAACAATCATATTATCTACGCTGCATCTGCACTGCCGACCACCGACTGAGCAGATTGCATTGTGGGTGCCGCCTTCTCGGGTGCCGCAGTCATCTATCCGACGAAACTGCCGATAAACGGCGATCGGTTTGTTCATTGTTGTCCGGTTGTGAAAATTACAGTGACTTTCATCAAGCGAAATAAATCCGAAGGGTGTGTTAACATTAGCTGGGTCGCGACACGCGCAAGCCGCCCGCGGTACGGCTGCTGCCCTCCCAACGGCACCATCCATGTCCCATCATACCGGAGACATCCGAGGAGCTTATCGAAGGTGCTCATGAATAATAATAAGGTGAATCAACTGATACGCTAGCGCGGCCGGTGTATCATAATTGAGCAGGTAAGTAAGCGAAGTGATACCCTGGGGATGGGGAGAGGCACCGCAGATTAATGACGAAGCGCAGGTGCTCTCTGCCTCATCAGGAACTCCACGCACAAGCGTTCCACTGAGTGGCTGTATATCGGAAACGCTGGGACACGATTGATGCTACTGAGCTTCGTGAACGAAAACAAGCCGGTGACGATCAGTCAAGATGCCTTCCATTCCAGAGTCTGCGCATGTACATGGAGCTTTTGCTGAGGGGCTTAGCATATCACTTACAATACCCCTTCGAATGCAACTTTTACCAAATTATTGTTTGTAATCAAAATATGTTTTTACCTTTTCAACGTCTTCAAACAACCATTATTATTATCGCTATCATCGAATCCGTCACATTATCCTTCGTCAGATTCATTTAACGACGTGAAACAGATCATTGGAAATGTGAATGGCCATTAACAGCAAACCGCTGATAACTGCGCGTTAAAATCTAATGAGCTCAAGCAGCACAATGACAGCGCTGGTTGGTCATTTCCAACACAAATCTACGCATTAAGCGTTAACTAAATAGGTCGATACAGGCAGGTGTTGAGTGCCTTGTATTGGAATTTGGACGTTAACTTTCGAGAGCAGCGCCTGATATAAAACGCTGATGCGCACCGCTCAGGCTGTATATAGAGATTGTGACTACACTATTCATAATTTTCTTATTAGCGTAAGTGACTTTGCCTTGCTGCGCGTCTGTTGGGAAAACGCAATAACTTTTCCACACTGAGAATAATGAATGCTCCCCCTTGTGCAAGCAAGGTCATCGGTGATTATCATCATCGCTTTCATTAACATAATGTGTTACCTGCGTGAGAAAAAAAGTCACTGGATCGCCGAGTTGTCAATCATGGGATAGCTGTATTTTTTTTCACAGGTGCGACGATGAATAATATATAATGAGAGTTCCATCCTGTACCTCTCATTTTCGCAGCGTCATCACGAGACGGTTTTGTGTCTAGAACAGCCGACTAACTAAGACCTCTTCTGTGACAGACTTAGCTGGTGGGACTCATTTATCAGAGAGAAACGTGCTTCAGAAGATGACGGTTTCAGCGGCATTATAACTCTCGCAGGACTATCGTGAATCTCGCGATCGTGCTCGTCAGCCGTTTACAGCCGGCGTTACGAATGGCGACTGTGAAAGACATTCCGCTTTGTATCTCACGCTCTGTTAGCGCTGCTCCTCTTCGTCATCGGCTCCTGCATGCCACGAATGTAATTATTAACAGGCGCTAGCCTCGCATTAATAATTCAACTCCGGTGGCACTTTAAACCATAAAATATCATCCTCGAGTCGCCCGTTAAACTCGTCAGACTCATCCGTTTTGCTTACATAGTTAAAGCAAGCAGACGTCACAGCAGAGCAGCGCCAGGCATCAGTTAATGATCCAGTGGTCAGAGCACGATGACCAGCAGGGCCGGTCAATTGGAGCAGACCTAGGATAAATAACCCGTAAATACTTACAGATCTTCATCACTATGCATAGCGTGTGGTACCAGCTCAGCTATAAGTGATAGAGATCAATATGTGCCAGGCAAGAGCAAATTCGTCTCTTGTCAAGGGAGGATTAACAGACAGATATACAGCGACTGGTTAAAGATACCGCGGGGGAGGGGTGGTAATTAGTGGACCAATATAAACAACACAAAACAGCCCTATCAAGGACCATCGTATTGGCAACATTCCTTTCAAGTGACATAAATAGTTGTACAATAATCAAAATCCGACAAAATGCTGACCGATGGTTATAGCGTAGTTGGTGCGTTAGATGTTCCCGCTTTCAACACGGCGCTGTGATGACGTCAGAAACGTGCACAGGCATACGGGACAAGTATATATAAGGCTAGTGTTATCGTCTACACGTCATTCAGGCGTACAAGACATTACACAGCCGCACAAGGCATCATATATATGTACAATACGGCACCAAGGTGTATAATATGTCACTTTGGTGCACAATGCAAGACCTTACACGGGTGTGTGTGTGTGGGGGGGGGGGGGGGGGGGGGATGGACTACACCCAGATACGAAAGTTAACTTTCAGAAACGTTTGGCATTATGCAGGTGCACAAAGTCCTCACAAAAGTGGCAAAGACAACTCACGTATGTAATGACAGCGGCCTTGTTAAATGAATACTCGCTAGTTACACACATGGGATTACAAGACCACATACAGGTTAATATAAGACACACATGCGTACAAAGCCATATATCGATGTAAAAACCTCGAAGTTGTGAAATACCCATTTAGAATGAAACAAATCGTCATTTTGAAATGTCTTTGAAGGCCCGTGTGCTCTGGGAAAAATTGATGATAATACCAAGACTTAAACTTATCCTTCAGTTAGCATGAGAATGTCACTGAAGAAATTGTGATAAAACCACACAGAATTAAAATAAACCACACACAAAACTGAAATAAACCAGACACAGAATTCGAATAAACCATACGCCATTCAACCAGCCAGAGCTTTGGCATAAACCAGGCATAATTCTGCAATAAGCCAGGTACAACTGTTTAATTGGTTAAATACCAGACACTGAAGTGTAACGAAAAAAAACACACTGTCAGACACAACTGAAATGAAACTAGCAACATCCCATTGATTAACCATAATTAATTCAGTGAAAAGCCCGACAAAGTTCTCTCTGCCAGCACAACCACGTAATCATTAAACTTGATGGAAGATAATATGAAATAGCGGCTAAGCACCAGAGGCAGGGTACTGCAAAAAGCACCCGTTATGAATTAACGACCTTCTAGTTTAAGAGAAAGTTAAGTCGACCTCAATCCTTCTCAGTTCCTTCGTGCATAAATATCCATTACCTCTCTTACATGGCATCTCAATACAGGGGAAGCGGCCTTAGCCTTCGGCTACCGTGGCGCCCCACCGACATCAGTATCGGTCTTGTTGCTAATGGCATCCATTGTACGATAAACACAATCACTTGAACGCGGTTCAGGTGCTGGCAAATGAAACTTACTGTTCCCTGAATGATTCCTAAAAAAGCCTCTCCTTCCCTGGAAATCAATCCGATGTGGATAAGAAGAACTGCCACGCCCCACTTTCCTGATAGTTGGCCCCAGGTAATGTGTATTAATTGAAAGAAATGACGTATTTAAATTTCTGGCCATGTTGCAGTTACATGTCTGGCATAATCCCCGTAGAGGACTGTTTGCAGCAATTCTATATGCTCGGTACGTATTGCGATCTCCCTACACACCGGCTTCTGCGCAGGCTAGGATTCGCCTCTGCCCCACATTAATCGCTTTGGGGCAAATTCGGGCCATCACGCGAGGAAATATTGATACGAATTATCAACTCGTGAATGTCATAAAAATATTTTCTGTTGCGTTCGATTAGAAGAATGATATCCATTAAGTTGTGTAAAACTATTCTATGTGCCCAAAATGAGGCATTTATCCGTAAAAATAATTCCTCAGTCGTTTCATGGTCGTCAAACGTTACTAAAAATGGCGGCAGTCAGATGTAAAAACGAATTTATTATCGAAAACTGACTGTCACTTAGGTTGCGGATCTCCGTTTGGGGAAATGTACTTGCGGATGAAGATTTAATAACTAGGCCAGAGATGGCTTTGATATACTGTACCCCTGTGCCTCCGCTCGTAGCAATTGCAACTTGCCGAGACCGCAAAGGTCCAATTATTGTCTCTCACTGAATTCAAACGACAATTTTCACATGTAAGATTGTAGCTACGGTTTGCTCTGACCTCGAGACAAACAATGCATTCGAATTTAACTGTCTTCATTGGTGTTTTGATCGACGAGCGGTTTTTTTGTCCAATTCTCGCAAATTATTGTGTACCATTCATGTTTGTTTATATATGCCAGCGCTGCTTGTTATCGCCCGGTAATATAGGTCAAGGCCGGGTCAAATCGCTTGCGCTCCGTTACATATTGCAGAGATGTTGTGTTAGCGTAGCACGTTATGTAGCATAGCGTCATACAAGTCTGCCATGTGTGTATTGACCCCAATTTGCGCGCAAGCGCGCTAAGCCGTGGTTCAGTCGTGATCTACCGTAAGAGGAAACGGCAACTAATGGAATACAGTGACCACCTCCCTGAGGTGACCATCCCGCTATTACGACCACTTTGGCTTAGTCCAAATAGTGGTCGCCTAAGAGAGCTTTGTAGTCATGAATTCGCGGTTCAACGCAAAACAACTGACATCAAGGTATCTTTTACATGTTTCTCGATTATATAGCAAGATTTTCAGGTGAAATGTCCCACCCATTAATTGACTAGGAACGGTAGTTGGCCAGTTTTGACGCAATGATAGATATTGACCGCGCAACCACTAGATATTCACCACCTCAAATGATCCTCCGTATCATCGAGTAGCTTCATTTAAAGCAAATAAGTCAAATTAAACGAATATTCAGGAAAAGTCAACGGGATATAACCCTTTTGATGTTGCGTCTCGGCTAGACTTAAATCGAATGCTAGCAAACAAGCTCACGGATATAGATGTATTACGGAGTTCTTCGCATGAACGACGCGATTCGATATATGCTCTCCGCCTCAGGCTATTGCTCAGCTATATAAAATAATACAACTTATTCATATGCATATCCTTGACCTTTCTTAGGATGTTAACAAAATCCTGTTGAATGTCCGTAGTTAAAAACGCCCATTTGGTGTTGATAACATTACAAGGAATATTGACAAAGGCGTTTTTAATAATCTGAAGCATCACAAATTCGTTCAGTTGACGAATTAGATCAATAAATCGACGCCTCCTCCTATGAAATGATAATCATGGTGGGTCAATCAGAGTTGCTGCGTGAAAGCGTTGGATGGGGTCGCACGGTTACGGGGGATCCCTACGTCAGCTCCTTTGTCGTTTCGTGCCGACCGACCTGCACTTAGCCTCGTCAGACACGTCGTCTGGAGCGTTGTATCGCGCGTCGCCATACGCGTCTTTGCTGTTTCGTCTAACGCGTCATCGATCATCTCGTAAAAAAATGCCATGTAAATTTGAGCAGCCATTTTAACAGTATCATTTACGCCTTTCATGCATGAAAACATAATTGCAAGAATTAATGAGGCGGTCGTATAGGTTGCACGGTATGCGCTATTGATGAACGTCCCCACTAAGGAGATGGGCTAGCGCCATATAAGTGTTCTGTATGGTCTCACTCGATAGATACATCAATCGAAGTATGACCACGAACACTCATGAATGACCGATGACCAGAACAGTGCTCACCCTCCTCGTGGTCGACGCGCTATTCACTGACTATTCCGTATTTGTCGGATACAGATCCCATCTATGCTTGAGATGAACTGTGTGCCATCGACGGGACGTGAGCCATTTACCAACTGTTTATCTTGCCGCCCTTGTCTCTTTAGGAACTCCCATGGGGAATGTTGCGTACATGATCTATGCGACGTATCGACTTCAGATCTGCTTCAACTCGGACGGTTCACCAGAACATGGAATCTCCCGCGCGCAAGAATATTTAACAACATACTTGTTTCCGCCAAGGTTAATCCATTTATCTACATTACTTGAAATGCTGCATTTGTTACTGATCGACGCATTGATTCTTTCAGCACATCACGTCATGTTTGCTTTCCGATTATTGGCAATTTTCTTTTATTTTTGCACAACATAAAGAGTGGGAGAAGTTTTGTAATTACTGCCTCTCATCATCCTATGGTCCCACGGAGGCATTAGTCAGAATATACGAGACAAAATCTGTATCGCACATAATGAGTCTCGTTTGTCATATTATAAAAGCGATTAAAAGTCTCACCGTTTCTTTTTCTTTTCTCTTGTGATGTTAGGCTCTTAGTTTTGCTAAAGACTCCAAAGAAATATATCCTAACTCAATTGGAGCAATCGGGTGACTGCCGATCCCTCGCCTTATAGCGTTCTACAATGTTCCTATGGTCGGCTGGGAAAGTGTCGTCTGGTAGCTAGAATGAAGATATCTGAAGCTTGCTATCTAGGTCTTTCCCTCTGCTGCGTCTTGCTTATCTTTCCCTGTGTAGAACTGGTAGTCCTCATAGGCATATTATATATGCTGACAAAGCCGCCCACCTGCCGCCCCTTCTGAGTCTTCAGCAGATCTTCGTCACGGAAGTTAGCTCCGCCCTTTTGACCACATAAGGATATTTGCGGGGGTGCTGGGTGTCGCTGGTTATCACTTGGGCAGGGAGCGGCTTGGTGTAGACTCTAGAGAGTTTGTGTGGTGCAAAGAGGCTGGCCGGAAGGCGAGCTGTAATCAGGCGAGATAATGGCGACTCCGTGCGTCAATAAATACCTCGGTAAGCGCGGAGACCGCTGCCCACGACAAACGGCCCACTTCTGGCACCACTCTGGAGGCATCGGCCGAGATTGTAGCGCTTTTAGACCACTTCGGTTGCCTCTGATGTGAACTGAGGGCATAGACGCGTGCATTAAAATAATGTCTTACAGAAACCTTGGTTTCCAATGAATGGTAGGCTCGGGCTTTCAAGCAAATGAGAACCCTGTTATGTAGACGCGTTTTACGGTATCAACGTTGTGCAGCCAAGGGCATATTGTTGATGCCAGTATCAGACCACCACAATTTTTTTCTTACTTAGATGCTAACATTTTGTGCCATAAGGAATCCCTAGGTGCATAAATGTGACGTAATCACAACAGCTGATTGTGTTGTGTGTGTTACACTGGACATTCATGTACCATCCCTATTTCTCCGCGTCACAACCAAAACGCGGTTTGTCCAGTTGGTGTGCAGTCATAATAGTGTGCCAACTGATAAACACACGCATAGCCCCCATTCCCCTTCTCACGGCTACGATTTCATCAATCGTTGAAACCTAATGGTCATCTTGCCTGTCTATCACTCTACCTCTAAGCTAGCTCGTAGCACGTCAACTCGAGCCATTACTGCTGGGCTATGCATGCCATTATGGCGGTGTCCATTCCAGACATGATTACGCCAATCATTTGCGTTATTTTAGGGCTAAATGAAGTCATCTAAAACCTTCATTTCTAAATTGGAAATGTCAGTATACTTGGCTGTAGTTACATTTAATTGCGGGATGTCAAGGTAGCCGGTGATGGGGATGATGTTAGGATATTTTGAGTTGACAGTGCCGGGCAAAGGCGTGTTGTAGGGCTCACGAGGCCGTGTGTAGTGTAGAAAGTAGCGGAAAATGTCCACACAATGATCGACACAGATCAGCAAAAATGTGTCCTGTATAGTTGAGGCAAATATGAGGACGGACACTGAATGAAGCTCGCTGTGTCTAACTTAGCTGAGGAACTGTTGCAGATCTCTTGTATGCCAGGCATGATTGACAGCCAACACCTGGTACGGGCATATCGTTGGAAGGTACTCTCCCTTCTGACTTGACTAATGGCGACATTTTATATCGTACTAACCAACGCATGTTCTAGTGAGGCGACTTCATCTGCTCAGTCCAACGAAATACGTTGAAGAGATAATGATCTTTAAGCTAGAAACCTCGTCCTGAGAGTGCCCTAACCCAGCAAGCAAACTCGAGTGGTTGGCCTAGACGTAACGTTCATCTGCTGATCGCCGGATAGCGTGAAATCAGACACGGATAAGCTATAACATTACATTGATATCAGCATTACAAATAACCATCGGAATCTATCAATTTACTATCCCTATCTGCATCTAATCCCTATCGGGGCTAGGATCCTGAGGAGGACCATTCGGTTGATCCTCACTGCCATCATACGATTACATCAGAGGCATCAGGGATAACATACCCACAATGAATCGGTGGGGTGGCAAGAGTCAGAGGACCTCCCAGAGGACCTACCAGAGGACCTCCCAGAGGACCTCCCAAATAAGTCCTATTTACATTTTATTGAGCTTCATTGGTTTATTTCCCTTATCTACCAGTCACCAATACATCTACCAGTTACCGCCTTATCATATCAGTCAGAAGTAATACACATTCGTCATCGGGTCGCCCGGTGTTAGTCTGCGGTGTTGGTCTGGCCGCAGTCCTCTGGGATAAATTCTTGATAACGACCTCGTGTACCTAAGGCGAGAACGACCTTTACAATGACAACACCCGCGTCCCCTCATCATCCAACGAGCGACTCGACTGCTTCTCTCATACCATGACGGGAAATATGCCAAGCCCAATCAACCTTCTCGTCATTTGTATTCTCCCCTACTCCGGTAACTCGCCGTCACGTTTGAAGCATGTGCCAGCAGGCGTTCCAGTCGATGTCATTGAGAGCGTTTGTTGATATTATTTGCCCAATGTTTCCTCATCTTGTCGCTGTGGTAGTGCCTTCCCGAAGGAGGGAAACTCTCACTCTCTGTGGCAATGTTTAGTTATGAAAGCTCTGCGTTTATCGCTGTACTTGGCCACGACGCATGAGGGTTAGGTATAGACAACGGTTAAAATGATAGATATTATATGAAATGCTCTTTTCGCATTTTATCGTAACACTGATGTTGTTTTCGTTTTTTGTGCAGTAACTCAATAACTCGATTGTAATCCTTTCGAGGTGTTGGGAATACGAAGTCAATGATAATTTCGATACCGCCGACTTGAAACAACCCTCGAAATCCATAATTTTCTTGTATCATCGCTCAAACTCCGCCAGTTTGCAGCTTCAAATATCTAGGCGCGTCTACGTCGTATCATATCGTATTTATTATTCACGTCATAAAACAATTGAACTGAACATAAGCCCGGCTGATGGGGCGGACTACAATTTGCGACTAACAATTAAAGAAATATCAAGTAATTGGTCATAAAGTTTTTTTTGTACTACTGAAACCTGATACACCTTTATAATAACGTACCAAATTGAATACTGCCCACAAAAACAGGGACAATGTGATAACTGGTAAAAAGTTCTTTGATAATGAGGACACACTTGTGTTATATCGTGTGATTGTTGGTTATAGCGCAGGAGGGCGTAGTAACAGCGTCTAGTGATAACCTTGCAGACGGGGTGGTGGGATAGCTAGCTAGCTGACAGCCGATCTCCTTCCGCATCGGCTTCTGCGCAGGCTAGGATTCGCCTCTGCATCACATAGATCGCTTTGGGGCAAATTCGGGCCGAGAAATATTGATACGAATTATCAACTCTTAACTGTTACAAATATATTTTCTACTGTGTTGAATTAGAAGAATATTATACATTTTGTTATGGAAAACTTTTCAGTAGGTCCAAAATGAGGCATTTATCGGAAAAAGTAGTTTCGCGGACGTTTCATGGCTGTCAAGCGTTTCTAAAAATGGCGGCAGTCAGATGTGAAAACGAATTTGTTATCGAAAATCGACTGAAAAGCAATAGAGAGTTACAAGCCGGGATTGGAAATGACAGACAAGCAGCGAGAGTGTTAGGAGAAGTTGTTCCTGGGAAACGACGTTGTAGCTAATCTACCAACGGGGTATGGGAAAAGCCTGATATACCATTTGCTCCCAGATTTGCTGCCCTCCCCCAACGACATCCCCCCCCCCCCCCCCCCGATGGGAGTTCACATGTTTTATGGAAAAAATAAAAAGACACACAACCAAAAACCCTTGGACTGCTAATGTTAGAATAAGATTTGCCAAAATTTAATACTTGTGACTGCAGGGCCTTGGTTATATAACCTAAATAACTGCAGCGTATAAAGCAAAGAAAGTTCATAATCAAAGACATCAAAATGCCGCCTTTGTGGACAGTAAACACAGCTTTATTTACCACAGAAGGGCTTACTTCCGAGCTTCCCCGATAAGCTCCATTCATGTTGACCATTCATGTTTGTTTATGTTTGACGCGCGCTGCTTGTTATCGCCCGGTCAGAGGTTAAAACCGGGTCAAATCGCATGCGCTTCGTTAACTATTGCAGAGATGTTATGTTAGCATAGAGTCAAAAATGTCTGCCATGGAGAGTGGCTGACAACGTACCATATCGTAAATTTCAATTAATGACTTCTACTTCGACACAAACCCCACAGAACTGTGTCGGTGGTATTCAGTCGTGGTATGCAAGTTCCTTCGTTGACAAGCAGTGTTTGCATCAATACCACAGTCAGATCTTTATCGATTGCCGCTATGACGCAACTCAAACTTCCAATGATACAAATGGCTAAAATAGAAATCCCTTAATTACCAATCTCCACTGTGACACTTAATTATGTATGGTTAATGATCTAATATTAATGTGATCATCTCGGTTTTGTTTCCACTTCCTCTCAAACTACCTCTTCTTACCATTCTATTACGCGAGTAGGCAGGCTTAGTGCCGGGGCCTAAACACGCGCGAGTTCACCTCAATGCTTTTGTCTTCCGCGCGACAGATTCATCCACAAAGGACAATGGACGTTATGATGCATTGAATATGCGATACAAATTAGCAGTGAGTATTTTAAGCGCCCGACAGATGCCGCTGGATTAGATATAGCTTCATTATACAAGATAACGGATGCAGTCAAACCTTTGAATTCGAAAGGTGATGATGATGGGAAAGGCTGATGGGGCGATGTGCGTTCATCACAATGACATTTACCTAACTACACAGTATGTTAATCAGAAGCCGTACCTGTGTCAGGTGAGGTAACCAATATCGGTTAGTTATCGCATAGTCAGGAGAGGGGGGGGGGGGGGGGGGGGGGGGGGG
>CM067358.1:35124096-35356949 GCA_034190875.2 Urechis unicinctus
ATGGTAATGGAAGATTGATAATCCACCGTACATAACCCAATCCACTCTCTGTTGACCCATGCTTCAACGAAATCACTAAAGGTGGTACAATGCCCAGCTCCATGAAGGTTGAGGTCCACTATGAAGCAATCAAACCTGAACTGGTGTTAGTTGATTAGAGAGCCGAACATGTTGTAGGGTTAGTGTACATGCCTTGTAAGTTTATCGCTAGAAGTGGCTTTAAAGTAACTGAGAAGTCAACAGTGAATGCGTCTTTATCAAGGGCGCAGTCCATAACACTACGAAAGATGTTCAGTGGGAGTTATACCAAATAATAACAGTCATTACAGTAAGCCAAGTCAAATAGTCTGCTAAAACGTGTAGCATATGGGTTGCCCCTTGAGGTATGTAGATGTACTCTCAATTGCAACAGTCAGCAAGTTGGAGCTTCCACAGCTTAGTTCATCTGATCGCAAGCAAAAAAGACCCTGTTACAAAGGACGCCAATATCCAATCGGCAGTCGTCATAGTGATTTGCTGACTCAGTAGCGATTGCGTTTAATGCATTCGTTTTATAGCTGATGTTGCTGATGAGCGTGGTGTAGCTCAGCTATAACGACACGTGTGCATAACTCACGTCCAATTCATCACGCCTAGGGAATGAGCATGTACATAGTTGAACCAGTCCAGTCATCACAGGCTCATTGACACCGGGGTAAACGCCGCCGACTTGTCGATGCTTCATCGGAATACTGACGCGTATAAGACATACCGATAGAAAGAATCCGTACAGCGGAATGGTCTGAATGACTGATTGGCGCTACGTTTGACGTATTGTAAAGTAAATGTGGCGCTTATGACTTCACATGTGTATAACAAAACTAGGGATAATGCATTCCATGATTTCATATTAGTTTTATTATATATTTGTGCAATTTACCATGCTCATGGAAACTCTGAAGGTAACAGCCGAGATTGTAGTGCTTTGATGTGAATTGAGGACATTGGCGCCAGCGGTAAAATCATTTGGTACACAGACCTTGTTTTTAGGTTCAACTCGTTTTTTAGTTGGGCTTTCATGTAAATTAGATCTTTGCATGTTGACATTTTTTTTTGTGTGTCAACAAAATAATAATGACAATATCTGAGTGCAAATACTTCAATGTATGAGGGGCGTCATATTGCATATCTACCTTGTTTACGTGAACATATTTGAAAAAACTGATATACGGTTATTTTAATATGTGTTTGCACAAGCTGATCCTATTCCTTTGGCTCGGCTCTGTTATAGCGTATGTACAATCAGAACAATATGCCCACAGAGATACAAGCACGTCAACTAAGCTAAATAGATGCCCACTTCAATCAGCCTTCCCAAAATTTGTATTCACCCCTTGCCCGGCAGCAGAACATAGCTTCTCGAATATGCTGCAGTCAATAACACTTAGGCCATTTGTTGATCTAATTCACCAAATGTTCCATATCAAGTCGCAATCCCAGTGACCTCCTGTGTGGTATTGTGACCGTGTCATATATTTAGCCCATAAATGGTGCAGCTAGCTAGCCGGCTTAGCTCTGATGTACGACTTTGTACCATATCATATACTTCTCTTAATGAGATCTACATCGACACAATTACCACAGATCTGTGCTGTCTGTACCCAGTCATGATCTGCAAGTTGGCTGCATTGGTAACCAGCGCGTGTGTCATCGCTACAGTGAATTGCTAATCGGTGGCTGTTCTGATGCAACGTAAGCATTACAGTATAACGAGTGGAATGGAAATATTTGAATTTCCGATCAGAGCTCTTACATTGCATCATGTGCGGGCAATAATTTAATTCTAATCAGCTCAGGTATGCTCTATTCGGACGTAGCAATACCCTTTCCCATTATTGTATGACTCGAACAGGCGATCCCAGCGGATCGTTAATTCCTCTGGCTTATGCAGGACTAATCAGTACACAAGGGACAATGCACTAAGGTATTACCTTACGCAGTGCTATTTAATACTAATTCATATAATTAAAATCGAATTGTATTTGTAAATGTTTTGCAAAAAGAATGGTACATGGCGATTGCTGAATAGAGAAAGTTTGCTAATTTGTGTAAAGTGTTTATGTGACGTATGGAAAGTTAGCTACAGGCAGGCATTGTGTTACAAACTGGTTTTCATCTGTACATAGGTACCATGCCATTCCCTCGAGATGATTCTTTACTGCGGTTGTCATTTGACTGCATGTGCTAGGTGATATTATGATAAATTGCCGACGCTAGCTAACACTAACGTGGTAATCTGTTTAGAGGCGCGATGTTATATTGCGACTTTTATTTGTATAAGATGGAATACAACATTACGATAGATGTGTTATGTTTTACTCTGATAGTTATCTAAACGGAGACGCAATGTTATATCACACAGGTATTAGTGAGTAGGTGCTTTGCTTTAAATGTGTATAATCCTGAATATATAAGTTTATGCACATATTTATGAATGCACCTCTTTGCTGAGATCGTTCTGTGTTTGGCGATGACGGATCCATTGACCCACGAGCAGAACCCATCACATCATGAACACCATCCACAAGACTCAAAAAGCTTGTTATTCCTGATCAGCAAGCGTCTCCGTGAGCAAGGGGATCGAATAGGCACTTTTTGATCGTGCATTTGTGCGCATGTTACTACTACCACGATTATATCTTAACATAGTTAGAGAGCAAACTGATTAGTTCAGATGATTTATTGATGATTTTATATGGCTCATTAGAAATATCACTAATATATATCCTCAACATGGTGTTATGAAGGATTACGAAAACCGCGTTCTGGGTTAGCGCATATATAGATGAGTAGAAGAATATTCATGGTGATTGTACAGTAATTAACGTGGTGTGGTTACATTCAGGTCTACGGCTGTATTAGACGTCGCATGGAATAACTGACAACTTGACGAAATTAACTCTCGGGCTAAAGTAAATAAAAGGTGCTGGTCTTCCCTACGCAGGCTGTAAACAGTGCGAGGTATAACTTACCAGAAGCGCAAATGATGTACTGCCTTCTTGCAGACGATCACTTCACTGGGTTGAGATTGGCTATGGTTGCTGATTGATGAGGACGATTGCTAGGGCTTAACTTCATCTAGCTGGCATTATCTGCCACGCTTAGGACAATACCTCTTACCCGGGTCGCAAATCTACTACACTAGCCTTGAATCGAATGCGCTCGGTGCACCATTAATCAATATCGTCCGGGCTTTAGGATAGGTGGTTCATAAATGATTAGTCTCAGCCAGTAAAGCAGAGGAACTGGTCAATGTTAATCTCGTGTTACAAATAGCCAATGATTATACAGTTATAGGGCTCTGCTAACTTGCGTGATTAAGTCCTCATTGATCCACTTATGTGGCATGTCTATTTAGTCACAACACTTAGGTGGCACTAACGAATCACCATTGTTGTAATAACGATTGATCTTTCTGTCTGGAAGACGCACTGTTCAACCTTAACCGGTTTTGCGGCAACAGAGTGCCATGTCAGACCACCATAATGCTCTCTGCGGTTTGATATAATGTGAGATTTGTGAGACAACACAAGGCAACCATTTCGCATTTGTGATGCATGAAACAATATAATCTGAACTAAAGTTGTTATTCGATGTTATTGATATAGATGTTAATTTATTTAAATATATATAAATGTATATATAAATATGGATAGTATATGTATAGATTTGTAAATATCGATATATATATATATATAAATATATATATATATATATTTATACATATATACATGAATATATATATATGTATACATTCATATACATATATTCATACATGTTTATATATGTAAATATTAATATATATTTACATATAAATATTCATTGATGTTTATATATATATATGATATATATATATATATTTATATATATATGTATGTATATGATATATATATAAATATATATATATAATATATATATATTATAAATATGTATAGTATATGTATAGATTTGTAAATATTGATATATATCTATATATATGTATATATTTACATATATACATGAATATATATATATATATGTATACATTCATATACATATATTAATACATGTTTATATATGTAAATATTAATATATATTTACATATAAATATAGTCATTGATGTTTATATATATATGAGATATATATATATAATATATCATATATACAGAGAGAGATATATATAGAGATATGAGATATGATATATATATATATAGATATATAAGATAAAATAAAAAATAGAAATCTATATAAAGAGATAAAATATATAGAGATATATATATATATATATATATATAGATATGTATACAGATAGATCTATATATATATATCTATATATATATATATATATATATATATATATATATATATATATATATATATATATATATATATATATATATATCCATATATATATATATATATATATATGCATATCATATATATACATTTATAGGCACTCATTCTCATTCAGAAAGCAAAAGTTATTCGCAATGACCATGACTGTTAGATGGAAGGTGTTACGACATCACTGTGGTCATTTTCCCGTGATGCATGTGAATCACGTTTACATTGGACAGGTGTAGTGAACAAAATATGACGAAAAACGAATTTATCTACCTCACTTGTGATGTACATACCAACTTTTGTTTGCAATGTAGGAACAGACTTCTGCATATTGTATACAAACGGATTGTGCAATCAAAATAGTATTGAATTGAATTCAATTTTGATTTTGTGTCTTTCTGGCAAAAGTCGACAACTGTGTTAGTCGCGATTAATTGATTACTGCATTTAACCCAATGTACTGTATTTGCGCAAATGTTTGTATTTGAAGGGATGCGGTTTGTACGGATGAGTTTAATCGCCGTGATGAATACGTTCTCCATGATTTGTCACTGGAAACAGTGATAAAGGTGAGCAGTAATGATGAAAGTCATACCAACCTGTACAGCATGCTGAAGTCACCTCTTTTCAGTCGAGAAAATGAGCATATGAAAAGCGCTGCTGTAATTAATTTGCCGAGCAAACCGAGTTTATGCTAGCTAAATCAAACTATGAGACAATGACTACAGATGTAAATCCTAGAGAACGTTGTGTATATTTAGAGCCTCCACTCAACGTGCATCAACGTCATTGCGCCCATCGCCACTGAGTCATGCCTAGTAACAACAGCATCAAGGGTCATAGAAACGATGTTTCTTTCAGTATGTTTTAATGCAAGCACCTTCTCAATCAAGGAAGATGGATAATCCATCGTACCTAAATCCGCCCACTCTTTGTTGACCCATGGTGTAAAGCAGTTGCGAAAGATGATTCAAAGCCGAGCTCCAGGAAGGTCGAGGTCCAGTATGAAGCAATAAAGCATGAACTGGTGGTGTTAGTTGATTAGAGAGCCGAACGTGTTGTAGGGTTAGTGTGCATGCCTAGTATCTATATCACTAGTGGTGGCTTGCTGGTAACTGAGAAGACAACAGTCAATACGTCTATATCAAGGGTGCAGTCTGCACCATTACGTTACCACGAAATAAGTTTAGCGTGAGTTATATCGGTTAATAGCAGTCACCACCTTTAATCAAGTCAAATAGACTAGCCCCAGTAATTGTTGGAGTGTAGCGTGTGGGTAGCACCTCGCGGTATGTAGGTGTACTCTCAATCGCAACAGTCGGCAAGTGGGAGCTTCAAGGACTTAGTTCATCTGATCGCCAGCAAATAAGTCACCGTTGCAAAGACCATCTGCAGTCGCACACTAAGCGCCATAGTGATTTACTGACTAAACAGCCATTACGTTTAGTGCATTCGTTTTATAGTTGCTCAAGATGATGGGTGAGTCTGCATAACACTCGTCAGATTCATCACGCCTAGGGAATGAGCATTTACATAGCTCAGATTTGTTGAACCAGTCACCACAGGCTCATTGACAGCGGGGGAAACTGCGCATTCATCGTAGCAAACGCCACGGACTTGTCCATGCATCATCGGAATACTGACGCGTATAAGTCATACCAATGGAAATAATGACCACAATGGAACGGTCCGAATGACCGATTGGGGCTAAGTAAGACGCATTGTAATGTAAATGTTGCGCATATTACTTCATGTAACAGGAGTCCATAAACAATCTAGGCATAATGCCTTCCTTGGCGTCATATGAGTTTCATTTTATATTTCTTCAGATTATCAGGAAACTGAACTCCCATAAGACCGAACCTTTGCTCATTCTGAAATGCCAGTGTGCATATACTATTTGAATACGATATGCTGTGACTTAAGGTGTTCTAACGTTGATGCTGTGCAAAGCTATCATCTTACAAAAGGAACAACGGGAAATCGGTGGGATGTTAGAGCAAACGGAACAATGGAAAAAGGAATATGCTTGAATATGAAAACAAATATCCTAATGTGGAAGATAATTTCAAAACCGCATTCATATTTTTATATACGAACACTTAAAACTATGCTTTTTGTAGAAATTGATTAAATTCAAATTGGCCTCAGTAATGGATTGCATTTCATAATGACCGCTGCATAAGCAAGAAATCGGATTGGGTACATCGGCACATGGAACCTTAGTTTCCGTCAGTCTGATCTGTCCATCATTAGGCTTGAATGGATCAAGGGTTAATACTTGTGGGGTCAACATGCTCGAATTGAATCCATAATGTATGCGGAAATGATAGCTGCGAAGTTCTTAACCTTAGCGTTCAGGAAATTAGGGAGCTCGTTATTATTTAGGTTACAGTACACGATATCATAAGACTGTTTCATTTATTCAGTTGACGAAAGAGAATGAAAATAAAATTACATGATATTTGGTACATTCGAATTTTGTCACATTTTACTAGAAACGGGTGTGACAACACTTGGAGCTGTCGGTTAAAGGTTTCGGCATGCTTTGTTGAATGCCGTAACAAAATATACAGAAACGTATTCACAACCGTTCAATGTGGAAGCATTTACTCGATGTTGACTAAGTTCATAAAGCACCGCTACGTGGATGCACTCGCGTCTATACCCGCATGACGTGTCTCTACAAACCTGTGTGCACGGTGATTGCATAACGTCTCAATTTCCACCTTGAATTTGCTGGTAAGTCCAAGTAGAAGAACTCACTTCTTTAACGCAAGCCACAAGAGGGCAGCACGTTGATGTTGGATCAACATTTGCATATGCATTTAGTTGATTTGTTGATGGCGCACCCATAATGTGGGCGTGTTGTTTAATGAAAGAAGGAGTCACCAATTGGTCAGTCGATGTTAGCTTTAATTGTGAAGCCTACAAGTACGAGGACAGATAGCATCGTAAACGAAACCACAACATTAATGGCAAGAATGGAATTCGTACAAAAGGATGGCGCTCACCTTTAAAGAGACTTTGCTTTGTCAACATCAATACAACAGAGTGAAAGGACAAAACAAATTTCCACATGTTATATGGGAAATACCAAATTAATATTGAAAAAACAGAATCAGAAAATGGCCTAAATGAAATGAATTTTATGCTCCATTTTGTACCTTTAATTACGTGTCAGATAGATAAACGTCTGTTCCCATACTTGTTATTATCAATATTAATGCTATTAATGTCTTAGATAGTGAAATTGCATAAAACTGTAAATGTAAGCCCATTTTATAACTAGGTCATATGAACAATGTTCCCAATGCAGACAAGCATCTGTATTTCATAACATGTCGAAACTATTTGAAAATTAATGCACACGAGATCTTTACTACATATGACAGATTTTATATATTTTGTATAAACATCAATAAATATTTAGAAAAAAAGGCATTCCATAGGTAAAGCTCTACTTGTTGCTCCTGATTTGGCAACACGCACTGCTGCTCATGGAAAGGTAACAACAAGGATTGTAGTGCTTTGATGTGAATTGATGGAATAGGTACCTGCGGTGAAACATTTGGTACAGAGACACAACCATTGCTATTATAACTATTCAATGCACATTCGATACGACAAATCATCATTACTAATTTATAAGCACCTGGTTAGCGTTCATTCGATATGCGAACACCTCCAAAGGCCATTCATGGTACACATATCATATTATTCCCAACTGGAGGATGCGACTCAAATGAGTTATGAAAAAACAGATTATCATTCAAAGTTGATGCTATTCACTCATCGCTAGCATATCAAACTAAAACTTTTGTTTGGATGCAAGAGAAGCAATAACATTAAATACGCCACAGGAACAGTTTCCGTTTCACAAACAATAATGCATGTACACTTCTACAGTGGTTCCTCGGCACCCATTTCTCATCGAGCCTACCATATCTACTGCGATAAGTAGAAGCTACTAAAACCCATGAGACCTGCAGAATTATTACTCTCAATAGCGACGATGGCTGCTCTTTGTGTCAGACAGAATGCCGACGTATGGCGAAGCTGATAGATTTAAAACTGCATTGCAAAGACGAGGCGTACTGGTAAACGGTGATATGCGCTAGGCACAATCAACAGCAGAGAGCTGAGAGATTGATTGTCCGTCGTATACGAAAACTAGAGAACATTATATGGGATATATGAAAAGTAGCAGTGCAATCCGTTGAGGATAGCCTGGTTCGTTGCCTCAGATGTTTCAAACTAGACACAACCGCCTATGATATGAAATGATATGCGTTTTTTGAGTTAATTGCCACCTCTTTATGTCAAGAATCAAGATGCGCAAACGTTATGCAATACATTCGATACCACTCTATCGATTGGATTGATTGTGGTCCTAAGTATGCGATTCAGACCTATTCTCGTAACTATGCATCGCACCCTGGTGCTGGCACGATGACATTATAACGCCTGTTCTGACCGCGCCATACCCAATTTGTTTGCATCTTAGTACGCGTAGCGGCACGCGAACCAGGTTCTTAGGGACTGCTGTGGCACACATAGTGGAGAAGTTAAGTATAAGGTTAACCTGTGCTTCTCCGCATCTCAATTGCGTCAAACATTAGTAAGTACCAGGGGTGTGTTGTTATTTGGGTAGCATATCTTGCGATGTTCCCTTGCCTTGTATCTTGAATAAAGAAACCACTAGAATAGACATTAGGTCGCTTTAAGAATGGCCTGGCATCCAAATCTGCAGTCGTCCAGTCAGGACTAATGATTACCCGATGAATGTACATCGACTGTACAATGTTATGTTGTAATCCGTCGTGATATGCTGGTGTACTCTAATTAGCAACAATTTACAAGCGGGAGCTTCAATAGCAGATTTCAACTGATTGTCAGCCAATATGACATGGTTTTGATGGCCTCCAATACCCATCTCCAGTTGCACACTTGGCATCATAGTGATTCGCCGACACAACAGCGATTACGATTAATGCATCCGCTCTGTAGCTGTACGACATTGTAGGTGTGATGTAGCCCAACTAGACCGACGTGTCTGCATAACTCACGTCATATGCATTACGCCTATGTGATGAGTATGTGCATAGTTCGGATTCATTGAACCGTTACCAGTCATTACATGCTCGTTGATTCCATTGTTGATGCATCATTGGAATGTTGACTCGTATGAGTCATATCAATAGAACCAATGACAACATTGGAACGATCGAAGTGACTGGGCTAGGAATGAAATAATTTAGTCAATGTGGCCCATACAATTTCATATAACACGAGTCTATCCGAAACTGCAGATAATGCCATCTATTACGACATTTAAATGGGTACTATATATAGTATAAATTTACCAACATACAGTTTTCTCCAACGAAATGTCACTCATTGTTAAATTCCAGTTTCCATATCCTATTTGAATATGATATGATGTAGCATATAATGCTTTATTGTTACTGCTGCACAAGACTGTCTTTCCCTAAATGTATCAGACTGTATGTTTCCCTAAATGTATCAGCCACCAATATATGTGGAGGGTAGAGCAGGCTCATTGACAAAAATAAGATAGAAAATTGAAGATTGGAGGGTAAGCGATCAGTGGCTCATTGATTCTTCTGCCACATAGTCAGTCGATGTTGATGAAGTACTGATAGCTTCGTGAACGAAAGCTAAAAAGAATGTAGTGAATGTATAGCACAATAACGTAATGACCAGATAGCCTTGTTTCAAACTGCTTCCACGTCGCACAGCAACCTCTGCATTATTCAGCAAGTCAAAACTATTTACAAATGAATGTGCGCTAGATGAAGCGCTAATATTGCCAGCACATTACTAAAGATCATTGCTAATAACAAAAGACCCATTCTGTAAACCCTGTGAAGGCAACAGCTGAGATTGTAGTGCTTTGATGGGAATGGAGGGCATAGTCTACTGCATTTAAAATTTGGTACAGGCACATTCCGGCCTTGGCTTCAACTGGTTTGGCTTTCAGGCAAATAAGCTGTCAGAGTTGTGCAGCCAACGGCATATTGTTCTGGCAAATATCAGATTACCATAACTTTAACCAACTTAGCTTGATGAGGATAGTTACATAATGTCCTTGGCTAAGGTGCATATATCGGACACACTGATTAAATGGTTTTAACTCGTACTTGGCACTGAATAATGCTATGCCTTTCGTTCGTCTGTGCACTCTCCGTCTTGGCGTGACTCATCCGCATCCACTACTGAATAGCTATGTCATTGATTGCGGTAATGATTGACATCATTTATAGGGTAAAGTGAAGTTGAAGTGATCCCGTATTCATTGCGGTGTCATTGTTGCCAATAATGGGACTAATAGATAGATCGGCTTGCAGTGCCAAAAAAAAAGAGGATGTTCGAGAACTACCGATATTATGTGGTACAGACAGAGACATCAGGGCTAACATATCCATGATGAATTAATGAAGTTGCAAGAGTCAGATGACCTCTCACGCCAGTCTTTTTAATATCCCATTAGCGTCCCATTTGTTTTACCTCCCTTATATGCCTCTTAGCATCGACCATCGTGTTATCGTACCAGTCAGTGGAAATAGTAATTCATCATTGCCAAGTACATCGCTCGTCATCAATGCCTAACCGGCCATCAGTCCACAGAGAACCATTCTTGACAACGATCCCATGTACTGCAGGGTATGATAACTAAGTGAGTTTATGCATAATACAGCGACTCAACAGGTTTGTTGCTAAGAGCATACCTTCACGGTTGGAACCTCCTTCATTTGTCTTCATGCCTAGCCAGGTAACAGAACCTTACATTTTAAGTCTGCTGCAGTCAATAACACTGGCCTATTGTTGATAAAATTCACCAAATGTCCCATACAAAGCCGCCGTCACAGTAGCTTTCCGTAGGTAGGGAATCTCTCGCTTTCAGCGATAACCCTAACACGAGTGCAAACTCAAACTAATCATGCCGATTACACATAATCTACGGCTCTAATAATAAAGGTTATGCTGCAGATGAAAACCTTACTTTTGTTTCCGCTTAAGCTGCTGAAATGACTAGATTGCAATCATTTCTTGGTGTGACAGGACAATTTAACGATAATGGCGCCTTTTGAAACCTTTGTTTACAAGCAAGTATCAATCATGTCAAGTAACAAAGGAGGTTTAATTCTGTAATTATCTGGTGTAATCGTTCAAATTCCACCCGCTGTAAGCTTCGAATGTGTATCAGCATTTACAACGTGCCATATTTGGTTAATAGTTCACGTTCTGTCATAAAGAAGTCGGCTCAACCAAGGCCATAAGATAACATTGCTAGCCGTTGCAATGAATCGTTCATTAAAGGTTTTTATACAATATAATTTTGATCATTTTCGAGAATATTTACATTCAAAACTAAGTGTCAAATTGAACACCTTGGATAACGTAATAGCTATCTGATTGGACATTTAGCTGCAAAGGTGTAGTGTCATATGATTGAAGGGTACTGGAGGCCAAATGTGATTACCGTGTCACATATTAACCGCGCCTCGTCGGAGGGGGCAGCTAGCCAACAGAATTAGACTCTATGTACGATTATATATCATATCACAAACGTCACTTAAAGACCTGTACATCGCCACAATCACCGCAGATCAGTGTTGACAGTATCAAGTCACAATCGGCAAGTTTGCTTCGTCTGCATTGTATGTGTGTGTGTGTGTGTGTGTGTGTGTGTGTGTGTGTGTGTGTGTGTGTGTGTGTGTGTGTGTGTGTGTGTGTGTGTGTGTGTGTGTGTGTGTGTGTGTGTGTGTGTGTGTGTGTGTGTGTGTGTGTGTGTGTGTGTGTGCATCGTCGCTACAGTTACTGATTGTTAGCCTCACTGACGCAACATTAGCATTACAATGAAATAGGTGAACTTGAGTTTCTGACCAGAGCTAGAACACTGCATTATGTATGATTAATGATTCATTATTAATTGGAGTAGGCGTCCTAAGGCGCATTAAAAAATCACATTTTGGCTAGGCTGAAAAAGTTCAACCAAACAACAACTTGGAATTGGCCAGAGCACGCTGGAATATGGCGCATGAGAGATGTCAGTATTCGAAGTTGAGCTCTGTCCTGACAGGCTTTAATCAACAACCAACAATGACAAACTCCGCCTTTTCAAAATGGTTGCATTTAGTTTGGTCTTTGCCAATTACATTGAATCCTGCATCTTGCCGAAAGCATGACTGCTCCCAGTGGGCATTAAAAGTCCACAAATGCGCATCACGAAATCAACGACGCCGTAATGGCCTTGCTGCATTGTTGGTATTGATATCATGCAATATTGAGTGTTCCCGATATTAGATAGTCCACAGCGCAAGTAGTTGTAAATAATATTTACATCCATAATGTTATCGCAGTAGAAGCTCACAGCAAAAATATATCTAGAGAAACTGGTAAATTTTCTTGGGTTCCGCTGAGACATGTTGGCATTTCTGTTCGTAGTGGCTTATAAATGAGAGAGTCTATAGAGAAGTGAATGATTAAATGTCTCAGACAGGACGAATTAAAGAGAGGAATGAAATCTGCAGCAAGAAAGATCGGGTGAATTGAGCATCCCACGATGTACCAAGTTTATTATTCATCCTCTCTCACATATTTGCTCACTTGCTGTCAAGATATACTTTGTTGATCAGCAAAAGGTACAACCAGCATATATGATATATTTGTTTTGCACCTTAACATGGCATCACACGCCTGTAGTCATGAGTGTCGAACGATGCATCAATAAAGGTTGTGGTTAATAATGGACAAATGAAATGCACGCATGTTTAAAACCATGAAGCGAATGCTTTTCATTTGATGACCAAGGATTCAATTATACGAGCCAATGTTCAAGTCTGACAGGAGCACACACTGATGTTCCACAATCTTCCTCAATTGATGATCAACAGCTAATTAGATTGCAGCCCTTGCGGCCTTCACGAGGTACGATGACGTAACACTTCCCGTGAGAGTTCTTAGTCTACTATGGTGATGGTTGGAATAAATGCAAATACGCATAATGCATCCAGACGCTGAGAATCGACAATGATGAGATCACGCGCATTCAGAAACCGCGTGGCATTAACGGCCCCAAAATGCATAGCGAACGGCCGCCATTTAATCATATTATTGCATGTTTACAATATGTCTTTAACACTCCTCTCATACTTTGCTATGAAACATGTAAATGAATAGCTATCGCCGATTCCACGCCGACTAATATGAATAAAATATTCGGAATTAATATTTTTGGTTAAAGTCAAGGTTATTTCTTAGGCAATAGGTGGTGCATAAGGTGAAGACGAAGGCGTAGTTGCAGTCAATGAATAATTTATTTGCAGTGTTTGTGAGTATAATAAATAGCCTGTGTATGTCAACCACAGCATTATCCCAAAATATGAAATGCCTTAACATTATATACAACACAAGAACAATTATCATTGATAAAACAATAGCAGATGTACACTTATGCAGAGGTTCTGTGGAGCTCATATCTTACCGCGCCAAACAAATGTGTAGCGTTAAGTAGAAGCTGTCGGAGCATATGAGGCCTGCAGGCTCATTACTCTCGTTGGCGACGATGGTTGATCGGTGTGTCTGAGAGAACGCTGACGCGGGGCGCAGCTGTCCAATCTGGCATACTAACATATAGCAACAACGAGTCAAATGGGGAGCGCGGTGAACTAAGTACGGTTCAGGTCACGTATGCGACGGCTGCGATTAGACTGACTGCCAGTCATGTCAGGAATCAATTACGCCGATTACGATAGGTCTTCTGCTTGAGCTTATTGGATGTCTTGGAGCCGATTGGTCTGTTCACGACAATGACAACCGATAATGTTTAGTGTATATTTACAAGAGCCTGGTCCGAAAAACATTATATTTGAAGCTGTAGACATGGTAGTCTAAAAAGCCATCACTTCCCTCCCTGATTGTATGACCGATAAGGAGCACCATTACTTCTGTCTATCTCGTAAAGGAGACAGTTGAACATCGCTATTTAAAAATGAGCTATTTTAAATGATATAATCATGAATTATGATCATACTCAGATACTTTTCAATGATCTTGTTATTGCTTAATATATGGCGAGCCAAAATGATAATAATGAATACGAAATATGGATGTATCTGTCCAGCCTGCTTCGGACGAAAACATAAGGTGCTTTACTAAAGTTTCAAACCCGGCAGGAATGCGTGTAGTCAAAAACGCATGTTTTGTGTGACCTCACTCCTTATATCCCGAACAATTGCATCATGCATCCTCTGCTCCGTAAGATGATACACTTTAGTGATTGTGGTATGTATTATGTCATACAGGTATATTTACATTATTAAGGATCGCTTCCTAGAGACGTTAGGGTTATAGGTATAACGCATGCCGTGATCACGCCGTACCGGCTGTCTTCATTGACAGCTTATTACACAATGAAACACATTAGACGTAGGGACCTCTGGGGCACACCAAGAGTAAGATTTTAGTATTATCTGTGACTCTGCACCTCCCTTTCTATAATACATTGGTTGATAATGTATTGATTTTCAAGAGTATCACATTTTGGTCCATATAAACTAAGAATGACGCTATTATTAGCCATATAAGTGTTTTTCCTACAGGAAAATATGATTTTCGAATCAAATCATGGCAATTATCGTTGCTTATAATTGGAAGTTGGCATGAACGTCATAGTTGAGTATCAGTAAGTAGAATGGATCTTATGTTGAATTGCCTGCTGATCACGATTTCTGTAATAAAAGCAAAGTGATGCCTATAACATTGTTACATTGCATGCTTTTACCGAGTGTTACCAATTAAAAAAAGACTAGAATATACTGCAGCATCTGGGGCCTGTTGGATGAAAGTCAATGAATGAATTGTAGCTCTTCGGCATTTGACACTGGGATCCGACTGAAGCTTTCGTTGATTGCTAAAACGATTTGTATAGACAACAGATGTATTGGCTATATAAATTGACACGTGACAGCCATAACTACGGAACATGAAATGATTTAAGTTAGTGATACCGGTCGGAGTCTTCATATAAACCATCCCTGTAGCGTTAACGTACAACAAAAGATAATGTCACGTCTTTTAATGAGCGATATGTATGGTTTTTTAGAAACCCACGATGTGCATCATGAGAATGTAGTCGCATATAAGCCATACCAATGTAACAATAAACCAAATCGTAAGATGTCGATGACTAATTGGCACTAAAAGTGACATATATTCAAATTGGAAGAGTGTATTTCATATCTATACTAGGGATGATGCCATCCACAATGAAAAAGTGATTTCCTCAGTTGTCTGAAATCTTAGTAACTCGGAGATGAAAGTTAACACATCTGATTCTAGTTTGATATAATGTAATATAAACTGATTCCGTGGTGGAGCTGCCCTAAAACATCTCCCACAATGCCCAAACAAGCAATCGGTAGGTAATAAGAGCAAATGAAAACAAATCAAAGAAGCATAATTATAGTTCAAGAAAATAACGATTGCCAAGTCGCATTGGATATTTATTGCCAAATCGATTCCATCTATAACAACATACTTTTATCACAGACTTTTGTATTAGTCTAAATTGGCATTGGCAATGTATCATACTTCTGTATACTTCATACGTTACACCTGAGCCTGTCGACACATTGTCAGCGACTCTGACATCAGTCTATCTTCATGCCATAGTAAATATTCGGTAAAACTGGCCAGGAAAAGCGTCCTGAACTAAAGCTAGCCCTCAAGTATGCACCAATAATCGATCTCACGTATCTCAAGGTGTGTCTCTCCCAATTTGACGGATAAGGAGTTGTTGCTAATTAGGCCAATATCTAAGTAGGCATCAAGCAATGACGTACCTAGATCTTATCATTTGTATCATATATGCCAGAAGTAAACTGGGAGCGATTCAATAATTAAAGCAGGTACATTTGATATTATGAATTATGTATCATGAATTACGTATCATCAATCGGTGAACCGAGATCATTACGGAAAATATTGTGTATAACTCTGCTTATTGTTGTTCCGCAGTTTGGTTCCTCTATCGTTTCAGTTTCTCTTGATGTAAGCGTACTAATGTTAATTATATAATATAGGGAAATATAAAGAGAATGAGATTCGCCATGTATTACATATTTAGGAGAGAGGACTCGTTTTAACAGCATGTGAATTATTGGCAGTAATATTGGGAATGAGTATTGCCATAGACTTACACGATAAGGCATTGGTCAATGCAGATAAGGAAGATTAATAAAGATTAAGTTAACGTGAATGAGATATAAAGAAGTAATCTGAATCTGGCTACGCTACCGATTCATTCGGTCCTGCTCGACGTCCGAGAGGAAGATAAAGGGTGCTCGATTAATAGATTTATATAGCTATGTCTATTACTAACATCTATTAAATCCCATTGTCGATCCGTGTCTATATCCAAGCGGTTTTAGTCTAGCAGCAGTGGAAGTTACGTCTGGTCAAGAACATTGAGTTAGTCAGGGCTATCTTAAGTAGATCTATCCAACAAAGATGATACTCTCTCCAAGGTATTAAACTCAGCCGTTTGTTGATATAATTCACTCCATGCATACATATCTTGTCGCTGTTGCAGTGACTTTCCATGGGTAGAGGGGAAATCTTACTCCCTGCTGAGATGCTAAATATGTACTGAATTGTGTACTTCCATTTCAAGCAAATGATGGTGATAACGTATGGTGTAATTATGGATATTGCCCTCCAATCACGTCTGCTGCCAAAATACCAGAGGCAGCGTAATAGCTTCCATATACAGAATGCAGCATGGCTTTAGCGGAGATGGGTTGCTTAAAGTTCAGTAGGGCAAGTTTAGTGACCGCGACACGTGTTAGTCCTGTACTATTGTTTTTCAGCCTGAAAACAGACACCTTCAACCCTGTATTATGCAGTGGAACTGATTTAATATTCATGTGATCCTAAATCAACACGATCAGTTATCCTCTACTTGTTGCTAGAAATACCTTATGCTTTCATTTTATTACGCGAGTTAAGCGCGTGCGAGTGAAGCCACGATTATATTGCCTTGCGTTCAACTCATCCATCTACACGAAGCAACGAACGTTACGATGCATTGGTAACGCTCCACACATAAGCAGCGGTCACTATGGGGGCATGAGACACGTCTTTGGATTAGTTATTGCTCATTGATAGGAAGATGTTTTGGCTGATTTCGGTAGTCGTGTGTATAAATGCTCTTTGTTAGAGTTGGATAGTAAACTGCATGGAAGTACATTGTTTTATCGTTATATTTACCTGCAAGTAGAAGCTATGTTGTATAATGATAGTTATCTATATAGAGATGATATAAGGTATAATGATGGCCACGTGTATGATTGCTATGCTCTATCATGATAGTTATCTATAAGGAGGTGCTATGTAGCCTATGATTGATATCTGTGTGGGGTAGTAATGCTGTACAACATAGGTATCTGCTGCATGTAGGTGCTATGTCATATTATGATTGTGATCTATTTGTGACCATCTTTCTATCACATGGGCATTATATAGGAAACGTAGACAAATGTCTTCACACAACCTTGTCGGGAAGCGGATCTTAATTGAGAATATTGAATAAATCCATTCATTTGTATAGTACTACATCCCGCTCCGAGTACGAGACTGAAGCTTCAGTGTTAATCGAGCTCCGCAGTTCTATCGCGTGAGAACACCATGCACTGGAATAACACAGTTGGTAAAAGCAGCCATGGTTTGTGTATAGTAATAAAGTGTGAATGCATTCTGGTCAGCCATTGGGTATGATTTACCTTATATTCACGACCAAAGAAATAAAGAAATAAATGATGTTGGCGTCTTATACTTCAAGAGGGTGAGATATTACTAATGCGATGTGCATATGAAGTGCTGCCTTCTAGCACACGAGGCGCCTTAATTGATCATCTCACCAGTTCAGTGATTTGATCATTTTGTTGATGGATTAGAATGATTGCAAGGGTTTAACGGCGTAAAGTTTTATCGTATAATTTACGCTCAGAACCACTCCTTTTACAGGGTTGCGTACACACTACACTTGCCTTAAATCGCTGACTAATGCCACATCAACAATCCTTCACGCTACGGCTAGAGATTGCAGTGGGTACATGAATTAAATCAATCTTTGCACTGGCCACATAACATAGGAACATTATGCTTAAGAGATATTGGCCTTCGAACGACGAATTGGTTGCTGTACAGTCAGACCTCAGTAGCGAGTGACACTCAACCAGTCAATGACACACTCAGTGCAGTATTCATGGTTGTGCACCAACATGAATGGCCATTGGCGTGATCAGTCAATGGGGTGGGATAATGTTTTTGTTGCATTGTGTGGGCATTTCAACCACCTGTCAAGATGAATGCACGTAGGCGACAATGAAAAAAGCACCTTGCGTGTTATTTAGCGAATGTCAACTGACCATCAATGATCAACCATTGACTCGACATTATTGCATAATGGCCGGCCAAATAGCATTTACAACGAGATATTCTGATATAAGATGTACGCCAAGATTGAGTCAAACTTCTACAAACAGCCATAATGCAATCGTAGTAGATCCTCGCAGCAAGAATATATCTTGTGCTTTTTGCGTCTTTTTGGAATAGGTAACGGTGAGAAGTGGTGGCCGCTCTGTTCTTATTGGCTAATAAATGACCAAGCCGTCAGATAGGGTAATCCCACCATCTATCAAGTCACTTACGTGATGCATACAAGCTTATTCCTTTATAACAGATGTTTCCAAAGTGTCGATTGGCAATTAAATCGTCTGTCGATACCTGTTAGACCAACATGCAGCTATTTGGTTTCCATTTATGCAGACTATTATGACACGATGCCACTATTAGGGGGCCAAATTAATAATGGAGTACCGAAATGTGTCAATATGTCCAGCATGAAACGAATGCTAATAAGACGAGACTAGGCAGCAATCAATTATCAGAGCATATGCCCAGATCTGACAGGATAATAAACGTTCCGTAATCTTCATAACTTGGTAATTGACTTCTAATTATAAAGCAACCCTTGTGGTCGCCATGAGGTAAGATGAAGCAACACCTCTAGCGAGAGTCCCTATCACAATGATGTTGGGCCACACAATAGCAAATACGTATGAAGTAATCAGGTGCTTAGACAATGAGTGCATAAGCAACAAGACAGCCACATTAACAGCTTTACACGTTATGACGAACAGCCGAAATTGAAGCATATAACTTATTGTTAAAAGAAGAAAGAATTTTTCATATTTGTCTGAATTTGTTTATTCTTCTGAAACCCAAAGTCCCAATATCATAACGTTCAAAGTCACTGATATTGACTGATGTCGCCATCATTTATTAAATGCACATCATGTCAAAACTGCTTTGCAACCCACATCAAACTCTGCATTATTACCAGAACAATTTTATAGGAACAACAAAAATACATGAACACACCTTCAATGGTTCTCTGTTGTTAATTTCGCAACATGCATATCATATATACTGTAATATGTACAATTTGCCGGAGCACATGCGACTTAACACACTCGATTGCGACGATGGATGATCATTGTGTGAGCGAACATGCCGGCCAGTGGTAAAGCTGTTCATGTTGAAATTGTGGTATGTGGCAACGACGAGTCAACTGCAATACACAATGATGCACGTTAGACGTTAGACACTAGTCACAAAGGTTATGACTGCTATTAGACCGGTAGTCTGTCGTATAAGGAGCCAATTATACGAATAACGAGAATTCTTTGGAACACACAAACAGATGAATAATCATCTCCCATAGATAGGCAACGATATTATTAATAAGATATTTGCACTGACCATAATCGGTTTCCCTCACACCGATTCATGTCACCATTACTACTATACAATAGTCAGTAGATTGCATAACATCATTTAATGCATGTTTGCACACGGCTTGCTTTCTGTGATTCCTGTTATTGATCCTTCTAATCTGCAAGCTTGTATAGAAGACCATGATTGCTTTGATGATACAAAAATTACAAGTGAGGATGTTTCCTTTAATCAGCATTCCCATTCTGTGTAGGTTGATTCACGAATTCTCGGGCAGGCGCTGAGTAATGTGGATTATTGGAAAGTGTTGTCCATATCTACAAGCAATTCTCCATGATATATATAACGAGACTTGGTAGTAGACTAACAAGCCGTACAATTAGTGTGATTGTTTCACATAAAAACATCACTGCTTCGAACACTAGTAAACATGTTCCTGTAGTACAGCTAGTAAATCGTTGATTCTTGGATATCAGTTTAAGTCACGTCTTGATATATGAGGTAGCAAGCATGGTGATGTACCCTTCATTGACCCCTCATGTTACGTGCTATTACTCGGAGGCTATTCATTCAGACCAATAATGAACCCCATTAGGTCATAGCTTTGCGGATATTGATGGGATGTTGTAGCAGGGATCACGAGTATAATACACATACATCGATATGACATCGGTTGCTACGAGGCTGGTAAACGCTAGCAACCCGGCTATTCAACCATGATTATGCCAAAAACGATGTGTTTGATCATTTGCGTTAACGAAGGGCAGGTGTATCGGTCATAAAGATGCTGTCAGACAAACAGTCGTCTCTTACCTGTCTGGCGGTATAGCCGATATGGAGCTCGTGTCTAACTCGCCAGGTAGAAGGCAACTCTGATCATGTTCTGATACAAGCCAGCTTAAGAATAATATATTGAAAATTTTGTGCTGTCTTCCTTAAATACTGAACAAATAGAAAACTTGGTGAAATCATTGCTCGCATACCGTCAAGCAGCCACCGCTCGAACACAATATGTACTATATTGATTATAATAAGTACCATGAAATGCAGATATATGTATCACATGTGGTGACCATGCCATGCACGTAAACTCAGTAGGCAAGCGTTTGACATGTAATGCATGTTTCGTCTAACTTGAACAAATGAAATCCCGATACAAATATAGTAAAGCGACCATTGTTGCATACCAAATGGTGGAGTTGTGACGGCACAATTCTGTATCTCAAATACGTGGGACGTTATTGAGTAGCAGGAGTATCAATATGGTCGATATAATGTAGGAGAGAAGCAGCTGTTGAGCATTTGGTGTAGATCTACTGTATAATACGATGTCCTCATGAAACCATGCCATGTAATTTTACAGATGAACGTCATAGGGGAATATAATAAGATTGATTTGGGTTCATTAGTTAGCTCATATTATTTATCTCATGGTCGCAAAGCATGCCTATACTGTATCTTTCTCGTTAGCATACATAAGATAAATGAATATCATCACACAAGCGAAACATAAATTAACATAAGCTGGTGACGGAAGCTTTCAGAAAGAGATAACACACATTGTTTATACGACGCACAGGACGACTTTCCAATGAGGAGAGTGAAATGTTCGGTAAGTGTCATTAAAAACTGCATAATGGCACAACTCGTACAAGTATATACCTATGCCATATATATATATATATATATATATATATATATATATATATATATATATATATATATATATATATATATATATATATATATATATATATATATATATATATATATATCTATATATATATATATATTTATTCATATATATATATATAATATATATATATATGAATATATTTTTTTGTTAATATATATATTAATACATATATGCGTATATATATTTATATACAGATATATATATATATATATATATATATATATATATATATATATATATATATATATATCTTTTTATACGTATAGCTATGTTAATCATAGTTAATCCTGTGAACGCACCTAGCTATATAATATAGACATCTCGCTTGATACAATTGCGATCTGCATCCAGCAGTAACCGCGTGCCTCCAATCAAGAAGCTTCTCGTATATTTTATGCTGACAAATTATACAATATCGCGAGTAGCATTACATCATCAATGTAGTGTGAATCATGGCAGTCAATGTAAGCCCGTATCATTGCTATGCACCCATTTCCATCAATGACAACGCTGCAATGATGAACTGAACATCCGCTTAAAGTATTAAGTAATCAACAGGCAATGAAAACAAAGTACATACACACTAGCAAGCTGATTATGTTTGTTGTATGAATATACAACTCAGTGTTAATTCCGGCATGGTTATTTGCCTTAGAGATAGCCAGGTTTGTTAATCGTCAGCAAGTTCTGCCTAGTACATCAGCTAATTAATGACCGACCGCACGTATGCATCAATGACAGTTATGACTTCAAACGTTGCTCATTTGTCAGAGATTAAGCATGCTGAATATCATTAATCCAATTGAATCCCGTATATGTGATGGCGCTGGGGTAGTAATAATTCCAGAAAAGAACAATCGATTGGTTCGAATTACGGATCACAGAAAAGGATAACTACAGCCATGTGCGGTATTGTTTTCTGGCACGTACATACTATCCATTATCCTTCTTCATACATGTTTATGTGTAAATGAGTCGAGACAAAATGAGCATAGCAGACAGCATAGCATTCATTACTATCGTTAAGCGAGACACGTAAAACGTTGCAAAAGTTGCGATGTGTAACGCGAAGATTCGTTCCTTTAACACTAGAGCGATTGACTTAAGCTTATCAATAGACACATCTACATTGATGGCAGCAATCCTTTTCGGCATTGTTTGCCCCTGGTATATTGCCTTCCCCTATCCAGTAGTGCTGTACATTTCAACCTGAAGCATGAGCCTCATATTTGTGCAAAATTTCATCAAACGGATTGGCATGTTTGAACGACCAGGGGAACTATCTAGTCACAATAAATTCAATACATGTTCATCCGTAAATTTTGCACAACAAAACTTAACTGGAATATTTTGTTGAGTAACTAGACAAGTCAACGTTTCTGTTTATTTCTACTTGTACTTTAATTATGAAAAACATGCATAAACAGTTTGATGAATAAGGGAAACCTTGAATGTCAGCACTTTGAGTGAACAAGGTGCATAGTATACTGGGTGACAAAACGTTTGGTTCTGTATCATATCATTGTTTGATTCGTCTTTGTCACCTTCATGATAAAATTGATGATAATGATATAGTTTGAACTTGACCATTGTTACTTTAATACAACCGAAAATGGGAAAGTGTTTGATACACCTGAATATGTACATTTTAGATGATTGATATTAATGAGGTCAAAACAATGTAATTTACTAACACAATATTAATGCTCTGAAATGCTTCTGATACTTCCCTAAAACGTAAACTTATCTTGATAAGTCGGAAATTGTGTCGGTTTCACAGATAATAAATTATAAGACTGGTTGCTTGCATCAGCACATTTATCCCATGCTTGAATGTGTACAAGACCTCTTGTGCCTTGTTGGTAAAAAAATCCATTATATCCACCAATTTGTGCGATGACATTCCAGATCCCTGAACATATGAAAGCTATCTTAGGCCCTCTTTGAAGATGTGTCCGTCATCATCAACAGCTCCCGCAGCATTAACGAGGAAGTAAACAAGCGGGTTTATTTGTGGATTATCTAGTGGTGTAGGAATCTGAGACCAAGACTTGTAAGTGCATCTTAGTTGTGTCAATGATATTGTCATGCAGGATACTGGAATATAATCGATGCTCAGCAAAAATACATTTAACACCGGAACGCAATGTAGGCATAGCATGCGGTATGAAGGGATGAGATGTTGACGTTTTGTCGTTCAGATTAGGTTTGCGTTTTAAGCTTTCGTTAACCAGTATCCAATTCTTTGTTCCCAGCCTGGCTTAGCTGAATACTGTGGCCATATTGTCTTAATTTGCAATTCACCCAAGCAAGTGGAACATAAATATAATTTGCCATCCGACGGAAAAAAGTCTCTATTTGATAGTATATGTGGCATGCTGATCAGATGTATGCATGATTCTAATATCAGCCAGACGATAGTATAAGCTTAACAGTTGTTATGGGATGAATTATGCTATGTCAAATTCAGTTTTCAACAAAACCTTTTGTCAGAATCTCTCCAAAATCTTAAGCCGGTTTGACCGTCAAGATAGCAAACATTGTGAAATGTACAAATAGTATTACCGTAGTTGTTTATGATGCCAGATTAAAGTACAATGACAATGAAGTAAACATGAGAATCACCCTAAAGCGAACAAATAATTTTCAGTCAGCGTTTCGGAATTTTGGCTTCGATCACTTCTTTAATAGTGTATATGATGACGTAAGACACCACTTTGTGGATTCACTGCCGACGCGGTGTAGAGTCAATGACTGTGCCTCCAAAGGGAATTATAGTCAGTGTACTGAAAGCCAGGATAACTGCAAATTGTGCAACTTGATTTGGGCCTCTATATTTTGTAACATACATTGTGCTAACCTAAGTTCTTGCCTGGAGAGAAAATGGCCAAATCAACCTCGATGTTATCGGAGCTGACATTATAAAGAGAATACGGCCCACTCCCGGCATCCGCAGCAATACTGTATTAGAATCAATACGATCGATTTGGTCGGTACAGATGATACCCCATGATCAAGTCGTCCCTCTAGGTGAAGCCACTTCAGCAAATTACTTGGCCCTGATTAACAAAGACAAAATATTAGTTCAGGCGACCCAGTAAATCTCGTAATTGCAAACTGGTGCCAATGCAAGTGGTTGCTATCCACACAACATGGAACATCATCACATCACATCATTAGTAGCGGCCAGTGTGTATATAAATCTATTCGAAAGAAATTCTTCCTTCAATACCATGGGCTCGTGTATTTATTGGGTCGTAGGATAAATGCCGTCGAATAATTCACCGCTGCATTTCCTCTTTAAACAAGGCTCGCTACGGAGTTTTCATTGTAACCGCCTTGGCGTGGTGTTTCGATCACTATATGCATTTGAACAATAGGTTGCCGTCATTGGCTCTATTAATATGCTGCTAACGAAAGTAGCCGAACGCATTGTGCAGGCAATCACCGAAAACACGACAGACTGTGATCCCTTTGACGTTTATTCCAAAATATGACATAAGACACTTAGCAATTTAATTGTGCCGGTAAGCACAAACCCATTCCATGTATTTCATTTGAATCGGCAACTTACTGCTTAGACCGGGGGTATTAACTGGAAACACAGTGTCGACGTCTCTGCCTCTGCAATTAGAATCCGATGGGATACAACAAATCGCTTTACGAATAACATTGCTCGTTTCGTGTAAAGTCAAGAACGACTCGATCAAAGAAATGGGTAATAAAAAAATGTAGCCAGCGTACTTACTATTGATTTACACATCCATTATCAATGAGTGGTTACGATAGCTGCAAGCAATCTCGGTTAGTAGAAAATTTAGCTGAGATATATTTATATATATGTAACATTACATGCATCCATGTGAGAAAAACCCTCATATTTTGCTGGACATTTACTTCTGTTAGATTACTGCCTGATAGCTGTACAAAATTTGTGTAAAAGAATGCACTAGTAATGTGGACAATTGTGGAGCCATGAATGTCATTAGTTTTCCGTAGACATGGTGCAAGTATAAACTTCTTCAAATATACAATAGCTAATAAACTATGATACAAAATTGCGTTGTTTTGAAAGTGAATCAATACTTTCCTTCTTGTGGCTAAGTCACATGAGACCTGCAGGTACTTACGGGCCCCTTACGGCATTGAGGTCCGTATGAGGCTGTAGCCCGTAGGAAGCCCATAAAAGGTCATCCCCCGTACGAAGTTGTGATCACATGCCTTGAGGGCATTACGTGGCTGTGGCCCGTAGGAAGCCGGTGAGAAATCATCCCCCAAACGAAGTTGTAGTCATATGCTTTACAGGTGGTCTGCGGGATCTACAGGTGGTTTGCGGGGATTTGGTGACAGGGTCCTAATAAACAATCCGTCTGTGAGGGACCCGATGAGAGCCCGAAAGAAAACCAAGTCGGCCTTCTACGGGCTTAAACCTGGAAGGAGCTTGCGTCTGAAAGTATTCAACTTCTGGCCACGGGCTCTAGAACGGCGCGAAAAATCTTCACTAAATTGTATGGCCCCGCACGGGGCTACACGACCGACTGTGCGGGCCCGCACGAACTCCATTGGTTTTTTATATATGGGGCCAGTAGGCATTACAAAGCAAGATGCGCTTTAACATTTGGGGTAGTGAATATTGGATCTGTATTTGACATGTCATCTTCCTAAAAATAATAATAACTATTAATAAGGCAATTCAAGCGTTAACACGCCATTATATCGGACGAATTATGATAGAATATAAGACCTTCATTTGATTAACCATGCATATGAAACAATGCTGCGTGAATGATTGTTCAACACAATGCCAAGCCCTAATATAATGATAGTAGGCCTCATAAATGTTTGTTCGATAAATCTTCAATATGGATAACTCAAACAATTAAGGAAAGATCAGCCGGGTTCATGTTAGGCACATATTGGCCGTGTACGGGTGTCTACAGGTCTATTCTATGTAGCATAGATCTTTTAAATGTTCCAGCTAATTGATTTAGTTAAGTTTTCAATGTTAGCTAAGACAAAAAGACAGTTCGCATATCAAATATAAATATGGTATGTTGGGACCTATTCGAACTCAGCGGGTTTGCTTTGTACGACGTTAAGGCAAAGTACAGAAATAACAATATTCGTGAATATAATAAAGTAAGCTATTTAGCTGCATGGGCACCCAGGGCCTGTCAACCGATCTGGCGCCTGTGACTCTGACACCTGATTATCATTATGCTTGAATAAATAATGAACTAGGGCTGTTCGGCGAGGTGTGGCCCTACTAGAGATGTTTTCCTAATTGTTGGGCAAATGATAGATTGGATGTACTGAAAGAGGTGCGTCTGTTCAAGTAAGACAGACAACGAGTTGTCGCTAATAAGGCCAATATCCAAGCGTCTAGGCAATTTGGAGAGCAAAGAGGTATTGATTATTAATCAAAATAGTTATTGCCTATGAAAGACCCTGAATATTCACCAGGAAACTTACATGGCTTTGATTGATTTGATTATTTGCTGGATATGTGCCTGTTGAATTCAGTAAACGATGTGTGGCATCGTATTAATGGTGTGGATATAGTAAGTTTTGTACTTAGTTGGACATTGGTTTGCAAATGCTATAACAAAGCATAAAAAATCTCATGTAAAGCTAGTCACAATGCAAGATGAAGCATGTACACACTGTCGACAACCGTTCAAACAAAGCACGTATACCTTTGCTTAGAGGGCTCACTTGCGCCTCTGCCCTGCAAAAGTGGATCTATGCAATCTTTGTGCACGCATGCCACTCCCGATAATATCTTCTCCTACAAGCAGATCAAATTTTCCACTTAATTTTGACCAATTAGAGAAGTACATTTCTTCAACATAGGCAACATAAGCCTATGTGCCTATGTGGAAGAAATGCACACAGGGAAGTGCATCCTAGCTATTTCCACAGCCTGGCTTTAGAGTCAAATCGTTGGTTGGATTGTTTATCATGTAAAAGAATAATGACGTGTGCTGTGGTATCAACGTTTTGTAGTGAACGGCGACATGTCACTGCAAATATCAGATTGCCATTATTTCTACGAAAATAAGCTAACATAATATGTCATAACGCAATTTTGCTTCGTCAAGATGCATTCGTTTGTAAATATGAAAACCTATTGTAACTTGTTACTGACATTGAATGACCTAATGGATATTGTCACCTAGCTTGTCTACAATTCTTAGGTCACTTCACCCTCGTCAACTCCGGCCGTTGCTGTAGGGTATCAACAACCAAAAACATGTCTGTTTCATCTATTCAGCTAACAATAAAGAAAATGAAACTCATATGATATTTGCTCTATTCGAATATTGTCATATTTTACCAGATTGATGCGTTGGCATTCACTCGATTGTAATCAATAAGGTGTGACAGCATTCTGAGCTGGGGTAAAACGCTTCGGCCGAAATATACAGAAAAGTATTCATTTTGAAAAGGGAAAATAACTCAAAGTTGTCAGCAAATTTTAAACTAAGAACTTGAAGATACGCTACGAGGGTGTCTATTACCGCAAGACGTGTCACTACACACCTATGTGCACGCCTTTGAAAGTACTTCGAATATGCTGATTAATTTATTCCAAGCAGAAGGCCACATGAGGGCAGCGCGGTGATGGTGGATCAACATTCGCATATGCATTGCATTGATTTGATGTTGGCACGTGGGCGTGTTGTTCAATGAAAGAAGGAGTCACCACGTGGTCAGTCGATGTTAGCTTTATTTGTGAAACCTACAACTGTTTGTTTCAAGTACGAGGAGAGACAGCATCGTAAACGAAACCACAACATTAATGGCAAGAATAGAATTCGAACAAAAGGATGGCGCTGACCTTTAAAGAGACTTTGCTTTGGCAACATCAATGCAGCAGAGTAAAAGGACAAAACAAATTTCCCCATGTTATATGGGAAATACCAAATTAATATTGAAAATAGAGAATCAGAATATGACCTAAATGAAATGAATTCCATGCTCCATTTTGTACCTTTAATTAAGTGTCAGATAGATAAACGTCTGTTCACTTATTTGTTCTCATCAATATTAATGCTATTAATGTGTTAGATAGTGAAATTGCTGATCAGCATAAAACCGTAGATGTAAGCTCAATTTATAACTAGGTCATATGAACAATGTTCCCATGAAATGAATTCCATGCTCCATTTTGTACCTTTAATTAAGTGTCAGATAGATAAACGTCTGTTCACTTATTTGTTCTCATCAATATTAATGCTATTAATGTGTTAGATAGTGAAATTGATGATCAGCATAAAACCGTAGATGTAAGCTCAATTTATAACTAGGTCATATGAACAATGTTCCCAATTGCAGAGTAGCATCTGTATTTCATAACACGTCGAAACTATTTGAAAATTAATGCGCACATGACCTTTACCACATATGATAGATTTTATATATTTTGTATAAATATCAATATTGATTTTAGAAAAGGCATTCAATAGGTAAAGCTCTACTTGTTGTTCCTGATTTGCCAGCACACACCGCTGCTCATGGAAAGGTAACAACCAGGATTGTAGTGCTGTGATGTGAATTGATGGAATAGGCGTCTGCGGTGACACATTTTGTACAGAGACACAAACTGACCTTGGTTTTAACTCGTTGTTTGGCCGAGCTTTCAGGCAAATTAGATCTCTGCATGTTGCCGGGTGTGATGGTGTCAACGGCAAAATGATCGAGCCAATAACAGACTACGATTACTTCACTGTATAACGGGTGTCATAAAACATATCTACATGGTTAATGTGCACATGTTTGACAAAACTGATTTACTGTTATGTTATCTGACTCTGCACCACTCTCAGCACGCAATGTTATATCGTGTGTACAACCAGAAAAATATGGTCACTGATATTCAATCACTTCAGCTATCGCCATAAGCAAAACAGATGCCCACTTCAATCAACCTTCCCCAAATTTGTATTCACCCCTACTGCTGGAGTCAATACAACATTACAATCAGTAATACTACGATACGATATAACGAATGCATTTGAATTCGAAAGGTGACGATTATTGGGATTGAAGGGCTACTGTGCGTTAATGATGACCACACTAGATTGAAGGTTAATTAGCGGACGATCCTGTGTCAGGTGAGGACTGATATGGAACATCGATAAACGCGAGTCAGCGTCCAGCCCATTATGGATGCTGTTACTCAACCACAGGTGTCTGTCAATGCTAAGTCTATGTAAGCGCCCATGTGCATCATTATTAAGCCCATTCATTCGTCTATGTTCAATGGCGTCTCATAAATACAGGAAGTAAATGCCTTTCAAAAGAATTCATGGAGTTCGGAAATGCTTACGCTATGCTATTTAACGCCTATTCATATATTAATCATCAAATTTGTTTTTTTTAATGTTGTGACGAAAGAATGGTACAGGGCGATAACTATATGGAGAAAGCTTGTCCTTAAATTCCCGCTATTTTGTACAAATATGTTATGCGAGGTATGTGCAGTCATCTACACACAGGCATTATGTTAAAAACTGGTTTTCATCTATACGAACGTATCATGTCATTCCCTGGAGATGTTTATTGACAGCCGTTGTCATTTGAACACACATGGTAGGTAAAAGTATGATAAATGGCAGATGCTATCTCATAGTATGATAATTATATGTATATATATATATATATATATATATATATATATATATATATATATAGATATATATATATATATATATATAAACATATATATATATATATATATATAAACATATATATATATATATATCTATATATATATATATATCTATATATATATATATATATATATATATATATATATATATATATATATATATATATATATATATATATATGGCTTTTCCTTATATTAGCTAATGGTGCCTTAGTAAAGATGCGGATTAATAATTGACTATCGAAATGTAGGGGTGTCTACACCATGCGAGGATTGCCACGAAGCTGATGATAAAGCTTAAATAGAATTAAATACGTGTAACACTTCCCAAACGAGACTAAATTGTCTAAATTGGTGATGGTATTAATAATGCAAATACGCTTAGAGTAATTATATGCTTAGAGTGCATTCACAAGGTCGCATGACATAAGCATATCTTAAAGGCACGAGGAACGGTCGCAATTTAATCAAATGCGTTTGTGCATTCAAGTCGCCTATTATATTTAATAACGTTAATAGCCACCACTGTTAGTTGATGTCATCCACAGAAATGTAACGGAATAATAACGCGGAGTTAGCCAGCTGCAAATCTTACTGATTCATCCTGCGTACCACTGTTGGTGCGCAGTTGTGCATGCGATCTAACAACCATTGCAATTACAACTATTCAATGCACATTTGATACGAAAAATCATCAATGAAAAGACAGATTATCATTCAATGTTGAAGATATTCCCTCATCGCTAGCATATTAATCTAACAATTTTGTTTGGATGCAAAATAAATGCACAGGGCCTTAACTGATCGTACGTTGCGGGTGATTTGCAACTGATGCACATGAATAATTGTTTGCGTGAGTAAGACAACGGCAATCTCAGAAGCGCTAACATTAAATACGCCACAGGAACAGTTTCCGTTTCGCAAATAATAATGCATGTACACTTCTACAGTGGTTTCTCGGCACGTATGTCTCATAGAGCCTATCATATCTACTGTGATAAGTAGAAGCTGCTACATCCAATGAGACCTGCAGAATTATTACTCTCAATAGCGACGATGGTTGCTCATTGTGTCAGACAGAATGCCGACGTATGACATAGCTGATAGAGTTAACCTGCATTGTTAAGAGGAGGCATTTGGGAAAACGGTGATATGTGCTAGGCACAATCAACGGGGGCGATACATGCCGATAGACTGATTGTCCGTCGTATAAGAAAACTAGAGAACAGTATATGGCATTTATGAATGTAACAGTGCAATCCGTTTTTCAGATGATAGTCCGTTGCGTTGCCTCAGATGGTTCGAACTAAACAAAGCCTACTATGATATGATATGCATGTTTCGAGTTACTTGCAACCCCTGAATTCCTCGGCTATTACAAGAGTCAAGTTGAGCAAACTTTATGCAATACATTCGATCCCACTGTATCGACTGGATTGATTGTGGTCCTCATTTTGCGATGTACTAGATGGAACGCTAATATTGCCAGCACATAAATAAAGATCACTGCCAATGACAAAAAAACCATTATATAAACACTATGAAGGCAGCAGGATTGAGTGCATTGTCATGGCTTCATATAGCGTGGCTTGCAGGCAAATAAGACAATTATTAGTTGGTGAATTTTATGCTGTCAGAAATGTGCAGTCAACGGCATGTTGATCTGGCAAAAACAATATTACTATAACTTAAACGAAAGTAGCCTGGTGAGGGGTAATTACATAATGTGCCAAAATAACTATCTACTTGGCTAAGGTGCATATATCAGACACACCTAATAAATCGTTGATAATTGTACTTGGCACTGAATAAATATATATATTCATTCGTCTGTGCACCACCGTCTACTTGCAAAATTCACTCTCTGTCTTGGCGTGATTCATCCGCATCCACTACTGGATAGCTATGTCATTGATTGCGGTAATGAATGACGTCATTTGTGGGCCAAGCGAAGTCGAAGTGATCCCGTAAAAAACAATGCTTCGTAGGATTTGTAAGCTTACTTTGCTGTTTTCACGTAGTCAGTGTGGTGTCAATGCTGAAAATAATGGGACTTATAGATAGATGGGCTTGCCGTGCCAGAAAAAAGACGGTGTTCGAGGACTCCCGATATTGTGTGCCACAGACATCACGGATTAAATATCCATGATGAATTGGTGAAGTCGCAAGAGTCAGAGGACCTCTTATGCATTAGCGTCAGATTCATGTTTTTTACCCCCCTTATCTGCCTCTTAGCATTGACCATCGTGTTATCGTACCAGTCAGTGGAAATAGTAATTCATCTTCGTCAAGTACATCGCTCGTCCTCAGTGCCTAGTCGGTCAACAGTCTGCAGAAAAAAATTCTTGACAACGATCCCATGTACTTGAGGGTATGATAACTATGTCAGTGAGTTCAAACATAATACAATGACTCAACACGTGTTGCCAAGAACACACCTTCATGGATGGAATTCGAACCACCTTCATTTATCTTCGTCCCTAGCCCGGTAAGAGAACCTTACATGTTAAGTCTGCTGCAATCAATAACACCGGCCTATTGTTGATCAAATTTATCAAATGTTCCATACCGAACCGCCTATGCAGTGACCTCCTGTAAGTAGGGAATCTCTCGCTTTCTGCGATGGCCCTAACACGAGTGCAAACTCAAACTAATCATGCCGATTACACATTATCTACCGCTGTAATAACAAAGGTTTTGCTGCAGATGCAAATCTTACTTTTGTTTCTGCTTTAGCTGCTGAAATGACTCCATTGCAATCATTTCTTGGTGTTGGTAACACCAAATTACTGACAATTTATTTTTGAACGCAGTCTCAAAAGTAAGTTTCAACCATGTAAAATAACAAAGGAGGTTTACTTCAATAACTATCTAACTATCTGGTATAACCGTTCAAATTTCACTCGCTGTCAGCTTCATATGTGTACCAGCATTTACAACGTGCCATATATGGTTCATCGATCAAGTTCCATCATAAATAAGTTGACTCAACCAAGGCGATAATATATGATAATTTTTGTCCATTTTTTAGAAAATTTACATTCGAAACTAAGTATCATCTTGAACACAGGGGACAACGTAATATCTTTAAGAAAGCCTCATTGGACATTTAGCTGCACATGTGTGGAGGAATGTGATTCAAGAGTACTGGAGACCAAATGTGATTGCTGTGTCACATGGAAACAGCGCCTCGTAGGCGGGGCAGCTAGCCAACAGACTTAGCATCAATGTACGATTATATATCATACCACATACGTCACTGCAAGACATCTACATCGCCACAATCACCGAAGATCTGTATTGACAGTATTAATTCACAATCGGCAAGTTTGCTGCGTCTGCATTGTGTGTGTGTATCGTCGCTACAGTTACTGATTAGTTGTTAGCTTCACTGACGCAACATTAGCATCACAATGAAATAAGTGAACTTGAGTTTCTGATCAGAGCTGAAACACTGCATTATGTATGGTTAATGATTCAGTATTAATTTGATCATGATATTACAAGAGTAGGCAGTCCTACAGCGCATTAAAAAATCACCTCAGGACTTGGTTAGGTTAAAACAAGTTAAACCGAGTAAAAACTTGGAATTGGTTAGAGCACGCTGGAATATGGCGCGTGAGAGATGTCGGTATTCGAATGGCAAGTTGAGCTCTGTCCTGACAGGCTTCAATTAACAACAAACAATCACTGAGTCGATGACAAACTCAACCCTTGAAAATGGTTGCATGTTGTTTGGTTTTTGCCAATTACATTGGAATCCCGCATCTTGCCGAAAGCATGACTGCTCACAGTGAGTATTGAAAAGTCCACAAATGCGCATCCCGACATCCACGACGCCGTATTGGCCGTGTTGAATTTTTGGTATTGATATCCATACAATATTCCCGATATAACATAGTCCGCAGCACAAGTAGTTGTAGATAATATTTACTGCCATAATGTAATTGCAGTAGATGCTCACAGCAAGAATATATCTAGTGAAACTGTTAAATTTTCTTGGGTTCCGTTGAGACATGTTGGCATTTCTGCTCGAAGTGGCTTATAAGTGAGGGAGTATTTTTAGAAGTGAATGCCTAAATGTCTCATTCAGGACGAATTAAACAGAGGAATGAAATCTGCATCTAGAAAGATCGGGTAAATTGAGCATCCCACGATGTACCCAAGTTTGTTATTCTTCCTCCCTCACATATTTGCTCACTTTCTATAAATTTATACAACCAGCATGCAGTGATTTGGTTCCCATATATGCTATATTTGTTTTGCACCTGAACATGGCATCACACGCCTGTAGTTATGAGTGTCGAACGATGCATCAATAAAGATGGTGATTAATAATGGACAAATAAAATGCACGCATGTTTAAAACCATGAAGTGAATGCTAATCATTTGATGACCAAGCAGTCAATTATAAAAGCCAATGTTCAGGTCTGAAAGGAGCACACACTAATGTACCACAATCTTCATCACTTGATGATCAACAGCTAATTAGATAGCAGCCCTTACGGCCTTCACGAGGTACGATGATGCAACACATTCCGTGAGAGTATTCCGTCTACTATGGTGATGCTTGCAATTAATGCAAATACGCATGATGCATGTGATCACGCGCATTCAGAAAGCGCGTGGCATTAACGGCCCCAAAATGCATGACGAACGTCCGCCATTTAATCATATTATTGCATTTTTACAATATATCTTCAACACTCTTCTTATACTTTTCTATGAAACATATAATTGAACAGCTATCGCTAATTCCACACAGACTTATATGGACCAAATATTGGGAATTTATATTTTCGGTTCAGGTCCAGGTTATTTCGTCGGCAATAAAACATCTGAATCAGACCGTTGCTGGTGCATAAGGTGAAGACGAAGGCGATGTTGCAGTCAATGAACAAGAATTCAGTTGGCTGAGCTTTACGGGTCATTTGCAGCCTATGTGCATCGTTCAACCTGTTTGTGAGTATAATAAATAGCCTGAGTATGACAACCTCAGCATTATCCCAAAATCTGATTTGCGTTAACATTATACACACCGAAAGAACAACTATCATTGAAAAAACAATGGAAGGTGTACACGTATGCAGAGGTTCTGTGGCGCTCATATCTTACCGCGCCCCAAATAAATGTGTAGCGTTAAGTAAAAGCTGTTGGAGCATGTGAGGCCTGCAGGCTCATTACTCTCGTTGGCGACCATGGTTGATCGGTGTGTCCGAGAGAATGCTGACGCGGGGAGCAGCTGTCCTATCTGGTATACCAACATATAACAACAACGAGTCAAATGGGGAGCGCAGTGAATTATGTACTGCTCGGGTCACGCAAGCGACGGCTGCGATTAGACTGACTGCCGGTCATGTCAGGAATCAAGTACGCCGATTATGAGAAGTCTTCTGCTTGAGCTTATTGGATTTCTTGGTCAGTTCACGACAATGACAGCGATAATGTTTAGTGCATATTTGCAAGAGCCTGGTCGGGAAAGCATTATATTGGAAGCTGTAGACATGGTAGTATAAAGAGCCATCACTTCCCTCCCTGATTGTATGACCGATAAGGAGCCCCATTACTTCTGTCTATCTCATATAAGAGACAACTGAACATCGCTATTTGAAGATGAGCTAAATGATATAATCATTAATGATGATCATGCTCAGATTACATTATTTTCAATGATCTTTTAATCGCTTGATATAAGATGAGCCAACATGATAATAATGAATACGAAATATGGATGAATATGATGTCCAGTCTGCCTCGGACGAAAACATAAGGTGCTTTGCAAATAGTTCAAACCCGGCAGGAAAGCGTGTAGTCAAAAACGCATGTTTTGTGTGTCATCACTCCTTATATCCCAAACATTTGCATCATGCATCCTCTGCTCCGTAAGATAATACATTTAAGTGATTGTGATATGTATTATGTCATACAGGTCTATTTACATTATTAAGGATCGCTTCCTGGAGACGGTTGTGTTATATGTATAACGTATGCCGTGATCACGCCGTACCCGCTGTCTTCATTGACAGCTTATTACACAATGAAACACACCACGTCGTTACACATTAAACGTAGGGACCTCTGGGGCACACCAAGAGTAAGATTTTAGTATTAGCTATGACTCTGCACCTCCCTTTCCATAATACAACTGACGGTATTGATTTTCAAGAGTATCACATTTGGGTCCATATAAACTAAGAAAGACGCGGTTATTAGCCATATAAGTGTTTTTCCTACGGGAAAATATGATTTTCGAGTCAAATCATGGCAATTATCGTTGCTTATAATTGGAAGTTGGCATGAACGTCATAGTCGAGTATCAGTTAGTAGAATGGATCTTATGATGAATTGCCTGCTGATCATTATTTCAGTAATAAAAGCAAAGTGATGCATATTACATTGTTACATTGCATGCTTTTACCGAGTGTTACCAATTAAAAATAGACCAGAATATACTGCAGCATCTGGGGTCTGCTGGATGAAAATCAATGATTGAATTGCAGGCCTTCGGCATTTGACACTGGGATCCGACTGAAGCTTTCGTTGATTGCTAAAACGAATTGTATAGATAACAGATGTATTGGCTATATAAACTGACACGTGACAGCCATAACTACGGAACATGAAATGATTCAAGTGGTCGGAGTCTTCATATAAACCATCCGTGTAGCGTTTTCATACAACAAAAGGTACTGTCACGTCTTTTAATGAGCGATATGTATGGTTTTTTAAAAACCAAAGATGTGTAAAAAACTCAACATTGGCCGTACATCCTGCATATCCCGGCACAAAGTGACCAGTCCTGAGAAATGCATCACACCATTATGTGGAAATCATAGATTGCAGCAAGACTTTTATTAACGTTCATGTTACTAATTAAAACAAAATAAGCAGATAGCTTTTTGTATATTTAAATTGACAAACTGCAACAACAAACGATTGAAAAAGTTGGCTTCAATGTTTCTTAATAGCTATTTCCAGGAATGATATTCACCAACTCGCGTTCAGATGGGGACGATAGAAACTAAAACGAATGATTCCCGATGGCTGAATTCACGAATTCAGATTTCAATACATCCTTTGTATGAAACCATATGATGTTTTCTTTGAATTGATAGCCATTTCATAGATATCAGGGATACGAACCAGTTATTACCATGCAGTCACCCAGCACAAGCCCCTTGCATTAATTCCATTCCAGTAGGCTTCAATCAGCGGTTGTGTCTTATAACAACGCCTTATATTTTCAGCCTGCTTACAGTTGGAATACTAATTCGATAACACTGCTGTTTTCTGCAATGTCAAGGAGTATTTGGGCGTCTCAAGTTTTGGAATCTCTAACAAAACAAGTGATCTTGTACTAGTGATTGACAACCCATCCATTATGAGAGGTTACAGTAGAGGCAAACAAGCTGGGGGATTTTGGCGACATATTACATCAGAACAAAGCATGGCATGGGCAATTGTTCGAATGCTGACAGGATGTATGCCCAGTCTATGCACAGAACCGAGAGGTTGTGATTTGAATAGACCCAAAAATAAGGTCAAGTCATTGAAAATCTTCAATCCTTAATCACTTTATCAATAATCCGTTTAATACAATGCTGTGAATGTCTGATGATACTGATGATGATGATGATGATGATGATAATAACGGTAATAACGATGATGATGCTGCTGCCACTGCTGCTTCTGCTGTCGCTACTGCTGCTGCTGCTGCTGCTGATGATGATGATGATGGTGGTGGTGGTGGTGATAGTGGTGTTTGTGATATTGTTGTTGTTGGTGGTGTTTGTGGTGGTGGTGTTGGTGATGGTGGTGGGTGGTGTTGGTTTTGTTGTTGTTGGCGGGGGTGGTTCTGGTGTTGGTGGAGGAGGTGGCGGTGGTGAGATATTAATCATTTCCTGATCTCTTTGTAACGGCTTTAACTATCGCTTTACTGGACTAGAAGTATATGTTGCAATCTACGCCCTTGGTTGGACACCAACTGAAGCCCACAAACACCGCAGTAGTCGCTTGACTTGAAATTGAAAGACTTACGGACGGATTGTACACTTTGCTGCCATACGGGTCGTAGCTGCTTCATCAATGATTTACTGGGGTGCGGAAAGCCCTTAGTAAAAGCAAATATGCACCCTGTCCAAAAGCCTCCCAAACGAGTCAACTCAGTTGATCGTTTCATAGTAAATATACCTCTGATATAGTTTTGATGTTATATATGACATCATATAATAATGTAGTGCAAATTACACATTGAGGCGTTGTCGAAGAATAGTTGCATTATTTCTGCATACATTAGGGGTCAAACAACCAAACATCAACAGATGTCTAACAATAATCACGGTGTATCATTGCAATTTAAGAGGCCTGATACAATGTCTGAGATTGCCACTGCCCGTTAAAGCACAACATAAGCTGCAGTTTTATTTTTGAGTGCATTGTTTTTATTCCTGATACCTAATAAATAAGAAGGAAAAACATCCCTTGACAGCTACCGCTCAAATTTCTTGAATAATAAAGCCGCAGTGAGGCACAATTGGACACAGAATCTGGCCATTGGGTCTAAGCACACTAAGTTTGTCGTAGTGTGTGTTCTGCACAACGTAATTATTTTTTTTGAACATGTAGTTGAACCGTTTTTATTAATATCAGCTTAATTTGTAATGTCGTATATGTCCCTGGTGTCTAAATTATCCGATTTATCAAACAGCCAGTAGCCCATGTTAAATGTGGCTCGGGACATGACAACAAATAAGATCTCCTAAAGACAAATATACTCTACTAAATATATGCTGTCTCGGAATAATGTCCCCATTTTGCTGCTTTTATCATACAATTGCAGAAAAACGCAGATAATAAAAATGTATCCGCACGTTAAAATAGATGACTTTGATACTGCTTGGCTCGTTTAGTGAGAGAAGAGTATTGCATCAACAATTTCATTGAATGGATACTTCTTCAGAATGTTCTTGCTTTGTAGCATAGCAAGGTTCTGTAAAGAGAAAGGATTATTGGGGCCGCTATTGATGTAATTTGCAACAAAATAAGAGCTGTGGCAATACATTTAACATTTTGGAACTAACGTTGTCTGGTTGCTTCCGGTTGCAATTGAACTAGGTGGGCTCAATCATGATGGTACCCCACAATTAATCGTTGATATTTTATATCATTTCCTGATTGATTCTCAGATCATCAGAGCCCTGCCAACGGTAGGTATATAACCTCAAACAGCATTTTACCGACTTTAAGGTATCATTTACCACACGCTCCGATAAGCTTTTCAAACCAAAGAGAAAATTGCGATAAAACACGAAACTACGTCAAATTTGTTGGAGATTTTCATAAATATGCAATATTATTTTTCAGTTCGACCTTATTGATGGAATATAAATGACAGGTATGTTAACTTTAAGCAAATACAGCTTGATATGTCGTTTATTGTTAATCGATTAGCTAAATTGGCCTCGATAACAATATCTTATTCCAATGTCTTTGAACCTAGCTTAATTGTCCGACTTCTAAATATGCTTGTCCGACTTCCAAATATGCTTAAATAGGTATACTGTCTACTAATCGACCGAGGGTATAGACACTGGGGTCAGCTGTAACTTCCTATGTTCATTATTACACCAACAGCCGAGTGATGTTATTATGACTAAATAAGCATTGATAAATTAATATCGGATTCTCACTGCACAATATTCATGCAATTTGCTAGACACTTTGGCTGAATATGGAGATCAGTTGGATGGGCTTTATAGCACTAAAACCAAATATAATCTGCTGGCTTCTGATGGGAGTGCCAACGAAGTATGATCATGGAAGGTTGTAAATTTATCTCACATAACCTAATCTGGGGGTTGGTGCAGCAAAAGTGAATGTTGTTTTCATGTTGTATTTCAGGAAAACAGGTTGAATTCTTTGGTAATAAGCTTTAATCGTGTCCGGATTTATCTAACTTTTATCAGCCAATAAAGCACATCGACCCAGTGGAAACTGTGCATCCATCATGACAACAGCTGCTGAATTGTCGATGCATCATTAGAATGTTTTCACATATAAGCCATACCAATGTAACAAAAGACCAAATCGTAAGATCTCGATGACTAATAGGCACTAAAAGTGACATATATTCAAATTGGAAGAGTGTATTTCATTTCTATACTAGGGATGATGCCATCCACAATGCGAAAGTTGTCTGAAATCTTAGTAAGTTAACACATCTGATTCTAATTTGATATAATGTAATATAAACTGAGCCTCCCGACACATTGTCAGTGACTCTGACATCAGGCTATCTTCATGCCAAAGTAAATAATCGGTAAAACTTGCCAGGAATGGTGTCCTAAACTAAAGCTATCCCTCAAGCATGCACCAATGACCGGCCGCACGTATCTCAAGGTGTGTCTCTCCAAAATTGGCGGATAAGGAGTTGTTGCTAATTAGTAGCTTCAGTGTCCATTGAGCTCCGCAGTTCTATCGCATGAGAACACCATGCACTGGAATAAGCCAGTTGGTAAAAGCAGCCATGGTTTGTGTATAGTAATAAAGTGTGACGGTAAAACACTTTGCGGCGGATGCATTCTGTCAGCTATTGGGTATGATTTACCTTATACTCACGACCAAAGAAATAAAGGATGTTGGCATCTTATACTTCAAGAGGGTGAGATATTACTAACGTGAAGTGCATATGAAGTGCTTCCTTCTAGCACACGGGGCGCTAGTTGATCACCTCACCAGTTCAGTGATTTGATCTGTTTGTTGATGGATTAGAATGATTGCAAGGGTTTAACGGCATAAAGTTGGTAGCGTAATTTACACTCAGGGTCACTCCTTTTACAGGGTTTCTTACACACTACACTTGAATTAAATCGCTGACTAATGCTACATCAACAATCCTTCGCGCTACGGCTAGAGGTTGAGGTGGGTACATTAATTATATCAAGCTTTGCAGTGGCCACATTATGCCTAAGAGATATTGGCCTTCGAACGACAAATTGGTTGCTGTACAGACAGACCTCAGTAGCGAGCGACACTCAACCAGTCAATGACATACTCAGTGCAGTATTCATGGTTGTACGCCAACATGAATGGCCATTGGCGTGATCAGTCAATGGGTAGGATAACGTTTTTGTCGCATTGTGTAGGTTTTCAACTACCTGTCAAGATGAATGCACGTAGGCGACAGTGAAAAAAGCACCTTGGGTGCTATCGAGCACATGCCAACTGACCATCAATACGCAACCATTGACTCGACATTATTGCATAATGGCCAGCCAAATAGCATTTACAACGAGTTATTCTGATATAAGATGTACGCCAAGATTGATTCACACTTCTACAAACAGCCATAATGCAATCGCAGTAGATCCTCACAGCAAGAATATATCTTGTGCTTTTTGCGTCTTTTGGGAATGGGTAACAGTGCGAAGTGGCTGCCGTCCTGTTCTTATTGGCTAATAAATGACCAAGCCTACAATCTATCAAGTCACTTACGTGATGCATACAACATTATTCCTTTATAACAGATGTTTTCGAAGTGCCTGCTGGCAATTAATTCATCTGTTGTCTGTCGATACCTGTTACGACCAACATGCAGCATTTTGGTTTCCATTTATGACATTATGACACGATGCCACAATTAGGGTGCCAAATTAATAATGTCGTACCGAAATGTGTCAATATGTCCAGCATGAAACGAATGATAATTAGACGATGACTAGACAGCAATCAATTATCAGAGAATATGCCAAGATCTGACAGGAGAATAAATGTACCGTAATCTTCATCACTTGGTTATTGACTTCTAATTATACAGCAACCCATGCGGTCGCCAAGAGGTGAGATGAAGCAACACCTCTAGCGAGAATCCCTATCACAATAATGTTAGGCCGCATAATAGCAAATACGTATGAAGTAATCAGGTGCTTAGACGATTATTGCATAAGCAACAAGGCCGCCACATTAACAGCTTTACACGTTATGACGAACCGCCGAAATTGAAGCATTTTACTTAATGTTAAACGACGAAAGAATTTTTCATATTTGTTTATTCTTCTGAAACCCAGCGTCCCAATATCATCACGTTCAAAGTCACTGATATTGACTGATGTCGCCATCATTTCTTAAATGCACATCATGTCAAAACTGCTTTGCAACCCATATCAAACTCTGCATTATTACCAGAACAATTTTATAGGAACAACAAAAATGCATGAACACACCTTCAGTGTTTCACTGTTGTTAATTTCGCATCAAGCCTATCATATAAACTGTAGTATGTACAATTTGCCGGAGCACATGCGACGTAACACACTCGATTGCGACGATGGATGATCATTGTGTGAGCGAACATGCCGGCCAGTGGTAAAGCTGTTCATGTTGAAATTGTGGTATGTGGCAACGACGAGTCAACTGCGATACACAATGATGTACGTTAGACACTAGTCAAAAAGATTATGACTGCTATTAGACCGATAGTCTGTCGTATAAGGAGCCAATTATACGAATTACGAGAATGCTTTGGAACACACAAACACAGGAATAATCATCTTCCATAGAACGGCAGCGATATTATTATTCAGATATTTGCATTGACCATAATCGGTTTCCCTCACACCGATTCATGTCACCATTATTACTATACAATAGTCAATAGATTGCATAACATCATTTAATGCATGTTTGCACACGGCTTGCTTTCTGTAATTCCTGTTATTGATCCTTCTAATCATCTGCGTGTTTTTCAAACTCGTGTAGAAGACCATGATTGCTTTCATGATACAAAAATTACAAGTGAGGATTTTTCCTTTTTTTCCTTAATCAGCATTCCCATTCTGTGTAGGTTGAGTCACGATTTCTAGGGCAGGCGCTGAGTAATGTGGATTATTGGAAAGTTTTTGTCCATATCTACTAGCGATTCTCCATGATATAAATAACCCGACTCAGTAGTAGATTAACAAGCCATACAATTAGCGTGATTGTTTCACACAAAAACATCACTGATTCGAGTACTAGTAAATTAGTAAATTCCTGTAGTACAGCTAGTAAATCGTTGATTCTTGGATATCAGTTAAAGTCACGTCTTGATATATGAGGTAGCAAGCGTGGTGATGTACCCTTCATTGCACCCCTCATGTTACGTGCTATTACTCGGAGGCTATTCATTCAGACCAATAATGAACCCCATTAGGTCATAGCTTTGCGGATATTGATGGGATGTTGTAGCAGGGATCTACACATCACGAGTATAATATACATACAGCGATGTGACATCGGTTGCTACGCGGCTGGTAAACGCTAGCAACCCGGCTATTCATCCATGATTATGTAAAAAACGATGTGTTTGATCATTTGCGTCAACGAAGGGCAGGTTTATCGGTCATAAAATAGAATATCTTATCCATAAAGCACTTTATTTGATGCTGTCAGACAAACAGTCGTCTCTTACCTACTCATGTCTGGCGGTATAGCCGATATGGAGCACAATTACTCGTGTCTAACTCGCCAGGTAGAAGGCAACTCTGATCATGTCCTGATACAAGCCAGCTTAAGAATAATATATTGAAAATTTTGTGCTGTCTTCCTTAAATACTGAACAAATAGAAAACTTTGTGAAATCATTGCTCGCATACCGTCAAGCAGCCACCGCTCGAACACAATATGTACTATATTGATTATAATAAGTACCATGAAATGCACACATATGTATCGCATGTGGTGACCATGCCATGCACGTAAACTCAGTAGGCAAGCGTTTGACATGTAATGCATGTTTCGGCTAACTTGAACAAATGAAATCCCGATACAAATATAGTAAAGCGACCATTGTTGCATACCAAATGGTGGAGTTGTGATGGAACAATTTTGTATCTAAAATACGTGGGACGTTATTGAGTAGCAGGAGTATCAATATGGTCGATATAATGTAGGAAAGAAGCAGCTGTTGAGCATTTGGTGTAGATCTACTGTATAATACGATGTCCTCATGAAACCATGCCATGTAATTTTACAGATGAACGTCATAGGGGAATACAATAAGATAGATTTGGGTTCATTAGTTAGCTCATATTATTTATCTCATGGTCGCAAAGCATGCCTATACTGTATCTTTCTTGTTAGCATACATAAGATAAATGAATATCATCACACAAGCGAAACATAAATTAACATAAGCTGGTGACGGAAGCTTTCGGAAGGAGATAACACACATGTGTTTATACGACGCAGAGGACGACTTTCCAAAGAGATGAGGGAGTGAAAATGTTCGGTAAGTGTCATTAAAAAACTGCATAATGGCACAACTCGTACAAGTATATACCTATGCCATATATATATATATATATATATATATATATATATATATATATATATAGAGATATATATATATATATATATATATATATATATCTAGGTATATATATATATCTATATTATATATTCTATATCTATATATATATATCTATATATATATATATATAATATATATATATATTCATATTTATATATGTATACATATATATTTTTTGTATAATATATAATTTATTGATATATTAATACATATATGTATATATTAATACATATATGCGTATATATATTGATATACAGATATATATATATATATATATATATATATATATATATCTTTATATATATATAGATATGTTAATCATCATAGTTAATCCTGTGAACGCACCTAGCTATATAATATAGACATCTCTCTTGATACAATTGCGATCTGCATCCAGCAGTAACCGCGTGCCTCCAATCAAGAAGCTTCTCGTATCTTTTATGCTGACAAATTATACAATATGGCGAGTAGCATTACATCATCAATGTAGTGTGACTTATGGCAGTCTATGTAAGCCCGTATCATTGCTATGCACCCATTTCCACCAGTGACAACGCTGCAATGATGAACTGAACATCCGCTTAAAGTATTAAGTAATCAACAGGCAATGAAAACAAAGTACATACGCACTAGCAAGCTGATTATGTTTGTTGTATGAATATACAACTCAGTGTTAATTCCGGCATGATTATTTGCCTTAGAGATAGCCAGGTTTGTTAATCGTCAGCAAGTTCTGCCTAGTACATCAGCTAATTAATGACCGACCGCACGTATGCATCAATGACAGTTATGACTTCAAACGTTGCTCATTTGTCAGAGATTAAGCATGCTGAATATCATTAATCCAGTTGAAACCCGTATATGTGATGGCGCTGGGGTAGTAATAATTCCAGAAAAGAACAATCGATTGGTTCGAATTACGGATCACAGAAAAGGATAACTACAGCCATGTGCGGTATTGTTTTCTAGCACGTACATACTATCCGTTATCCTTCTTCATACATGTTTATGTGTAAATGAGTCGAGACAAAATGAGCATAGCAGACAGCATAGCATTCATTACTATCGTAAAGCGAGACACTTAAAACGTCACAAAAGTTGCGATGTGTAACGCGAAGATTCGTTTCTTCAACACCAGAGCGATTGACTTAAGCTTACCAATAGACACATATACATTGATGGCAGCAATCCTTTTCGGCATTGTTTGCCCCTGGTATATTGCCTTCCCCTATCCAGTAGTGCTGTACATTTCAACCTGAAGCATGAGCCTCATATTTGTGCAAAATTTCATCAAACGGATTGGCATGTTTGAACGACCAGGGGAACTATCTAGTTACAATAAATTCAATACATGTTCATCCGTAAATTTTGCACAACAAAACTTATCTGGAATATTTTGTTGAGTAACTAGACAAGTCAACGTTTCTGTGTATTTCTACTTGTACTTTAATTATGAAAAACATGCATAAACAGTTTGATGAATAAGGGAAACCTTGAATGTCAGCACTTTGAGTGAACAAGGTGCAAAGTATACTGGGTGACAAAACGTTTGGTTCTGTATAGTGATAATCATATGTTTTGTACTATCACATCATTGTTTGATTCGTCTTTGTCACCTTCATGATGACATTGATGATAATGATATAGTTTGAACTTGACCATTGTTACTTAAATACAACCGTTTTAGATGATTGATATTAATGAGGTCAAAACAATGTAATTAACTAACCATATATTAATGCTCTGAAATGCTTCTGATACTTATCTTGATAAGTCGGAAATTGTGTCGGTTTCACATTTAATAAATTATAAGACTGGATGCTTGCATCAGCATATTTATCCTATGCTTAAATGAGTACAAGTCCTCTTGTACCTTGTTGGTAAATCAGCAATACTATGTTCATTACATCCACCAAGTTGTGCGATGACATTCCAGATCTCTGAACATTTGAAAGCTATCTTAGGCCCTCTTTGAAGATGTGTCCATCATCACCAACAGCTCCTGCAGCATTAACGAGGAAGTAAACAAGCGGGTTTATTTGTGGATTATCTAGTGGTGTAGGAATCTGAGACCGAGACTTGTAAGTGCATCTTAGTTGTGTCAATGATATTGTCATGCAGGATACTGGAATATAATCGATGCTCAGCAAAAATACATTTAACATCGGAACGCAATGTAGGCATAGCATGCGGTATGAAGGGATGAGATGTTGACGTTTTGTCGTTCAGATTAGGTTTGCGTTTTAAACTTTCGTTAACCAGTATCCAATTCTTTGTTCCCAGCCTGGCTTAGCTGAATACTGTGGTCATATTGTCTTAATTTGCAATTCACCCAAGCAAGTGGAACATAAATATAATTTGCCATCCGACGGAACAAGTCTCTATTTGATAGTATATGTGGCATGCTGATTAGATATATGCATGATACTTATATCAGTCAGACGATAGTATCAGCTTAACAGTTGTTATGGGATGAATTATGCTATGTCAAATTCAGTTTTCAACAAAACCTTTTGTCAGAATCTCTCCAAAATCTTAAGCCGGTTTGACCGTCAAGATAGCAAACATTGTGAAATGTACAAATAGTATTACCGTAGTTGTTTAAGATGCCAGATTAAAGTACAATGACATTGAAGTAAACATGAGAATCACCCTAAAGCGAACAAATAATTTTCAGTCAGCGTTTCGGAATTTTGGCTACGATCACTTCTTTAATAGTGTATATGATGACGTAAGACACCACTTTGTGGATTCACTGCCGACGCGGTGTTGAGTGCCTCCAAAGGGAATTATAGTCAGTGTACTGAAAGCCAGGATAACTGCAAATTGTGCAACTTGATTTGGGCCTCTATATTTTGTAACATACATTGTGCTAACCTAAGTTCTTGCCTGGAGAGAAAATGGCCAAATCAACCTCGATGTTATCGGAGCTGACATAATAAAGAGAATACGGCCCACTCCCGGCATCCGCAGCAATACTGTATTAGAATAAATACGACCGATTTGGTCGGTACAGATGATACCCCATGATCAAGTCTTCCCTCTAGGTGAAGCCGCTTCAGCAAATTACTTGGCCCTGATTATCAAAGACAAAATATTAGTTCAGGCGACCCAGTAAATCTCGTAATTGCAAACTGGTGCCAATGCAAGTGGTTGCTATCCACACAACATGGAACATCATCACATCACATCATTAGTTGCGGCCAGTGTGTATATAAACTATTCGAAAGAAATTATTCCTTCAATACCATGGGCTCATGTATTTACTGGGTCATAGGATAAATGCCGTCGAATAATTCACCGCTGCATTTCCTCTTCAAACAAGGGTCGCAACAGAGTTTTTCAACGGGTTTGCTTTGTACGACGTTAAGGCAAGGTACAGAAATAACAATATTCATGAATATAATAAAGTAAGCTATTTAGCTGTATCGGCACCCAGGGCCTGTCAACTGATCTGGCGCCTGTGACTCTGACACCTGTCTCTCATTTTGCTTGAATAAATAATGAACTACGACTGTTCGGCGAAGTGTAGCCCTACTAGAGTTGTTTCCCTAATTGATGGGCAAATGATAAATTGGACGTACTTCAAGAGGTGCGTCTGAACAAGTAAGACAGACAACGAGTTGCCGCCAATAAGGCAAATATCCAAGCGTCTAGGCAATTTGGAGAGCAAAGAGGTATTGATTATAAATCAAAATAGTTATTGCCTGTGAAAGACCCTTAATATTCACCAGGAAACTTACATGGCTTTGATTGATTTTATTATTTGCTGGATGTGTGCCTGTTGAATGCAGCAAACGATGTGTGGCATCGTATTAATGGTGTGGGTATAGTAAGGTTTGTACGTAGTTGGATATAGGTTTGTAAATGCTATAACAAAGCATACAAAATCCCATGTAAAGCTTGTCACAATGCAAGATGAAGCATGCACACACTGTCGACAGTGCTTCGTCGACCGTTCAAACAAAGCACGTATACCTTTGCTAAGAGGGCGCACTTGCACCTCTGCCATGGAAAAGTGGATCTACGCAATATCTGTGCACGCGTGCCATTCCCGATAATATCCTCGCTTACAAGCAGATCACATTTTCTACTTAATTTTGACCAATTATAGAAGTACATATCTTCAACTGTCGTCTTATGTTGCATATGTGGAAGAAATGCACACCGGGAAGTGCATTCTAGCGAATCCCAAAGCCTGGCTTTAGAGTCAAATCTTTGGTTGGATTGTTTATCATGTAAAAGAATAATGACGTGTGCTGCGGTATCAACGTTTTGTAGTGAACGGCGACATGTCACTGCAAATATCAGACTACCATTATTTCTACGAAAATAAGCCAACATAATATGTCGTAACTCAATTTTGCTTCGTCATTATGCATTCGTTTGTAAATATGAAATCCTATTGTAACTTGTCACTGACATTGAATGACCTAATGGATATTGTCACCTAGCTTGTCTACAATTCTTAGGTAACTTCACCCTCTGGCCGTTGCTGTAGGGTATCAACAGTCAAAAAACATGTCTGTTTCATCTATTCAGCTAACAATAAAGATTGAAAATGAAACTCACATGATATTTGCTGCTTTCGAATGTTGTCATATTTTACCAGATTGATGCGTTGGCATTCACTCGATTGTAGTCAATAAGGTGTGACAGCATTCTGAGCTGGGGTAAAAGTTTCGGCCGAATTATACAGAAACGTATGCAAAACCTTTCATTTTGAAAGGAGAAAAATAATTCAAAGTTGTCACCGAATAGTAAACTCAGAGCTTGAAGATACGCTACGAGGGTGTCTATTACCGCAAGACGTGTCACTGCACTCTTATGTGCACGCCTGTGAAAGCACTTCGAATTTGCTGATTAATTTATTCCAAGCAGAAGGCCACATGAGGGCAGCGCGGTGATGTTGGATCAACATTCGCATATGCATTGCGTTGATTTGACGGTGGCGACCCCAGAATGTGGGCGTGTTGTTTATTGAATGAAGGAGTCACAACGTGGTCAGTCGATGTTAGCTTTATTTGTGAAGCCTTTAACTGCTTCTTCCAAGTACGAGGATAGATAGCATCGTAAACTAAACCACAACATTAATGGCAAGAATAGAATTCGAACAAATGGATGGCGCTGACCTTTTAAGAGACTTTGCTTTTGCACCATCAATGCAGAAGGGTCAAAGGAAAAAAAATTCCCCATGTTATAGGGGAAATGCCAAATTAATATTAAAAATAAAAAATCAGAAAATGACCTAAATGAAATGAATGTCATGCTCCATTTGGTACCTTGAATTAAGTGTCAGATAAACGTCTGTTCACTTATTTGTTCTCATCAATATTAATGTTAAAAATATCTTAGCTAGTGAAATTGCAAATCTGCATAAAACCGTGGATGTAAGCTCAATTTATAACTAGGTCATATGAACAATGTTCCCAATCGCAGGCCAGCATCTGTATATCATAACATGTCGACGCTATATGAAAATTAATGCGCACGAGACCTTTACTACATAGGACAGATTTTGTATATTTTGTATAAACATGTTGTTCCTGATTTGCCAACACACACCGCTGCTCATTGAAAGGTTACAACAAGGATTGTAGTGCTTTGATGTGAATTGATGGAATAGGTGCCTGCGGTGAAAAAAATTGGTACAGAGACACAACCTGACCTTGGCTTTAACTCGTTGTTTGGCTGGGCTTTCAGCCAAATTAGATCTCTGCATGTTGCCGGGTGTGATGGTGTCAACAGCAAAATGATCGAGCCAATATCAGACTACGATTACGTCACTGTATATCTACATGGTTAAAGTGCACATGTTTGACAAAACTGATTTACTGTTATGTTAACACGTGCTTGGCTCTATCTGATCCTATGCCTTCCGCTCAACTCTGCACCACTCTCAGCTTGCAATGTTATAGCGTGTGTACAAAAATTATGCCCGCGGATATTCAAGAACGTCACTTATCGCCAAAAGCGATATTGAACATCGATACACGCGAGTCAGCGTCTGGCCCAATATGGATGCTATTACTCAACCGCAGGTGTCTGTCAATGCTAAGTCTATGTAAGCGCCCATGTGCATCATTATTAAGCCCATTCATTCGGCTATGTTCAATGGCGTCTCATAAATACAGGAAGTAAATGCCTTCAAAAGAATTCATGGACGCCGCGTTCGCAAGTGCTTACGCTATGCTATTTATCGCCTATTCATATATTAATCATCAAATTAGCAGCACATTATTTTGCCAAAAGAATGGTACAGGGCGATTGCTATATGGGGAAAGCTTCACGTTTAATTTGTACCCGCTATGTACACGAGGCATGTGAAGTGTTACAGAGTTACAAACTGGTTTTCATCTATACGAAGGTATCATGTCATTCCCTGGAGATGTTTATTGACTACCGTTTTCATTTGAACACACATGTGGTAGGTAATAGATATGATAAAATTGCCAATCCTATGTCATAGTATGGTGATTATATAATATATATATATATATATATACTCAATATATATATATGCATATATATATACATATATATATATATTTAAATATATATGTATATATATATATATATATATATATATATATATATATATATATATATATATATATATATATATGTGTATCTAGATATATATATATATACAAGCGTATGTGTATCTAGATATATCTGTATAGTCGCGAGTATATGGCTCTTCCATATATTAGCTAATGGTACCCCAATAAAGATGCGGATTAATGATTGACTATCAAAGTGTCGGGATGTCTACACCATGCGACGATTAGCACTCAGCTGATGATAAAGCTTAAATATAATTACATATGACGCTACACTTTCCAAACGAGACCCATGTCTAAATTAGTGATGGTATTAATAAATCAAATACGCTTAGAATGGACAATGTGACCATGTGCATTCAGAAAGCAGCATGACATTAGCATATGTTGAAGGCATTAGGAACGGCCGCATTTGAATCAAATGCATTTGTGAATTCAAGTCATGCATATTATAATTAATAATGTTAATATCCACCGATGTAAGCTGATGTCGGCTGCAGTAAGGTAACGGAAATATAGCGATTGTCCGTTGTATACGAAAACTAGAGAACATTATATGGGATATATGAATGTAACAGTGAAATCCGTTGAGGATAGCCTGGTACGTTGCCTCAGATGGTTCAAACTAGACACAACCGCCTATGATATGATATGCATATTTTCAGTTACTTGCCACCCCAGTATTCCTCGACTATTACAAGAATCAAGATGCGCAAACGTTATGCAATACGTTCGATGCCACTGTATCGACTGGATTGATTGTGGTCCTAATTATGCATTTCGGGCCTATTCTCGTAACTATGCATCGCACCCTTGGCGCTCGCACGATGGCATTATAACCATACCCACTGCGTGTGCACCTTAGTACGCGGTACGGCACGCAAAACAGGTTCCTTTATCACATATTCACACATAGTGGAGAAGTTAGTTATAAAGTGTACCTTTGCATTACCGCATCTCAATTGCCATAGACAATTGTAAGTATCATGGGTGTTGTGTTATACGTGAAACAACTAAACTTGTTGACCCATCATGGGAATGTTGACTCGTATTAGTCATACCAATGGAACAAATTACCACAATGGAACGGTCAAAGTGACAGAGCTAGGAATGAAATAATTTAGTCAATGTGGCCCATGGTCTATTTGAAACTGCAGATAATGCCATCTATTACGACATTTAAATGCTATACATATTATAAACTTACCAACATATTGTTTTCTCCAACGAAATGTCACTCATTGTGAAATTCCAGTTTGCATATCCTATTTGAATATGATATGATGTAGCATAAAATTATTTATTGTTACTGCTGCGCAAAACTATCTTTCCATAAATGTATCAGCCAGCAATATATGTGAATTTAGAGCAGACGTTGACGAATAAGATTGAAAATTGAAGATTGGCGGGTAAGCGATCAGCGGCTCATTGATTCTTCTAGTAATAAATGTTAACATGCTTTGATGGATCCCATAACAGAAGCCATTGCAGCAAAGTTTAAACAAATAGCTTACAGCTATGCTAATCGTTTGACTCGCGCCTGCAACTACAAAACGGGTATCTACACCACCCGCGTGCACGTGCGCTTCATAACGTCTTCTCTTCTCTCTGGTTTTAGTTGATCACATGGTTGAGCCACATGAAGGGGGGCGTGTTACGCACTCATAGAAAAGTTTGCCACATAGTCAGTCGATGTTGATGAAGTACTGATAGCTTCGTGAACGAAATCTAAAAAGAATGTAAGGAATGTATAGCACAATAACTTGATGACCAGATAGCCCTATTTAAAACTGCTTCCACGTCGCACAGCAACCTCTGCATTATTCAGCAAGTCAAAACTATTTAAAAATGAATGTGCGCTAGATGAAGCGCTAATAATGCCAGCGCATTACTAAAGATCCTTGCTAATAATAAAAGACCAATTCTGTAAACCCTATGAAGGCAACAGCCGAGATTGCAGTGCTTTTACGGGAATTGAGGGCATAGTCTACTGCATTAAAACATTTGGTACAGACACATTCCGGCCTTGGCTTCAACTGGTTTGGCTTTCAGGCAAATAAGCTGTCAGAGTTGTGCAGCCAACGGCATATTGTTCTGGCAAATATCAGATTACCATAACCACCTTAGTCTGATGAGGATAGTTACATAATGTCCTTGACTGCATCGGACACACTAATTAAATTGTTTTAACCCGTACTTAGCACTGAATAATGCTATGCCTTTCGTTCGTCTGTGCACAGTCCAATTTCAAAGTTCACTCTCCGTGACGTTCACTCTTGGCGTGACTCATCCGCATCCACTACTGGATAGCTATATCATTGATTGCGGTAATGATTGACATCATTTATAGGGTTAAGTGAAGTTGAAGTGATCCCGGGAAAAAAACTAATTTTCTTCGTAGGATTTGGAAGCTTACTTTGCTGTTTTCACGTATTCATTGTGGTGCCATTGTTGCCAATAATGGTACTAATACTCGCAAGAGTTAGAGGACCTCTCACGCAAGTCTTTTTAATACCCCATTAGCGTCCCATTTGTCTTACCTCCCTTATCTGCCTCTTAGCATCGACCATCGTGTTATCGTACCAGTCAGTGGAAATAGTAATTCATCATTGCCAAGTACATCGCTCGTCATCAATGCCTAGTCGGCCATCAGTCCACAGAGAACCATTCTTGACAACGATCCCATGTACTGCAGGGTATGATAACTAAGTGAGTTTATACATGATACAGCGATTCGACAGGTGTGTTGCCAAGAACATACCTTCACGGTTGGAATTCGAACCTCCTTCATTTGTCTTCATCCCTAGCCAGGTAACAGAACCTTACATCTTAAGTCTGCTGCAGTCAATAACACTGGCCTATTGTAGATCAAATTCACCAAATGTCCCATACAAAGCCGCCGTCACAGTAGCTTTCCGTAGGTAGGGAATCACTCGCTTTCTGCGATGACTCTAACACGAGTGCAAACTCAAACTAATCATGCCGATTACACATTATCTACCGCTCTAATAATATAGGTTATGCTGCAGATGCAAATCTTACTTTTGTTTCCGCTTAAGCTGCTGAAATGACTCGATTGCAATCATTTCTTGGTGTTGGAAACACCAAATTACTGACAATTTAACGATAATGGCGCCTTTTGAAACCTATGTTTACAAGCAAGTATCAACCATGTCAAGTAACAAAGGATGTTTAATTCTGTATTTATCTGGTGTAATCGTTCCCAGTGAGCAAAGAAAAGTCCACAAATGCGCATCATGACATCAACGACGCCGTGATGGCCGTGCTTCATTGTTTGTACTGACACCAATGCAATATTGAGTGTTTCCGATATTATATGGTCCATAGCACATGTAGTTATAGATCAAATTTACTGCCGTAATGTAATCGCAGTTGAGGCTCGCAGCAGATATATATCTAGTTAAACTGTTAAATGTTCTTGGGTTCCGGTGAGACATGTTGGCATTTCTGTTCGAAGTGGCTTGTAAATTAGAGAAGTGAATGCCTAAATGTCTCAGACAGGACGAATTAAAAAGAGGAATGAAATCTTCATCTAGAACGATCGGGTAAATTGAGCATCCCACGATGTACCAAGTTTATTATTCCTCCTCTCTCACATATTTGGTCACTTGCTATAGATTTATACTTTGTTGGTCAATAATGATTACAACCAGCATGCAGTGATTTGGTTCCCATATATGCTAAATTTGTTTTGCACCTGAACATGGCATCACACACCTGTAGTCATGAGTGTCGAACGATGCATCAATAAAGATGGTGATTAATAATAGACTAATAAAAAGCACGCATGTTTAAAACCATGAAACGAATGCTAATCAGCTGATGACCAAGCAATCAATTATAAGAGCCGATGTTCAGATCTGACAGGAGCACACCCTGATATACCTTGCGGCCTTCACGAGGTACGATGATATAACACATCCCGTGAGAGTTCTCCGTCTACTACGATGATGCTTGCAATGAATGCAAATACGCATGATGCATGAGATCATGCACATTCAGAAACCGCGTGGCATTAACGGCCCCAAAATGCATGACGAACCGCCGCCATTTAATCAAATTATTGCATTTTTACAATATATCTTCAACACTCTTCTTAAACTTTGCTAGGAAACATGTAAATGAACAGCCATCGCCAATTCCACACAAACTAATATGGACCAGATATTGGGAATTTATATTTTCGGTTAAAGTCCAGATTATTTCTTCGGCTATAAAATATCTGAATCAGACCCTTGCTGTTGATAAGGTGAAAACTTCAGTTGGCTGAGCTTTACGGGTCATTTGCAGCCTATGTGCATCGTTCAACCTGTTTGTGAGAATAATAAATAGCCTGTGTATGACAACCTCAGCATTATCCCAAAATCTGATATGCGTTAACATTATACACACTACAAGAACAACTATCATTGACAAAACAATGACAGATGTACAAGTATGCAGAGGTTCTGTGGCGCGCATATCTTACCGCGCCCCCGAAAAATGTGTAGCGTTAAGTAGAAGCTGTCGGAGCATATGAAGCCTGCAGGCTCATTACTCTCGTTGGCGAGGATGGTAGATCGGTGTGTCTGAGAGAATGCTGACGCGGGGCGCAGCTGTCCAATCTGGTATACCAACATATAGCAACAACGAGTCAAATGGGGGAGCACATTCAACTATGTACGGCTCGGGTCACGCAAGCGACGGCTGCGATTAGACTAACTGCCGGTCATGAAAGGAATCAATCATGCTGATAATGAGAAGTCTTTTGCGCGAGCTTATTGGATGTCTTGGAGCCGATTGGCCAGTTCACGACAATGACAACAGATAATGTTCAGTGCATATTTACAAGAGCCTGGTCCGAAAATCATTATATTTGAAGCTGTAGACATGGTAGTGTAAAGAGCCTCCCTGATTGTATGACCGATAAGGAGCACAATTACTTCTGTCTATCTCGTATAGGAGACAACTGAACATCGCTATTTAAATTGAGCTATTTTGAATGATATAATCATTAATTATGATCATACTCAGATAACATTATTTTCAATGATCTTGTTATTGCTTAATATATGGCGAGCCAACATGATAATAATGAATACGAAATATGGATGTATCTGTCCAGCCTGCTTCGGACGAAAACATAAGGTGCTTTACTAAAGTTTCAAACCCGGCAGGAAAGCGTGTAGTCAAAAACGCATGTTTTGTGTGACCTCACTCCTTATATCCCATACAATCGCATCATGCAACCTCTGCTCTGTAAGAAGATATTCTTAAGAGATTGTGATATGTATTATGTCATGCAGGTCTATTTACATTTTTAGGGATCGTTTCCTGGAGATGGTAGTGTTATATGTATAACGTATGCCGTGATCACGCCGTACCCGCTGTCGTCATTCACAGCTTATTACACCATGAAACGCAATAGGGACCTCTGGGGCACACCAAGAGGAATATGTTTGTATTAGTTATGACTCTGCACCTCCCTTTCCTTAATACAATTCACGGATTTGATTTTCTGGAATATCACATTAGGGTCCAAATAAACCAAGAGAGACGCGGTTATTAGCCATATAAGTGTTTTACCTTCAGGAAAATAATATTTTCGAATCAAATCATGGCAATTATCGTTGCTTATAATTGGAAGTTGGCATGAACGTCATAGTTGAGTATCAGTAAGTAGAATGGATCTTATGTAGAACTGCCTGCTGATTACGATTTCAGTGATGAAAGCAAAGTGATGCCTATTACATTGTCACATTGCATGCTTTTACCGAGAGTTACCAATTAAAAATAGACTAGAATATACTGCAGCATCTGGGGCCTGCTGGATGAAAGTCAATAATTGAATTGCAGGCCTTCGGCATTTGACACTGGGATCCGACTAAAGCTTTCGTTGATTGCTAAAACAAATTGTATAGACAACAGATGTATTGACTATATAAACTGACACGTGACAGCCATAACTACGGGACATGAAATGATTTAAGTTAGTGTAACTGATCGGAGTCTTCATATAAACCATCCTTGTAGCGTTTACATACAACAAAAAATACTGTCACGTATTTTTATAAGCGATGTGTATGTTTTTTTTAAAAACCAAAGATGTGTCAATATTCAACATTGGCCGTACATCCTGCTTATCCCTGCACAAAGTGACCACTCCCGAGAAATGCATCACATCATTATGTTGAAATCATGCATTGCAGCAAGATTTTTATTAGCGTTAATTTGACTAATTAAAACAAAATAAGCAGGTAGCTTTTTGTATATTTAGATGTCAAAATGCAACAACGAACGATTGAAAAAAGTTGGCTTCATGTTTCTAGGTAGCTGTTTCCAGGAATGATATTCGCGTCCATATGGGGACGATAGAAACGAAAACGAATGAGGCCCGATGGATGAATTCACGAATTCAGATTTCAATACATCCTTTGTATGAAACCATATGATATTTCCTTAGAATTGATAGCCATGTTATAGATATCAAGGATAAGAATCGGTTATTACCTTGCAGTTATCCAGCACAAGCCCATTGCATTAATTCCATTCCAATTGGCTCCAATTTGCGGTTGTGTTTTGTAACAACGCCTTATATTTTCAGCCTGCTTACCATTGGAATCCTTCGAGATTGATGCGACAACTAATTCGACAACACTGCTGTTTTCTGCAATGTCAAGGGATATTTGGGCGCCTAAAATGTTGGAATCGGTAACAAAAGACAGTGATCTGGTACAAGTGATTGACAATCCATCCATTATGAGAGGTTACAGTTGGGGCAAACAAGTTGGGGGATTTTGGCGATATATCACATCAGAACAAAGCATGACATGGGCAATTCTTCGAATGCTGACAGGATGTACGCCCAGTCTATGCACAGAACCGAGTGGTTGTGATTTGAATAAACCCACAACTAAGGTCAAGTCATTGAAAATCTTCAATCCTTAATCACTTAATCAATAATCCGTTTAATATAATGCTGTGAATATCTGATGATACTGATGATGATGATGATGATGATAGTAATAACGATGATGATAATGATGCTGCTGCTGCTGTTGCTGTGATTGCTGCTGCTGCCGCTGCTGCTGGAGTTGATGGTGATGATGATGAGGATAATGATGATGATGGTGATGGTGGTGGTGATGGTGGTGTTTGTGTTGTTGTTGTTGGTGGTGGTTGAGGTGGTGGTGGTGAGATTATAATCATTTCCAGATCGCTTTTCAACGGTTTTAACTATCGCTTTGCAATCTAAGACCTGGTTTGAAACTCCAACTGAAGCCCACAAACACCGCGCAAGTCGCATGACTTGAAATTGAAAGACTTTCGGACGGATTGTACACTCTGCTGCCATACGGGTTGTAGCTGCTTCATCATGATTTTACTGGGGTGCGGAACGCACTTAGTAAAAGCAAATATGTACGCTGTCCGCAAGCCTCCGAAACGAGTCAACTCAGCTGATCGATTCAAAGTAAACATACCCTTGATATAGTTTTGATGATATATATGACATCATATAATAATGTAGTGCAAATTATACATTGAGGCGTTGTCGGAACGAAACATCAACAGATGTCTAACAATAATCACGGTGTATCATTGCAATTTACGAGGCCTGAAACAATGTCTGAGATTGCCACTGCCCGTTAAAGCACAACATAAGCTGCAGTTTTATTTTTTGAATGAATTGTTTTTATTCCTGATACCTGTTTATTTTATGGCTTACCCGCGTTTTGTTATAAATACGTCTCGTGTTCTTCAGATACATACTTACATCCTGCTATCAACTGGATGACGTCTTACCAAGTATGCTATTGACTCTTGCCTAGCCTTCTGATAAAGTGTTCGTTCAAAATATATATGAATACGTGATATTGAATCATTAAATTATAATGCCCTTTGGAGTGCATGGCAATCGGATTGAGACAACCACTTACTAGAAGGCATTGCAAGGTTCTGTAAAGGGTATTTAGGGCCGCTATTAATGTAATTGGCAACAAAAGAATTGCTGTGGCAGTACATTTAACATGTGGGAACTGAAGAAGTCTGGTTGCTTCCGTTCGCAATTGCACTAGGTCAACTCCAATCATGACGGTGCTCCACAATTAATTATTGATGGTATATATCTTTTCCTGATTGAATACTCAGATCATCAGAGCCCATGCCAACATGGGGAGGTATAATTGCACTAGGTCAACTCAGCATTTTAATCGACATTAAGGTATGATTTGTCAAACGCTCCAGTAAGCCTTTCAAACAAACGAGAAAATTGCCATAAAACTACAAACTACATAAAAAATTTAATATTTGTTGGAGATGTTATATATTTTGATAAACATGCAATATTATTTTTCTGTTCGACCTAATTGATAGAACATAAAGGACAGGTATGTTAACCGTAAGCAAATACAGCTTGATGTGTCGTTTATTGTTAATCGATTAGCATATGTTATTCCAGTGTCTTTGAACATAGCTTAATTGTCTGAAACATTTAGGCACGGTGTGCTCCAATGTTGTCAGACTTCTAAATTTACTTAAAGCGGTATGCTGTCTACTAAACGACCGAGGGTATAGACACTGGGGTCAGCCGTAACTTCCAATGTACATTATTACGCCAACAGCCGAGTGATGTATTTATGACTAAATAATCTACCACCTACTTGACAAGCACGATGAATCCCAATTTTCATGCAATTTGCTAGATATTTTGGCTGAATATTGTGATCAGTTGGATGGGCTTTACGGCACTAAAACCAAATATAATCCGCTTCCGATGCGAAGTCCCAGCGAAGTATGAACGTAGAAGGTTGTAAATTTATCTCACATAATCTAATCTGGGTTTTGGTTAAATGCTGTTTTCAAGATGTATTTCAGAAAGATAGAGGCCTAGTATAAGCCAGTACATATAAAGTTAGTTGACAAAAAAGCCAAACATGAGGTCAGCGTAGCGTTCTGGCCTTATGATTGTAATACTTGTGGTAATAAGCTCGAATGCAGTCCGGATTTATCTAATTGGTATCAGTCAATGAAGCACATTGACCCAGTGGAAACTGTGCATCCATCATGGCAACAGCTGCTAAATTGTCGATGCATCATTGGAATGTTGTCACATATAAGCCATACCAATGTAACAATAGACCAACTCGTAAGATCTCGATGACTAATTGGCACTAAATGTGACATATATTCAAATTGGAAGAGTGTATTTCATTTCTATACTAGGGATGATGCCATCCACAATGAAAAAGTGATTTCCTCAGTTGTCTGAAATCTAAGTAACTCTGAAATGACAGTGAATACATCTGATTCTAGTTTGATATAATGTAATATAAACTGATTCCGTGGTGGAGCTGCCCTAAAACAGACATATTTTCTCACAACGCGCAAACAAGCAATCGGTAGGTAATAAGAGCAAATGAAAACAAATCAAAGAAGCATAATTATAGTTCAAGAAGTTCCAAGTCGCATTGGGTATTTGTTGCTAAATCAATTCCACCTATAACAATATACATTTTTCACAGACTTTAGTAGCAGTCTAAATTGACATAGGCAATGTATCATAGTTCTGTATACTTCATATGTTAGATAGCTGATTAATTAATTTGTCACCTGAGCCTGCCGACACATTGCCAGTGACTCTGACATCAGTTCATCTTCATGTCAAATTAAATAATCGGTTAAACTGGTCAGCAAAGGCGTCCTCAACTAAAGCCAGCCCTCAGGTATGCACCAATTATTGATCGCACGTATCTCAAGATGTGTCTCTCCCAATTTGGCGGATAAGGAGTTGTTGCTAATTAGGCCAATATCTTAGTAGGCATCAAGCAATGACGTACCTAGATCTTATCATTTGTATCATATATGCCAGAAGTAAGCAGGGAGCGATTCAATAATATCAAAACCCATTGTCGATTCGTGTCGTTACCCAAGTCTAGCAGCAGTGGAAGTTACGTCTGGTCAAGAACATTGAGTTAGTTAGGGCTAACTTAAGTAGATCTATCCAACAAAGATGATACTCTCTCCAAGATAGTGAACTCAGCCAATGGACTTGAGCTCGTTTGTTGATATTATTTACTCCATGCACCCATATATTGTCCCTGTTGCAGTGACTTCCCAATGGCAGGGGAAATCTTACTCCATGCTGAGATGCTAAATATGTACTGAATTATGTACATATTTTAAGCCAATCATGGTGATAACGTATGGTGTAATTATGGATATTGCCCTCAAATCACGTCTGTTGCCAAAATACCAGAGACAGCATAATAGCTTCCATATACGGAATGCAGCATGACTGTAGCAGAGATGGGGTGCTTAAAATACAGTAGGGCAAGTTTAGTGACCGCGTGATCAGTTGTCCTCTACTTGTTACAAGATATACGAGTGAAGCCACGAATATATTGTCTTGCGTTTAACACATCCATCCACAAGAAGCAACGAACGCTCTACATCTAAGCAGCGTTCACTATGGGGGCATGCGACACGTCTTTGGATTATGTATTGCTCAATGATAAGAAGATGATATGTCTGATTTCGGTAGTGTGTATACTTGGATAGTAAACTGCATGGAAGTTCATTGTTTACCGTTATATTTACCTGCATGTAGGAGTTATGTTGTATAATGATAGAGATGATACAAGGTATATTGATGGTCATCTGTATGAATGCTCTGCTATATCATGATAGTTATCAACAAGGAAGTGTTATGTTGCTTATTATAGTAATCTATATGGGTTGCTATGTTGCTTATGATAGTTATCTATAAGGATGCGATGTAATGCTTATGATAGTTATCTCTCAGAGGTGTTAAGATGCGTTTGATAATTATCTTTAAGAAGGTGCTATATTGCTTTGTGATAGTTATCTATAAGAATGTGCTGTGATGCTTTATGATTGATATCTGTATGGGGTAGTAATGCTATGCAACATTGGTATCTGCTGCATGTAGGTGTTTTGTCATATTCTGATTGTGATCTATTTGCATGTGTATGCACTTTCACAAGCTATTTAATAATGAGAGGGTGCTAGGTTTTGTTGCAGTAATTATCTGCATTAAGTTGAAATTCTTTATATCACAATAAGCTGCATGGCGGTCCATTGTTTGATTGCCTGATTGCTTAGGCTGATGAACCTACCAGTACAAATCCTCCTTCAGCTCCATTGGCTTCTGGATAGTATCGATTGGATCACAAGCGTCCCGTGCACTGGTATATACCGTCCTATACTTGAAAAATAAACGCTGTGTGATGACTGGTGTATATAAGCACATAGCGCAATAGCGAATGAGACCATCTTACTATCACATGGGCATTATATAGGAAACGTAGACAAATGTCTTCATATAGTCTAGTCGGGAAGCGGATCTTAATTGAGAATATTGAATAAATCCATTCATTTGTATCATAGTACATCGCGCTCTGAGTACGAGGCATTTGCTTTCGTGTCAATCGAGCCCCGCAGTTCTATCGCTTGAGAACACCATGCACTAGAATGAGCCAGTTGGTAAAAGCAGCGGTGGTTTGTGTATAGTAAAACACTTTGCGGCGTGGTTTAACGACTTGGAGTGGATGCATTCTGGTCAACTATATGGTTGATTTACCTAATACTCACGACCAAAGGAATAAAGGAACACAGGATGTTGGCGTCTTGTACTTTAAGTGGGTGAGATCTTGCTAACGCGAAGTGCATATGAAGTGCTGCTCTTCTAGTACACAAGGCGCATTAGTTGATCACTTCACCAGTTCAGTGATTTGATCGGTTTGCAGGCGGATTAGAATGACTGTTCGCTGGCGGATTAGAATGTGTGCCAAAATGAATGGCCCTTGGCGTGATCAATAAATGGTCTAAGATAACTTTTTGTTGAATTGTCTGGGCTTTCAGCCACCTGTCAAGATGAATGCGCGTAGGCGCCAGTAAAAAAGCATGTTGTCGAGCACATGACAACTGACCACCACAAGACAACCATTGACTAGAAATTATTGCATAATGGCCGGCCAAATAGCATTTACAACATCAACATCAGCGGCTCAGCGTCAACACCAGCGCAACATCGAGGTATTCTGATATAAGATGTACGACACCAAGATTGGATCAAACTTTGACAAACAACCATAATGCAATCGTAGTAGATTCTCACAACAACAATGTATCTTGTGAAAAGTGAAATGGCTTTGGAATCGGTAACAGTGCGAAGTGGTGGCCGTTCTGTTCTTATTGGCCAATAAATGACCAAGCCGTCAGATAGAGAAATCCCATGATACAATATTATTCCTTTATAACAGATGTTTTTTGGTAAGTGCCCACTGGCAATTTATTCATCTGTTGTCTATCGATACCTGTTACGACCAACATGCAGCTATTTAGTTTCCATTTATCCAGACTATTATTACATGATGCCACAACAAGGGTACCAAATTAATAACGGAGTACCGAAATGTGTCAATATATCCAGCATGAAACGAATGCTAATAAGACGATGACTAAGTAGCAATTTATTATCAGAGCATATGCCCAGATCTGACAGGAAAATTTATGTAGAGTAATCTTCATAACTTGGTAATCGACTTCTAATATAAAGCAACCTTGCGGTCGCCATGAGGTAAGATGAAGCAACACCTCTAGCGAGAGTCCCTATCACAATGATGTTAGGCCACATAATAGCAAATACGTATAAAGAAATCAGGTGCCTAGAATAGACAATGAGTGCATAAGCAACCAGAAAGCCACATTAACAGCTTTACACTTTATGATGAACAGCCGAAATTGAAGCATACAACCTAATGTTAAAAGAAGAAGGATTTGTTCATATTTGTCTGAATTTGTTTATTCTTCTGAGACCCAACGTCCCAATATCATAACGTTGAAAGTCACTGATATGGACTGATGTCGCCAGTATTAACATTATGCACATCATGTCAATACTGCTTTGCAACCCATGTCCAACACTGTATTATCACGAGAACAATTTTATAGGAACAACAAAATTACATGAACTCACCTTCAGTGGTTCACTTTTGTTTTATTTCGCAACACGCCTATCATATATACTGTAATATGTATAATTTGCCGGAGCACATGCGACCTACGGACTAAGCACTCTCGATTGTAAGGATGGATGATCATTGTGTGAGAGAACAGGCCAGCCAGTGATAAAGCTGTTCAAGTTGAAATGCGATACACAATGATGTACGTTAGGCACTAGTCACAAGGGTTTTGACTGCTATTAGACCGATAGTCTGTCGTATAAGGAGCCAATTATACGAATAACGTGAATGCTTTAGAACACACAAAACAGATGAATAATCATCTCTCATAAATAGGCAACGATATTATTAATAGGACATTTGCACTGACCATAATCGGTTTCCCTCACACCGATTCATGTCACCATTATTAACTATACAATAGCCAGTAGATTGCATAACGTCATATAATGCATGTTTGCACACGGCTTGCTTTCTGTGCATCCTGTTATTGATCCTTCTAATCAGCTGCGTGTTTTTACAAAAATTACAAGTGATGATTTTTCTTTGTAGGTTGAGTAACGAATTCTAGGGCAGGCGCTGAGTAATGTGTATTATTGGAAAGTTGTGTCCATATCTACTAGCGATTCTCCATGATATAAATAACCCGACTCGGTAGTAGACTAACAAGCCGTACAATTAGCGTGATTGTTTCACACAAAAACAACACTGCTTCGAGCACTAGTTAATAAGTTCCTGTGGTGCGGCTAGCAATGCGTTGATTCTTGGATATTAGATAAAGTCACGTCTTGATATATGAGGTAACAAGCGTGGAGATGTACCCTTCATTGCACTCCTCGTGTTAAGTGCTATTACTCGGATGCTATATATTCAGACCAATAATGAACCCCATTATGTGAAAGCATTGCTGATATTGATGGGATATTGTAGCAGGGATCTACACATCACGATTATCATACACATACAGCGATATGACATCGGTTGCTACGAGGCTGCTTAGTATACGCAAACCGGCTATTCAACTATGATTATGCCAAAAACGATGTGTTTGATCAATTGCGTCAACGAAGGGCGGGTTTATCGGTCATAAAATAGAATACCTTATCCATAAAGCAATTTATTTGATGCTGTCAGACAAACAGTCGTCTCTTGCCTACTCATGTCTTGCGGTATAGCAGATATGGAGCACCATTACTCGCCAGGTAGACGGCACCTAACACTGAGGTAATTTGTCAGTTCCACGCGGTCATTTCCGGGTGAGATATATTTAAATGAAGTATGTTGCAACTCTGATCATGTACTGATACAAACCAGCTGAGAACAATATTTTGAAAATTTTGTGCTGTCTGATAAAGTTCAAATTCCTTCGATACTGAACAAATAGAAAACTTGGTGAAATCATTGCTCGCATACCGTCAAGCTGCCACCGCTCGAACACAATATGTACTATATTGATTTAGTAAGTATCGTGAAATGCACTCATATGTATCACATGTGGTGACCATGCCATGCACGTAAACTCAGTAGGCAAGCGTTTGACATATTATGCATGTTTCGTGTAACTTGCAAATTATAAAATCCTAAACAAGTGAAATCCCGATATAAATAAAGTAAAGCGACCATACCAAATGGTGGAGTTGTGACGGAACAATTCTTTATCCCAAATACGTGGGACGTTATTGAGTACCAGGAGTATCAATATGGTCGATATTATCTAGGCGAGAAGCAGCTATTAAGCATTTTGTGTAGATCTACTGAATAATAAGATGTCCGGAGGAAATCCCGCCATGTAATTTTACAGATAGATTTGGGTTCATTAGTTAACTCATATTATCTATATCATGGTCGCAAAGCATGCCTATACTGTTTGTTAGCTCTTCTAAAACGAATGGACAACAGTACGGCCGTCTATTCACGTCAGCTGCCGCTTAGTCAGTTCCAGTTATTCCCTAATGTCTATCAACTGCAATATGCAATGGTGCTTCAGATAAGACAGCTAGCGGGGAAGGTGGTGATCAACACTGACGACAGGTCAACATGCTTTAATTCGAATTGCATGTTCCAAAATGATGAGTTCAAACAATATCACGATTCGATTAACCATTTCTATGATCAAGCTGGTGTACTTAGAACTGCTATACATTTGGCGATACACCGGTGACTATAATGATGATGATGATATATATATCTATTTTGCAAATTTGATTATTGGCGAAAGAAGTTAGCCATCCAGCGCGATCGTCACACGATACGTCGGGATGAGAAGTGGAACCAATTCCTTCTGTTGACGAGATCAGCAGTTTTCCGCATTTATCGCACGTAACAAGAATAGCATTGATGTATTACAACGCTAAATGTCGGCATATATATCCTTCCGGTTATGGTTATTGTAATGGCGAGCTAGTCTTGCTTTAACTATAAAGCCAGCAAGTAGCTAATCTGGGACAGTATGGCTGTGGCAAATGGACAGCTATTATCCTATCACTCACCAAAGGCGCTCATTGCCATACATATGAATGTGTGAATGGATGAATTTCGTCACACAAGCGACTTTTAACAGCGAAAGTAATACAAAATGTCGACGGCAATGTCTAGAACGTGGTGACTTACTCATCCTACATAGAGCGTCCTGGATGACTTAATAAATAGATAAATTTTCCGGTTAGTGAATTCAGGTTGACGTCAAAACTGCATCATTGGTGAACGATAAACATAGATATATTACCTTGATCCCCACATTCATCCGGCTTGATCTTAGAATCATCTGTAAATTTTTCAGATTGCTATAAAAATAATTATCCTGATATTTGTGTTTGACAACACTTACAACAACCAGGTGATAGAGCGATGGTGATCGATGAGGATGATTGTGAAAACTGAATAGCATACTTAAGTGCCAGAACCGAGTTGGCTAAGAACTGGTCCTAAGAAGGGGCTGCAAAACCCACGCCTCTGGGACAAAGATCCAGCGAAACACTATTCAGTAACCGGGTCGGGTACATCTTCTCTCGTAGATGACACTGCCATTTAACTTAATCATCCCTGTCGATAGACGACGAAGATACCCGCTACACCACGGAAACCGGCTCTTAGTTTGCTAGAGCTGGAGTTTGAAACATCGTTTATGAGGCAATTCATTGGTTTCAAATTAATCAGTAAATTGTATTAAAACTTGGTGCAATACCACATTTCACACAAACCAGTGGAAGCCTCGATACAATAGCAAATTACATGGCATATTTAATAATCATGAGCACAATAGTATTGTTTGGATTGTGCATTAACAATCTGGGGTCATATACAGCTAGATATCGATAATCATGTCAAAGAGTGTTTGATCCAGCCGCATGCTGATAATAACTATTGTAGAACTTTGTATGCGTAAAACCAGGTCCTTAAACCAGACGCATTACTATCGATAATGAGGCCACAGTTAGACTACAGTTAGATCCTTCTTAAATGCAAATAATCCAGTAACATTATCTACTATACACTCGGACAATTGCTGCACATATGATTGAGTAATACCATTGACACAGTTGGTGGCGCCGTGGCTAATGAGAGGGTTGTCAAATGCTAAACTAGATGAGATGGATTACGCAACAGCAACCATTAATAGCGTTGCCCCTACTGACAGTTTCCATGCAAACTAATTATGCAGGCGATGGAACATGTTGAATGATTTACTGGTACCCTGGTAACTGGCCTTGTTTGGCCCATGGCCGGGGTACTGGAATATCACAAACGTTATGTTGCGAAATCAAACCTTTTACTTAGGTACTAGAGTAGCATATAACTTGTTACAAAGCAGAACACATGATTGCACGTCGTGACTATGGCTTATTGAACGGTGGTAGGATGAGCGTGGACTCATTCAGTAGCACTCTACATGCTACTGCAACCCACATATTCAGTAACAACAACACCAAGAGTGGCTCAATGCCAGTGCTTTCCTCTAATATTTTATATTCCGATCCCATCTAAAGGAAAAATATCACACGACAAAATCATACCATTTAATTTAACTTGATTTTCAGCGTAACATGTCATCCAGAAAGCTACTGATAAATATTCGTCATAAGTCACCTTGTCAGGATAGGGCGATGTTCTGCAGGGACGGGAGACACGTAGGGAAATTGGGGATCAAAATATCTGGCGTTTGGAAAGAATGGGTAATTTGCTCTATTTTAGGTTCGAAACGAAATCCCGTTAATGCCGCTCGCTCAGGCTCTTGACTAACATAACATAGCATATCCTTTGCAAATTGTGGTCAATAAACCCAGACACAAGTTGCAATGCTCATCAACGCCCAAATGATCTAGTTTATTGTACCAATGAATCATTGTCAGTAAAAGGTAGGGTCTGCTGATGAAATGCCTGAGATTTTATAGTTATATCACCGAAGAATTCTGCAGTGAGCCCGTCGGTTGTTATAAGCGCATTTATTGAGTTCAATTTATTCAAAGAGAGCACATTGAAACGCATATTGCCAGGCAGCAATAGACCATAAACATAGACTTAAACCAAGTGTTGGTAGCCATCCGGTTATCGACCAAAAAACTGAGAGCAAATTAACATTAATCTTATCAATCATCAGCCATTGATTGGCTTTACATTCGTCAATAGACAAGAAGGCATCATCCGATTCACTCGAGGTCAGAGGAAACAATCTATCCATTACTCAAAACAGTTGTTAATATTTAGAATTATAACTATTGAATATACGCTTCTATATTCATTATGAGTATCATGATACAGTGTAGCAAGTTACATGGCAAAATACACGCTACTTCACGTGTGTTAAGTGCGGCTGGCGGAGCCGTGCTATTATCGTTAAGTTTAGAATGACTACAGTTCTTTAACATCTAAGCGACTTCATTCATTGACACATCGTTCTCGAGTCCTGCCAGTGGGGGATTTAGTGTAAAGCAATAAGCCATTGGGCCGTTAAGTACCCCGAGTATCGATCGGTGGCAGGGCATAATCTACTTTGAATCAGATAGGAAATAAAGCAGATGCGTTTATTATCAATATGCGAGTTTTGAGACCAGCAGCAATTGTTAATATTTTAATTCATGACCTACATTTATTTCTCCCACAACAAGATATAGACCCATGCGTTATCATGTGAACAATGTGCAATTCCCACACTGGAAACGTTATACCGGCAATCAGCCACGAATAAAGAATAAAGACTTTTTCAGCAGGCATGTATGATGCAATCGTAGTAAGCTATATCATTTATCTTATCGAATTCCTGTATTAGCTATGAAATGTCGAGCAATCATATTTCAATGGACTCTAGCAAAGCACTAATTCGATGATACATAGACCAATAGCTAGGTAGGAGGTTCCTATATTGATTACGTCTATTACAGTTTATACACGTACGCCGCGCTCTGCCTTCTCCATAACCCTGTGCACAATCTACACTACGGTCACGTGCACTGTAAAACCCGAATTTAACGGGGTGAATATCTGTATCGTCGTTGAATAAGTCCATTACTGCAGCTCTTCTACAAAGAATAATACATTCGCTTAAGAGATGGCTAATGTGACTACAATGCACAGTTTGTTTGCAACTTGACACAATCTGTTACTTAAACATATGCTGATGGGTGGCTAGGGCCAAAAGACCGTTTGTTCCATGGGTGTCCTGCCAATGGTCAACATTAATTGACTACAATATCTACACACATTGCGTAGTGCGTTTATCCTTACAACACATCAATTTTGTTCTTAAAATAGTTAAGTAAGCTGTCTGAAGCAATCTTGGCTGGTAAACTATTCCATTGGGAGGGAGTTCGAATGTCTTAAGTTCTCAGCACTGCGACGCTGAAAAGACAAATAAAGACTGATATTGTCTAATTCACTGAACATGATGCACACATGTTTGGGAACCCCACGAAAATGTGAGAGTTGTCGACCCCGTGCAATATTTGATCATTACTTAACTCAGACATACCGGTAGTTAGCTTTATAGTACTCTTTCATAACGACTACCACATGTCTATATCACATGGAAGACTTAGAGTGTTATAAAACACAATCCTTCAGAGCGACTAGTGAACGTCTGCCTGATCTTCCCCAGAACTCGATTTGCCTTCACAACTGCTACTGCATTGTTTTATGAATTTAATGATTGTTCAATGATGCCTTTGTTTTGTCAGACCAATTTGCTGTACTAAATATTTCATTAAAGCGAAATACATATGCCTTATGCGTTATGTAAGCTTTGCTATAATTTATCGGTGTAGTGGTTGGTCTTCACACCCACGTAAAGTTTGATATCGACTGCAGTTACGTCATCAGCATTTTCTCGATAATTCGTGCAGACTAAGAGAAGAACGGCGACCGATTTGTGAGGGACACTACTAATAGCCCTTGTCCAGTCTAATTCATCCATTTATCTTAGCAATCTACTTGCACATACCAAAACATTACCATGGAGACCGTTGGTAATACGATTGCAAGCTAACAGTTGGTGGGTAACTTTATTAAACTCCTTTTGGAGTCCAAATGAATAACATCGACAGCACCACCAGTGTCTAGCAACTACGAAACATCTGCTTGAGATTATCAAAGGATGGTGAGACAAAAAGGTATCTGCAAGGAAAACCATGCTGAGATTTTTTCAGTAAGTTATAAGCCTACGTTGCTTACATCCAGTTGCTTTGAATTTGTTTAGTTGTCAGAATAGGCTGGCGAGCTTGTAGTATAGTCCAGTAAAAACGACTTTATGTTTAAGCCTTCGTACCGATGCTATTCCCGAGGGAATAGGGCATCTGCTAACTCAATTGCAGCGCTGTCTACTGCAGTATCGAGGGATATTTGGGCGTCCATTTATTTGTAATTGGTACTATAAGACGGTGGCTCTTCGACTACAGGTTGAGTCAGACGGTTTCGTTAATATTCCATAACCATACTACAGTAATTTGGTATAGGCAATGTCAACGACAGCTACTGCAATGTACCTAAAAGCATCATACGTTGTAGGCATCTACGTGGATAAACTGATGTGTAATATTTTACCATTTATATTTATATGGCTGAAAACGTAACTATATCCATACATTAATGTATATACATTACAAAACATACACGCATATGCATTACAATATATTGCATAAGGTAGAGGTGGGGGTAGGGGCGCGAATCGAACGTTGCGGTTCATTCCCTTGACTACTGACTTATTCCTATCGAACCAATCGGTAGTTTAGGGCCATTTATATATCGCTGTCAATCTCAGTCAATCTCAACATATAAGCGTCAAATTGAGAGTCAAATGGATGATTCCTTGTTGCTTTAAAGATGGATCTAATCGATATAAGCATCTGTGGTATAATGGCGACATATTTTTTTCAAGAAATGCTAAAATGGTTTGAGGAATAGCAAGTAATGAATTTGTAAGTAGGGTGAACTAATTATATGTCGACATTTACCTTTTTTATTCAACCTGGAAGGCTATAGACTAGTATCGAGCATAACGCACAAAATATGGCCGCTCTAGGCATACATATTGATGCATACCATATGGTAACTCTGTGCGGATTCTGTTCTGTGGTCCGACACGCCAGTCGGATCAATATGCTATGGTGAATATCTAGTTTATTTTGAATAACCTCAATTATGTCATTGAGGTAAATATTGTGGGCATAAATTATTACGCAAGCCGGTCAGTCGCTGTGTGTGTGCTTGCGCAGTACGGTGTGCGCTTCCATACGGTGCATGGTGGATCATGATGTTCTAAGCAATGCGAGCCATTCAGTTGCTAAACATGACATATGGAAAGGTAGACTTATTTCGGTAACCGTTTGTCTTCATCGCCTGACGTGCATTGCAATCACACAAGGCCATCCGGCAGCAGCTTTGCGACGCTATGGCTATCGTCAATGGGCCACTATCACCCACTCACTCACCTACGGTTCTCGTTAGCATACATAAGATAAATGAATGTCGTCACACAAGCGATATATATAACTTAACTATCATAAGCTGGTGAAGAGACTGAAATATTCAGTAAGTGTCACTAAAAAACTGCATAATGGTACAACTCGTACAAGTATATACACATGCTATAAATATATATATATATATATATATTTATTTATTTATATATATAAAAATACATATATATAATTAATTTATTGATATATTGATACATATATGTATATATGCATGTATATATGTATGCATGTATATATGTATATATATATATGTACTCTAACGTATATATATATATGCATATATACATATATATGTACTCTAACGTATGTATATATATATATATATATATATATATATATATATATATATATATATATATATATATATATATATATATATATATATATATATATATATATACCATATACTAATACGTATACATATGTTCATGTGAACGCAACCAGCTATTTGATATAGACATTTCGCTTGATAAAATTGCAATCTGCATGCAGTAGTAACCGCGTGCTTACAATCAAGAAGCTTCTCGTTACTTTTTATGCTGACAAATTATACAATATCTCGAGGAGCATTACATCATCAATGTAGTGTGACTTATGGCAGTCAATGTAAGCCCGTAATATTGATATGCACTCCTTTCCGCCAATGACAACGCTGCAACTGAACATATGCTAAAGGTATTAAGTAATCAAAAGCCAATGAAAACAAATGTACATGCACACTAGCTTCTGGATAGTATCGATTGGATCGCAAGCGTCCCGTGCACTGGTATATACCGTCCTATACTTGAATAATAAACGCTTCTGTGATGACTGGTGTATATAAGCACATTCCTCAATAGCGAATGAGACCATCTTACTATCACATGGGCATTATATAGGAAACGTAGACAAATGTCTTCATATAGTCTAGTCGGGAAGCGGATCTTAATTGAGAATATTTAATAAATCCATTCATTTGTATCATAGTACATCGCGCTCTGAGTACGAGGGGCATTAGCTTTCGTGTCAATCGAGCCCCGCAGTTTTATCGCTTGAGAACACCATGCACTAGAATGAGCCAGTTTGTAAAAGCAGCTGGGGTTTGTGTATAGTAAAACACTTTGCGGCGTGGTTTAACGACTTGGAGTGGATGCATTCTGGTCAACTATATGGTATGATTTACCTAATACTCACGACCAAAGGAATAAAGGAACACAGGATGTTGGCGTCTTGTACTTTAAGTGGGTGAGATCTTGCTAAAGCGAAGTGCATATGAAATGCTGCCTTCTAGTACACAAGGCGCATTAGTTGATCACTTCACCAGTTCAGTGATTTGATCGGTTTGCAGGCGGATTAGAATGACTGTTCGCTGGCGGATTAGAATGTGTGCCAAAATGAATGGCCCTTGGCGTGATCAGTAAATGGTCCAAGATAACTTTTTGTTGAATTGTCTGGGCTTTCAGCCACCTATCAAGATGAATGCGCGTAGGCGCCAGTAAAACAACAGTTGTCGAGCACATGACAACTGACCACCACAAGACAACCATTGACTAGAAATTATTGCATAATGGCCGGCCAAATAGCATTTACAACATCAACATCAGCGGCTCAGCGTCAACACCAGGGCAACATCGAGGTATTCTGATATAAGATGTAGGACACCAAGATTGGATCAAACTTTGACAAACAACCATAATGCAATCGTAGTAGATTCTCACAACAACAATGTATCTTGTGAAAAGTGAAATGGCTTTGGATTGGGTAACAGTGCGAAGTGGTGGCCGTTCTGTTCTTATTGGCCAATAAATGACCAAGCCGTCAGATAGAGAAATCCCATGATACAATATTATTCCTTTATAACAGATGTTTTTTGGTAAGTGCCCACCGGCAATTTATTCATCTGTTGTCTATCGATACCTGTTACGACCAACATGCAGCTATTTGGTTTCCATTTATCCAGACTATTATTACATGATGCCACAACAAGGGTACCAAATTAATAACGGAGTACCGAAATGTGTCAATATATCCAGCATGAAACGAATGCTAATAAGACGATGACTAAGAAGCAATCAATTATCAGAGCATATGCCCAAATCTGACAGGAGAATTTATGTACAGTAAACTTGGTAATCGACTGCTAATTATATAGCAACCTTGCGGTCGCCATGAGGTAAGATGAAGCAACACCTCTAGCGCGAGTCCCTATCACAATGATGTTAGGCCACATAATAGCAAATACGTATGAAGAAATCAGGTGCCTAGAATAGACAATGAGTGCATAAGCAACCAGAAAGCCACATTAACAGCTTTACACGTTATGATGAACAGCCGAAATTGAAGCATTATAACCTAATGTTAAAAGAAGAAGGATTTGTTCATATTTGTCTGAATTTGTTTATTCTTCTGAGACCCAACGTCCCAATATCATAAAGTTGAAAGTCACTGATATCGAATGATGTCGCCAGTATTAACATTATGCACATCATGTCAATACTGCTTTGCAACCCATGTCCAACACTGTATTATCACGAGAACAATTTTATAGGAACAACAAAAATACATGAACTCACCTTCAGTGGTTCATTGTTGTTTTATTTCGCAACACGCCTATCATATATACTGTAATATGTAAAATTTGCCCGAGCACATGCGACCTACGGACTAAGCACTCTCGATTGCGACGATGGATGATCATTGTGTGAGAGAACAGGCCGGCCAGTGGTAAAGCTGTTCAAGTTGAAATGCGATACACAATGATGCACGTTAAGCACTAGTCACAAATGTTATGACTGCTATTAGACCGATAGTCTGTCGTATAAGGAACCAATTATACGAATAACAAGAATTCTTTGGAACACACAAACAGATGAATAATCATCTCCCAGAGATAGGCAACGATATTATTAATAAGATATTTGCACTGACCATAATCGGTTTCCATCACACCGAATTATGTCACCATTATTAACTATACAATAGTCAGTAGATTGCATAACGTCATATAATGCATGTTTGCACACGGCATGCTTTCTGTGCATCCTGTTATTGATCCTTCTAATCAGCTGCGTGTTTTTCAAGCTTGTATTGAAGACCATGATTGCTTTCATGATACAAAAATTACAAGTGATGATTTTTCTTTGTAGGTTGAGTAACGAATTCTAGGGCAGGCGCTGAGTAATGTGGATTATTGGAAAGTTGTGTCCATATCTACAAGCGATTCTCCATGATATAAATTACCAGACTCGGTAGTAGACTAACAAGCCGTAAAATTAGCGTGATTGTTCACACAAAAACAACACTGCTTCGAGCACTAGCAAACAAGTTCCTGTGGTGCGGCTAGCAATGCGCTGATTCTTGGATATTAGATAAAGTCACGTCTTGATATATGAGGTAACAAGCGTGGTGATGTTCCCTTCATTGCACCCCTCATGTTAAGTGCTATTACTCGGAGGCTATACATTCAGACCAATAATGAACCCCATTATGTGAAAGCATTGCTGATATTGATGGGATATTGTAGCAGGGATCTACACATCACGATTATCATACACATACAGCGATATGACATCGGTTGCTACGAGGCTGCTTAGTATACGCAAACCGGCTATTCAACTATGATTATGCCAAAAACGATGTGTTTGATCATTTGCGTCAACGAAGGGCGGGTTTATCGGTCATAAAATAGAATACCTTATCCATACAGACAAACAGTCGTCTCTTGCCTACTCATGTCTTGCACCATTACTCGCCAGGTAGACGGCACCTAACACTGAAGTAATTCGTCAGTTCCACGCGGTCATTTACGGGTGAGATATATTTAATTGAAGTATGTTGCAACTCTGATCATGTACTGATACAAGCCAGCTTGAGAACAATATTTTGAAAATTTTGTGCTGTCTGATAAAGTTCAAATTCCTTAGATTTAAAATAGAAAACTTGGTGAAATCATTGCTCGCATACCGTCAAGCAGCCACCGCTCGAACACAATATGGACTATATTGATTATAATATGTACCATGAAATGCAGATATATGCATTACATGTGGTGACCATGCCATGACTGCACGTAAAATCGGTAGGCAAGCGTTTGACATATTATGCATGTTTCGTGTAACTTGCAAATTATAAAATCCTAAACAAGTGAAATCCCGATATAAATATAGTAAAGCGACCATACCAAATGGTGGAGTTGTGACGGAACAATTCTTTATCCCAAATACGTGGGACGTTATTGAGTAGCAGGAGTATCAATATGGTCGATATTATCTAGGCGAGAAGCAGCTATTAAGCATTTTGTGTAGATCTACTGAATAATAAGATGTCCGGAGGAAATCCCGCCATGTAATTTTACAGATGAACGTCATAGGTGAATATAATAAGATAGATTTGGGTTCATTAGTTAACTCATATTATCTATATCATGGTCGCAAAGCATGCCTATACTGTTTGTTAGCTCTTCTAAAACGAATGGCCAACAGTACGGCCGTCTATTCACGTCAGCTGCCGCTTAGTCAGTTCCAGTTATTCCCTAATGTCTATCAACTGCAATATGCAATGGTGCTTCAGATAAGACAGCTAGCGTGGAAGGTGGTGATCAACACTGACGACAGGTCAACATGCTTTAATTCGAATTGCATGTTCCAAATGATGAGTTCAAACAATATCATGATTCGATTAACCATTTCTATGATCAAGCTGGTGCAGTTAGAACTGCTATACATTTGGCGATACACCAGTGACTATGATGATGATATATATATCTATTTTGCAAATTTGATTATTGGCGAAAGAAGTTTGCCATCCAGCGCGATCGTCACACGATACGTCGGGATGAGAAGTAGAACCAATTCCTTCTGTTGACGCGATCAGCAGTTTTCCGCATTTATCGCACGTAATAAGAATAGCATTGATGTATTACAACGCTAAATGTAGGCATATATATCCTTCCGGTTATGGTTATTGTAATGGCGAGCTAGTCTTGCATTAACTATAAAGCCAGCAAGTAGCTAATCTGGGACAGTATGGCTGTGGCAAATGGACAGCTATTATACTATCACTCACCAAAGGCGCTCATTGCCATACATATGAATGTGTGAATGGATGAATTTCGTCACACCAGCGACTTATATCAGCGAAAGTAATACAAAATGTTGACGGCAATGTCTAGAACATGGCGACTTACTCATCCTACATAGAGCGTCCTGGATGACTTAATAAATAAATAAATGTTCCTGTTAGTGAATTCAGGTTGACGTCAAAACTGCATCATTGGTGAACGATAAACATAGATATATTACCTTGATCCCCACATTCATCCGGCTTGATCTTAGAATCATCTGTAAATATTTCAGATTGCTATAAAAATAATTATCCTGATATTTGTGTTTGACAACACTTACAACAACCAGGTGATAGAGCGATGGTGATCGATGAGGATGATTGTGAAAACTGAATAGCATACTTAAGTGCCAGAACCGAGTTGGCTAAGAACTGGTCCTAAGAAGGGGCTGCAAAACCCACGCCTCTGGGACAAAGATCCAGCGAAACACTATTCAGTAACCGGGTCGGGTACATCTTCTCTCGTAGATGACACTGCCATTTAACTTAATCATCCCTGTCGATAGACGACGAAGATACCCGCTACACCACGGAAACCGGCTCTTAGTTTGCTAGAGCTGGAGTTTGAAACATCGTTTATGAGGCAATTCATTGGTTTCAAATTAATCAGTAAATTTTAGTAAAACTTGGTGCAATACCACATTTCACACAAACCAGTGGAAGCCTCGATACAATAGCAAATTACATGGCATATTTAATAATCATGAGCACAATAGTATTGTTTGGATTGTGCATTAACAATCTGGGGTCATATACAGCTAGATATTGCTAATCATGTCAAAGAGTGTTTGATCCAGCCGCATGCTGATAATAACTATTGTAGAACTTTGTATGTGTAAAACCAGGTCCTTAAACCAGACGCATTACTACAGAAAGCTACTGATAAATATTCGTCATAAGTCACCATGTCAGGATAGGGTGATGTTCTGTAGGGACGGGAGGCACGTAGGGAAATTGGGGATCAAAATATCTGGCGTTTGGAAAGAATGGGTAATTTGCTCTATTTTAGATTCGAAACGGAATCCCGTTAATGCCGCTCGCTCAGGCTCTTGACTAACATAACATAGCATATCCTTTGCAAATTGTGGTCAATAAACCCAGACACAAGTTGCAATGCTCATCAACGCCCAAATGATCTAGTTAATTGTACCAATGAATCATTGTCAGTAAAAGGTAGGGTCTGCTGATGAAATGCCTGAGATTTTATAGTTATATCACCGCAGAATTCTGCAGTGAGCCCGTCGGTTGCTATAAGCGCATTTATTGAGTTCAAGTTATTCAAAGAGAGCACATTGAAACGCATATTGCCAGGCAGCAATAGACCATAAGAAGATTGCATCACTTAAACCAAGTGTTGGTAGCCATCCGGTTATCGACCAAAAAACTGGGAGCAAATTAACATTAATCTTATCAATCATCAGCCATTGATTGGCTTTACAGTCGTCAATAGACAAGAACGCATCATCCGATTCACTCGAGGTCAGAGGAAACAATCTATCCATTACTCAAAACAGTTGTTAATATTTAGAATTATAACTATTGAATATACGCTTCGATATTCATTATGAGTATATCATGATACAGTGTAGCAAGTTACATGGCAAAATACACGCTACTTCACGTGTGTTAAGTGCGGCTGGCGGAGCCGTGCTATGATCGTTAAGTTTAGAATGACTACAGTTCTTTAACATCTAAGCGACATCATTCATTGACACATCGTTCTCGAGTCCTGCCAGTGGGGGATTTAGTGTAAAGCAGTAAGCCATTGGGCCCCGAGTATCGATCGGTGGCAGGCCATAATCTACTTTGAATCAGATAGGAAATAAAGCAGATGCGAGTATTATTAATATGCGAGTTTTGAGACCAGCAGCAATTGTTAATATTTTAATTCATGACCTACATTTATTTCTCCCACAACAAGATATAGACCCATGCGTTATCATGTGAACAATGTGCAATTCCCACACTGGAAAAGTTATACCGGCAATCAGCCACGAATAAAGAATAAAGACTTTTCAGCAGGCATATATGATGCAATCGTAGTAAGCTATATCATTTATCTTATCGAATTCCTGTATTAGCTATGAAATGTCGAGCAATCATATTTCAATGGACTCTAGCAAAGCACTAATTCGATGATACATAGACCAATAGCTAGGTAGGAGGTTCCTATATTGATTACGTTTATTACAGTTTATGCACGTACGCCGCGCTCTGCCTTCTCCATAACCCTGTGCACAATCTACACTACGGTCACATGCACTGTAAAACCCGAATTTAACGGGGTGAATATCTGTATCGTCGTTGAATAAGTCCATTACTGCAGCTCTTCTACAAAGAATAATACATTCGCATAAGAGATGGCTAATCTGACTACAATGCACAGTTTGTTTGCAACTTGACACAATCTGTTACTTAAACATATGCTGATGGGTGGCTAGGGCCAAAAGACCGTTTGTTCCATGGGTGTCCTGCCAATGGTCAACATTAATTGACTACAATATCTACACACATTGCGTAGTGCGTTTATCCTTACAACACATCAATTGTGTTCTTAAAATAGTTAAGTAAGCTGTCTGAAGCAATCTTGGCTGGTAAACTATTCCATTGGGAGGGAGTTCGAATGTCTTAAGTTCTCAGCACTGCGACGCTGAAAAAACAAATAAAGACTGATACTGTCTAATTCACTGAACATGATGCATACATGTTTGGGAACCCCACGAAAATGTGAGAGTTGTCGACCCCGTGCAATATTTGATCATTACTTAACTCAGACATACCGGTAGTTAGCTTTATAGTACTCTTTCATAACGACTACCACATGTCTATATCACATGGAAGACTATGGTGACTTATCCTGTATTGCCTAACAAATACCTTATGCAGTGTTATAAAACACAATCCCTCAGAGCGACTAGTGAACGTTTGCCTAATCTTCCCCAGAACTCGGTTTGCCTTCACAACTGCTACTGCATTGTTTTATGAATTTAATGATTGTTCAATGATGCCTTTGTTTTGTCAGACCAATTTGCTGTACTTAATATTTCATTAAAGCGAAATACATATGCCTTATGCGTTATGTAAGCTTTGCTATAATTTATCGGTGTAGTGGTTGGTCTTCACACCCACGTAAAGTTTGATATCGACTGCAGTTACGTCATCAGCATTTTCTCGATCATTCGTGCAGACTAAGAGAAGAACGGCGACCGATTTGTGAGGGACACTACTAATAGCCCTTGTCCAGTCTAATTCATCCATTTATCTTAGCAATCTACTTGCACATACCAAAACATTACCATGGAGACCGTTGGTAATACGATTGCAAGCTAACAGTTGGTGGGTAACTTTATTAAACTCCTTTTGGAGTCCAAATGAATAAAATCTACAGCACCACCAGTGTCTAACAACTACGAAACATCTGCTTGAGATTATCAAATGATGGTGAGACAAAAAGGTTTCTGCAAGGAAAACCATGCTGAGATTTTTTCAGTAAGTTATAAGCCTACGTTGCATACATCCAGTTGCTTTGAATTTGTTTATTTGTCAGAATAGGCTGGCGAACTTGTAGTATAGTCCAGTAAAAACGACTTTATGTTTAAGCCTTCGTACCGATGCTATTCCCGAGGGAATAGGGCATCTGCTAACTCAATTGCAGCGCTGTCTACTGCAGTATCGAGGGATATTTGGGCGTCCATTTATTTGTAATTGGTACTATAAGACGGTGGCTCTTCGACTACAGGTTGAGTCAGACGGTTTCGTTAATATTCCATAACCATACTACAGTAATTTGGTATAGGCAATGTCAACAACAGCTACTGGAATGTACGTAAAAGCATCATACGTTGTAGGCATCTAAGTGGAAAACTGATGTGTAATATTTTACCATTTATATTTATATGGCTGAAAACGTAACTATATCCATACATTAATGTATTTACATTACAAAACATACACGCATATGCATTACAATATATTGCATAGGGTAGAGGTGAGGTAGGGGCGCGAATCGAACGTTGCGGTTCATTCCCTTGACTACTGACTTATTCCTATCGAACCAATCGGTAGTTTAGGGCCATTTATATATCGCTGTCAATCTCAGTCAATCTCAACATATAAGCGTCAAATTGAGTGTCAAATGGATGATTCCTTGTTGCTTTAAAGATGGATCTAATCGATATAAGCATCTGTGGTATAATGGCGACATATTTTTTTCAAGAAATGCTAAAATGGTTTGAGGAATAGCAAGTAATGAATTTGTAGGTAGGGTGAACTAATTATATGTCGACATTTACCTTTTTTATTCAACCTGGAAGGCTATAGACTAGTATCGAGCATAACGCACTAAATATGGCCGCTCTAGGCATACATATTGATGCGTACCATATGGTAACTCCGTGCGGATTCTGTTCTGTGGTCCGACACGCCAGTCGGATCAATATGCTTTGGTGAATATCTAGTTTATTTTGAATAACCTCAATTATGTCATTGAGGTAAATATTGTGGGCATAAATTATTACGCAAGCCAGTCAGTCGCTGTGTGTGTGCTTGCGCAGTACGGTGTGCGCTTCCATACGGTGCTTGGTGGATCATGATGTTCTAAGCAATGCGAGCCATTCAGTTGCTAAACATGACATATGGAAAGGTAGACTTATTTCGGTAACCGTTTGTCTTCATCGCCTGACGTGCATTGCAATCACACAAGGCCATCCGGCAGCAGCTTTGCGACGCTATGGCTATCGTCAATGGGCCACTATCACCCACTCACTCACCTACGGTTCTCGTTAGCATACATAAGATAAATGAATGTCGTCACACAAGCGATATATATAACTTAACTATCATAAGCTGGTGACGACTTTGCAAATAGATGAAGAGACTGAAATATTCAGTAAGTGTCACTAAAAAACTGCATAATGGTACAACTCGTACAAGTATATACACATGCTATAAATATATATATATATATATATATATATATATATATATATATATATATATATATATATATATAATACATATATATAATTAATTTATTGATATATTAATACATATATGTATATATGCATGTATATATGTATGCATATATATATGTATATATATATATATATATATACTCTAACGTATATATATATGCATATATACATATATATATATATATATACTCTAACGTATGTATATATATATATATATATATATATATATATATATATATATATATATATATATATATATATATATATATATATATACATATACTAATACGTATACATATGTTAATGTTAAGTTCATCATGTGAACGCAACCAGCTATTTGATATAGACATTTCGCTTGATAAAATTGCAATCTGCATGCAGTAGTAACCGCGTGCCTACAATCAAGAAGCTTCTGGTTACTTTTTATGCTGACAAATTATACAATATCTCGAGGAGCATTACATCATCAATGTAGTGTGACTTATGGCAGTCAATGTAAGCCCGTAATATTGATATGCACTCCTTTCCACCAATGACAACGCTGCAACTGAACATATGCTAAAGGTATTAAGTAATCAAAAGCCAATGAAAATAAATGTACATACACACTAGCTGTATGAGTATAAACTTCGGTGTTAATTCCGGCATGATTATTGTCATTAGAGCAAATTCTGCTTAGAATATCAGCAATTTAATGACCGACCGCACGTGTTCATCAATAACAGTTATGACTTCAAACGTTACTCATTTGTCAGAAATTAAGCATGCTGAATATTATGAGCAAAATTTAACCCAGTATATGTGATTGCACTGGGGTAGTAATAATTCCAGAAAGGAACAATAGGTTGAGTCAAGGACTAGGATGACTACAGCCTTGTGTGATATTGTTTTCTGGCACGTACAAATTATCCGTTACCCTTATTTATACCTGTTTATGGGTAAATGAGTCGAGACAAAATGAGCATAGCAGACAGCATAGCATTAATTACCATCGTGAAGCGAGACACGTAAAAGTCACAAAAGTAGCGATCTGTGATTCAAAAATTCGTTTCTCCACCACCAGAGCGATTGACCTGAGCTTATCAATAGAGCTTCTTTTCACCCTTTAAACACACAAGTATTTTGCTTGCTCTCTCAATTGCGGCAAACCTTCCGAGCGGTTTCATCTGTGGATGGAAAGTGTTAGAGGCGTCATTATGGCAACTTAACAACCATATGCAGAAAATGGCTGACGAGAACAATCTGTAAAAGAGTAGAAGTGGTGCTAATTTATTTGTTTTATTTGCACCAAAACGAAGAATTTATAGCCGTACATGTCGCAAGTAACTCTTCGATCCCACAGTAGAGGCTATAAAGGAGGGAAAATCTCCCTAACCATGAAGGACGCACTTAAGGCAATTCAAGATCTCTAGAAGTTTATTATACTACATTGAATTAATTACAAACGACGTTTGTGAAATCAGACTTCAAATTGGAGCGATAGAAACAAACCAGACATGTTGTTTGCAAAGAGCAAAAAATCCTAAAATTAACTTACTTTTCGATAAAATACAAGTAAACGTCATTTTTTTCACTGTACTAAAATTAAACATTACTTTGCACAAGCTTAATGATACTCTAGAATATAATAAAACATTTAAGTAGACTTCTACTACTTGGTAAATTCGTGTATCTATTTGTATTGCTATATGAGACCTTCCAAATAACATAACAACCTGGGTCGACATATTGTAATGCTGAGATGATGCTCACATTCCGCATCTTAAATGCTCGATCATGTGCTTTTCAGATACGTAGTTAAACCCTCAGTCACAAATTCTAGCAAATGTGAGCATCGCGCAAATACTGCAAGAACCTCCTTATATGCCGGACGTTTACTTCTGTTAGATTACTGCCTGGTAGCTGTACGTAACTTGCGTAAACGAGTGCACTAGTAATGTGGAGCCATGAACGTCATTAGTTTTCCGTAGATATGGTGCAAGTATAAACTTCTTCAAAGATACAATAGCAAATAACTATGATACAAAATTGGGTTGCTTCGAAAGTGAATCAATATTCTAAGATTAATGATAAAACTGCTTTCATACGGTCCTCCTTGTGTCAAAGTCACATGAGACCTACGGGTGCTTACGGACCTCTAACGACATTGAGGGCCGTGTGAGGGTGTAGTCCATAGGAAGCCCATAATAAATAGTCCCCCGTACGAAGTTGTGATCACATGCCTGGAGAGCCGTACGTGGGTGTGGCCCGTAAAAATCCTGTAAGAAATCATCCCGCAAATTAAGTTGTGTTCATATGCTTCACGAGTGGTCTGTCGGTGTTCTATGGGTTTTTTGCGGGGATTTGGCCACAGGGTCGAACTAACCAATCCGTCAATGAGAGGGACACGTTGAGATCCCGTGAGAAAACCGTTCAACTTTTGGCCACGGGCTCTACAGGGTCAGAACGGTGCAAAAAATCTCCACTAAATTGTATTGCCCAGTACGGGGCAACACGACACACCGTGCGGGCCAGCACGAACTCCCATGGTTTTGGCATGTACGAAGCCTGTACAAAGCCCGCAAGCCCGCATATCTTAGGCATTACAGAGCAGGATGCGCTTGAACATTTGTGGTAGTGAATATTTGATCTGTGTTTAATACATGTCATTTTCATATTAATAATAATAACTATTACAGAGAAAATCAAGTGTAAACACGCCATTATATCAGACGAATAACGATAGAATATAAGACCTAAGTAAAATTTCACTTGATTAACCATGGACATGATATATTGGGATATATTCGAACTCATTTGGTTTGCTTTGTACGACGCTAATGCAAAGTACAGAAATAACACTATTCGTTAATATAATATTGTAAGCCCGGACATTTCAAATAGGATGTACTCAATTAATCAAATGCTGTACGAAAATCATATATTTATACGAAAATCCAATGGGCATCAGCATCGAGCACTGCTAGTTTGTCCACTGCATACGCTTGGAAGCTGCATGGGCACCTAGGGCCTGTCAACCGATCTGGCTCCTGTGACTCTGACACCTGATTATCATTATGCTTGAATAAATAAGGAGCTAAGACTGTTCGGCAAGGGGTAGCCCTACTCGAGTTGTTTCCCTAATTGATGGGCAAATAATAAATTGGACGTACTTCAAGAGGTGCGTCTGTACAAGTAAGACAGAAAACGCGTTGCCGCTAATAAGGCAATTTGGAAAGCAAAGAAGTATTGATTATTAATCAAAATAGTCTATTGGCTGTGAAAGACCCTGAATATTCACCAGGGAATTTACATGGTACTTGCTGGCTTTGATTGATTTGATGATGTGCTGAATGTATGCCCGTTGAATGAAGTCAGCGATGTGTGGTATCGCATTGATGATGTCGGTAAAATAAGGTTTGTACTTAGTTGGACATTGGTGTGTTTATGCTACAACAGAGCATACCGAAGCACATGTAAAGCTTATGACAATGCAAGATGAAGCATGCACCCACTGTCGGCAGTGCTTCGTCGACGGTTTAAACAAAACACATAGCTTTGCTAAGAGGGCTCACTTGCACCTCTACCCTGCAAAAGGTAATCTACGCCATCTTTGCGCACGCATGCCACTCCCGATAATACCCTCGCCTTCAAGCCTACAACCACTTAATTTTGACCAAATAGAGCGGTATATTTCTTCAACATAGGCAACATAAGACGGCATGCACACCGGAAGGTGCATCCTAGCGATACCCGCAGCCTGGCTTTAGAGTCAAATCGTTGATTGGATTGTTTGTCAACCAAAAGAATAATGACGTGTGCTGCGGTATCGACGTTTTGTAGTGATCGGCGACATGTCACTGCAAATATAAGACTACCATGTATATGTTGTTAGCCCTAATTTTGACGTTTATGGTGACCCTTGACGAAAACCCATCAGATCATGAATAACTTATCCACACTCGCCATAATATATTGCTACGAGCACGGGCGTATAAAAGCACAATCTATAATTACGTCAACGTTATCGAGACAACTACTTTGAATATATCAGGCTTATTTTAAGGAACACTTAGAGTAATGTCCTTACAAGGTCTGGTATGGCCAGCTCAGCAATGTATATGTATTACCTCTCACTTAGAACGTTGATACCAAAGCCTCGATGTAGGCCGAGCTGGGCGGTGTATCATTGGAGGCAATGGAAATGGACAAATTACGTTTATTTCATATTAAAATGATAGCATTGTCTTACACTTTACAGCATGGCATCAATTGGTAACATTAGGGTCAGCTAATAATTATTACAACTTATGGAGAAAGTACAATGTTGACATTTTGAACCTATTCTCGTGATCAAAGTAATGAAATAGTGCTGGCGCTTTGTACGTAAACTATGGACCGGCTGCGATATAACAAGCGTCTGGTTAAAAACAAAATGAGGCCTTCCAGCAGACAAGGTGCAACGGTCGATCACCAAAGTAGTTTTTTGATCTACTGGCTGATAAATGAGACTGATTACATGGGTTGAGCGATGTTATCGGTCATGTTAACGACCATTCCGCGTATTGAGTTGCTTACCCACTAAACTAGCCTTGAACTGGGTTGGACCCTACACCATAAATCACTCACGTCAGGTTGAATAGGGAAAACAAGCAATTAACGCTGTACTGGTCACATCACAAAGGAATATGGCGCTTGAGAAATGTTCGCCTTTGAATGATTAATTGGTCTCAGTCCGGACGGACCTCGAATAGCAACCAGCAATCAACGAGGCAATGACAAACTCATTGCAGGATTAATGGGCAGATGGACATGCAACAAAGTGAGTGGATTTTGTTGTAGTCTGGCGACGGCGTGATGTTTCCATTTTGTTCTCCGGTGGTTCAGCAACTATCCAAGATGATAACATGTTGTAAAGCCTGTGCCAAGTCAATAGGAATCCCGAACATTGTCGATTGCATGACAACTCACAGGTTAAATTGTCTGTGTCGTCCGAGGGTTACGTTAAGAAGTAGTGGCCCATTTGATCTCAGTGGGTCATAAACGACATAGCCGTCAGGTAAGTACACGTCTCAAATAACGGCATAGCATTTGAAGACAGGTGAATCGCATGACAGATGAAACAGCACATGATGTACCAAGTCACTTATTGAATGCATGCAACATAAGTCCTCAATGACATATATGATTAAAGTTCCCAATTGCAATACCATATCAGCTTCGTCCAACAGGCAGTTACCATCTATGTTGTTTTTTGGGCACCTCACCAAAGATCTTGTTATAATAAGATACACGACTCGGCAGCTCGCCCGACAAATTTCGTGACACCGCGTAGGCAGCGCCCCCTACTTTTTTCGAAGCTACTCGACGCGCAGCAGCAAACCAACTTCGATATGAATTGCGAGTATGTCTGACTAGAATGGACATTTCTGCGCTGCAGTTTACTGTTGGAATTGACAAAAGCCTTTCCATACAGGAAGTGAATGTTCTAGCATATGTCTCTGGCTATATTGCCCGGAAATTAAGTTGTGTGCAATATGCAGAAACAAATTTTCTGTAGTCAATGATATACATGACCAGAAGAATTACCGAAGTGCAAAGGAAGGGCTCGTTGTCCCAAGAAATTCACTAGAAGATGCATTATGCAGGTTTAAGGACACATTGCCGCAAATTCATGGACACAATGTTATACAGTAAGAAAGTGAAAGCCAGGGTTGTAAGCATTCTAGCTAAAGAGGTGTCATAAGAGCAACTCCAATGTGAATCATGCAGGTGTCATATTTCTGTAATATGTATTATGGTGAACATCAGGTTGCATCATTCCCTGAGAGAGGCAAACTGTAAGGGGAGAAAAAATCGTAAGACATTGATATTTTCCCACACAGGAAAATTTGTGCTCTTATTTGTTTTAAGTGCTGTTGTATATGTAGATTTCCGAAAAATCAAATATTCATATTTGTTTACTTAGTTCCTTGAAAGCCCTCTACGATGTACAAGGACTTTTCTATCATAAATCCACACCAGTATATAGGACTACTGCACCTAAGTTGTAGTGGTGGGGGGAGCTTGTCGAACAAAGGTGTCCCTGGATATACTGTTAGAATGGTTGGTTGAGGATCTATTTTCAGAGACTGCAGCGCCGCGTAGCGACTTAAGGTCTGAAAACTTTAACACTTTTGGTTTCCATGGTGCGTCTGCCAAGCAGCTTGCTAGGCAACCTCGTTACTAATATGGGGCTGAACAGACTCTTTAAGTGAAATCTTGTGCATTTATCGGCCAATATATTGGTGTAAATAAATTTGAAGCAACGGCAAAATGGTTGGAATAAAGGCAGATGCAAGCGAATATTCCCAAATGGCAATTTATGCAAAGGATTAATAATGATGGTTGTATAAGATTGAATGCAACACTGTGTGATGTTATATAATCATGGGCTATGCCCATATCTCATTTGCTGCTTATCTACAGAGGAGTATTGTCCCTTTCTTTATATTTTACAAAGCCATCAGCTTATCAACGGTCTTCAGCGCATTCGCTGTTTTACTTGCCGTTGCTGTTTATCGCAATTATAATAGGCGCGGTGAGTTATGAATGAATGCAAACAAGTGCAGAAGTGTACATGTTGTTCTTCTTTTGAAATGAAAGCTGTAACTGTGGTGTATTCTAAGTATACTCATTCGTTATCATGTGGTTGCAAACAGTTTGACTGACGTGCATAAATTGCAAATATGTTTATTGTGCCCCGCCGTACATCCAAACAATGGTCTGTTTCTGATCTCTCATTTACTTGGACTTTAAGTGGAAATATTGTTATCTTACAATCGTTGGTTCATATTATATCTCGTAAAAAGAGCGATGACTATTCAATGAAGTAATCTGTTTTTCGGTAGAGAGGGAACATTGTTTTTTTGTTAATCTAATTGAATAGGACGAATAATTTACATTCGGTGTAGGTACTATTTGTGATCAATGCTATGTGACGCATAGTCACTAATACATTAAAGTACTCAGCGGAGTCCCATTGGAGTGTGAATAATCTTACATATCTGCAATAAAACGCCTCGCATGTCGACGAAACGACTCCAACAAACACTACCTGATTTACGAATGGTACGGTCGGGTTATAGCATAATTCATAATTTGCCGTGTTATATCTGCATGGAACGGAGATAATATACTGGACTGTTTTAATCCTATGTTGGTGGAGGCACATACGCAAATAAGTGGGCTCATTAACGCATTGTCGATTCACAGATATGGTTTGCACCATGTGTATTTGCGTTAATTGGCACCATCATTATCAGAGGTCTCTAATGGAAAGTATTGCGTCATATCATTAAGTGATGATGAGTGTGGCACATTGATGTATGCTGATGTCAAACATGGACATTAGCTGTCATGATTAATTGTATTTCTGCTAGGTCATCAGCTGATTAATATTCGTGTTATGGAGGTGACATTCCCGCAGTTACCCCATTATTAATTGCCACCTTCTTTAAAGCATCCTTCGCGAAAAGGTTCAAATCGACAACATTTTACTTTCTCCTTGTGTTGTAATAATTAAGAGTAGACCCTAACGTTACCAAATGATGCCACGCCGTAAAATGTTAGACACTGTTATCATTTTAATATGTAATAAAAGTAATTTGTTCATTTCCATTGCCTCCAATGATACTCCGCCAAGAATTGAGGCTTTGGTATGAATGTTTTAAATGAGAGATAATACAAATAAATTGCTAAGCTGGCTATACCAACCTGTTAGGACATCCGAAATGTTCTTTAAAATAAGCCTGATATGATCAAAGTAGTCGTCTCAATGACGTTGGCGTTATAACAGATAGTGCTTATATACCTCCGTGCTCGTAGCAATGTATTATGGTGAGTGTGGTTAAGTTATTCATGAGCTGATGGGTTCTCGTCAGGGTTCAACATAGCACTTACATAAATTAAACTTAGTTGAATAGCATATTTTACCAAATAGATATTACTTACATTTCAATATAGCAACTCCATATAGATTACCATCACAGTGTAACATAGAACCTACATGTAAATAAACGTCAGAATATAATATGTTCCATCCGTACAAATGATTATCATAATGTAGTGTAGCATCTCCCAGTGAGCACAATATTGCATATCACTGCGCATGACTTCTGTAATCACTGATGTGTATTGACCCACGAACTGGTTCCGCTTATCATCCGTTCATTTATAGTTTACTAAGGGAGATAGGGGATTATAAATTGATAGATTTTTATTGCATTGATGCTAATATGTATGTAACCTTAGTTGTAGCTGTGTATAAGGCCACTCTTAGTAAGCAATCAGCAGATGATTTTAGTGTCTCGGAAATCAACTTTAATTAAAGCTATTTCATGTCAGTGGCAAGCTACAATAGGATTTTATGATCTTTACAAATGAATGCGTTATGACATATAACGTTAGCTTTAGTTCGTAGAAATAATTTTATTTTGATATTTGCAGTGATATGTCGACGATCGCTACAAAACGTCAATATCGCAGCACACGTCATTATTCTTTTGCATGACAAACAATCCAACCAACGATTTGACTGTCAGGCTGTGAAAATCCCTAGGGTGCACCTCCCATTGTGCATTTCTTCAACATATGTTGAAGAAACGTACTTCTCTAATTGGTCAAAATTAAATGGCAAATTTGATCTGCTTGGATATTATCGGGAGTGGCATGCGTGCGCAAAGAGGGCGCAGAGCCACTTTTGCAGGGCAGAGGCGCAAGTGAGCCCTCTAAGCAAAGGTATACGTGCTTTGTTTAAACCGTCGACGAAGCACTGTCGACAGTGGGTGCATGCTTCATCTCGCATTGTCCCAAGCTTTACATGTGCTTCGGTATGCTCTGTTATAGCATAAACAAACCAATGTCCAACTAATTAAAACAATTATTATACTCACATCATCAATACGATACTACACATCGTTGACTGCATTCAACGGGCATACATTCAGCACATCATCAAATAAATCAAAGCCAGCAAGTACCATGTAAGTTCCCTGGCGAATATTCCAAAAACCGGTTTTGTCTCGACTACCTATCGCTTAATTGATACGGGTGACCATGCAAATTGTTTAGCCAAACGGTTTGAAGTATTGAATTAATTGCCATGTGGTCGGCTATTCTATATTTGCTGTTAAGAGTTTATACGGGAGTGGTCAATTGTTTGGGAGCTTTGATAACGCTTAGAAGGCCAGATTACGTGTTTTTCAATGTTCTACCTCACAATATAACTACTTCCACCTAACTAAAGTTTACTTCTCACTTCGCTACGCAGTTACCATCTCCACTCTTGAGGTGCATTAAGATAAGATGCCCAAACCACTGGGATATATATTGTTGCAATTGTGTTACAGAATGTATTTCATAGGTCTAAATTGAATTGGCCGAGCATGAAATCGTAATGCTATAAGGAATATACCAGAAAATGAGGCAACTTCTTACAGCATCTTGATCTCGCAAGCCATGGGTCATTTATATCAAACACCGGTAACTTACAATTCATTTTGAACGATATCATGACCAACGCAAACGAATGTAGATATTCTTGTATAAATATCTTTGTATTGACTCAAATAAGCATGTAGTGTACAATTCAAGATTATTCAGGCGTATAGAACATTAATTTATCAAGCAACGAGTTGATCGATGGAAACCTGCATAACCAAGGTCGGTAATCTTAGAGGGCTAATGCACCAATGTATTTCTTACGTTTTGTATGTTCGACACAATTTTATAATGCCCACAGGAATAAAGTCTGAAAATAAAGGTTAGCTGGCTTGAAAAAAGACTGAGGTTTATGACTGGCCGCCTTTACAGGTTCCATTGGTATCTCACAGAAAAATATATGGTCGCCTGAGCCACTGGGTACGCATCAACAATAAAAGTGTATTATGCAGAATGGCTATTTTGCAAATCATGTTTTCATAAATGAAATGAATAGATCACAACAGCTCATTGAATGGTTTTGCTATGATAACCTGCATGCGGGTATGAGGCTGTGTATATGCAACCAAGTAGCGCAGCTGGCTTTAAAGTAATAGGCGCATACACATTTGTGGTTACTCCTTCATCCTCATAATGTGCTATGAAATCGCAATTCAGAGATTGCGTGACATCATGACATACATGTTAACCTTCTTATCAGTCCGCCTATGTATATTGGTAAGAGCAGCTGTAATTAGAATCTGATTAAACAACTTTTCATTTACATTTCAATTGATATTGGCTAAAAAGAACGAATTCAAATCACACAGACGCCTCGCAAAATCCTATTCGAAAACTTGAGGGAATGATGAACTCCAGTTTTAAAAAAGCGAGACAAGCTGCGAATGAAAAGCTGTTTTTCTTTCGCACACAATGCCTCAACGCCTGTAGCCATTGACTCACACGGCGCTATCACGGTCCTCGGCAGAGCCATCCTGGTATGTTCCGAAAACATATCAGGACACTCCGGCGAGAAGCATGGATTTTTCACAATATCTTGATGTATTTTTGTTGGGGAGGCCAGACTAAGACCTCTTTATGTAGCAATGGCTATTGCACTGTGGTGCTGACATCCAGTGGCAATAGGCTCAACTTGGGCTTAAAAGTCGATGTGCAACGAAATTTTTTAATTCGCGAAATCAACAACACAGGTCGCAAAGACCTATTTTCCACTTAGCTTGAGCTTTCTCTATTCGATGAATAAATTGGTGTACCTCGTTATCAGGTTGGGATAAAGGTGTGATTTAAACAACAGCGCTAGATTTACCACCACAAGAAAATTTATAGACGCTGCGGGCGTATAAATTTTGCATTGTTACGCAATCAAGCACCGATGACAATTTCGTCATCAAGTTTTAATCTACAGACGGGGAAAGTGCGAATTACTTGCGATAGCCATTCTAAAACGTCCTGTTATTGCATAGGGTCTAATCCACTCAGACGCACATCCTAACGGAAACCAGCTGACACAACGTTTTTCTATTCATTTATTCATCATTTGTTCAACGATATTGTTACCAATGTATTTTAGGATAATTTAACAGAAGGCTTTACGTCCTTATGTCCGCCCGCAAATAAACTTCCTGATTTTGAGAGTCATCGGGTCAATGTTCCAACGAGTAGATATAATAGTAAGCAATTTAAATTAAGGCAAATTGTATGGAATCATCTAACATTGTTGGCCGCATGTTGATCGAAAATCAGACCTGGAATAGTTTGAGGATCCATATCAGTAACAACAAACCGTCATTTTGCGTATAAATGTATCAAAAAGCACTATTGTCACAAGGCAATACCAACGGATACACAATTTTAACATTGACCATTCAACTAACAGATCTACAAACCCGACACATTGATTTATACGGTGAAGACGAATCCTATCTATTCAATAAGTGAAAGGTCCAATTAATGATAACATGAATCAGAGTGGCCTTGTTAAGCGAGATGGCTCGAGCCGTAAGACTGGACGTCAGTTGTGATATATACGAATCGAATTTATATCACGATGTATTCCCCCTCAAAACCGCAGCATTCAACAAACAAACCACCACAATAAGAACATATGATTATATCAATAACTAACTTATAGTGTGTTAATCCAAGTAAAATAATCGCTTATAAATTATCTGCAAGCACATGTTTTTGCTTCTAACTATTCTAATACATGGTATGGTAATAGGTTAAATTGAAGAACAACCCTGACACATTGCTCCTTCCCTAAAACCACACTTCCGCATCACAGATTGTATTACTCACTTTGCTGTGCCATCAAAATGAAATATATTTGCGCATTTCAGAACTATTGAGAAGTATGCCAATATATATGTATATATCGGTTTATTTCACGGCTGCTGTTCGGGCTCAGATGAGTCATCATATCACCTTCATATTTTAGACACTTCAGTTAACTTAATGACCAGAGCTCATTATAACGCGACTATTGTTTGAAATCATTCACTCGTAACTAGGTGGTTCGCAAATAGATATGAGGTTTCGTCTTGCATAACTGATGTAACCTTTACATAACGACGTCGAGTATTGCACTGCTTAGGAGCATATGGATCATTGCAAATTCTTTGGCGGCCTACAATTCCACGGGTTATCCCAACATAAAACGGTTTATTTGCTTGCTGGAGAAATGATGTTGAGATCAAAATTAACCCACTCTTGAAGCCTATTGTATCTATTACATTTCACGGGAAATTATGGAACATTTAAAGACCTAAAGGCCTAAGTTGAAATTATCAAGCAGCCTGTCCTAAAAGCAATTTTAGTTACGTGTTTATTTTTAGCTCTCCTCTGTAAATCGATGCAAGTTACCTACTAACATTTCAATGTTACACCGCGTACTACCCACCAGGCAATGTTATAGAATAGAATCAACTAATAGTTTATAGACCTAGACGAACATAGGGTGTATTCTATTGATACTTAAACTTAATACCAAAACACATATCACCATAATAACTAACTAGTTAGCAAATATAGTTTGATGAATTTCATGTCAGAACGATGTTCATTTTTCCAGATATTGATTTTTACAGTACAAAAAACACTCGTTGTTTGGGGTTATGGTTACCTTTCAAATAGGGCATCTCATATCAGTACTGCGTTTGACATTTAGGCGTTCTCTCTGATACATGCATAAGGGTCTTGTTAACTATACGAAAGTTTAGGAATTACTTAAAAAATGCGCGTCATTTGGCCTTAAGAGAAGCATGTCGAGCATTATCACCTGTCAATCATTTACTTTGATGTCAATCAGTCGCGACTAATAAAACGATACCGTGACAGTTATATCTAGGAACCACCTGATCATGGTAAATTATTGATCCGCCAGGGATGCCGAACACACATATGCATGATCTACTTTCGATACATTACCTAATGCTCTTATTGAAACACATATGTCATCCCTAAATGGGGCTACTCCATGAATTGTAAAACTTACGTGACCTCATGCGTGGAGGATCGTGTCAGTACAATAACCAGGAGCGAAGGTAAGTAAGTCCTTGACTAAATCAATAAACCTAAGCCAATTTGATCGAGTGCCTTTAGCAGTTCTGACTGAAAGAAGAAAAATGACATTAATCAGGTTGCCTTCCTAGCATACGAATAAAAATGATTAGGCATACAATCCGCCGGTGTAGTTAACAGCCAGACATTCGAAAAACGACTTGACGGTATTTTGACGAATGTCTGATTCGATAAAATAAGTAACGGCTGCGCAAAAATACATGGTGATTGGTTTTGATATTAATATTTCTCTTCCGAAATCCTGTCTGCTCCAATTTTTTATTCAATTTGATCTAGTCTAATAGCGTTGAATGGTCTTAAAAGAATTTTCAAGTTAACCAGAAAATCGTTCGACATATTTAGTCACATGGCAGATGTGCTGACATAGTGCTTTCGGAAAAGAGGCAGGTGCCTACACCAAATATAAAACGTAGTCATGTGTATTGCTCGCTTGTAACAAAAAAAGCATCATTTCTCGTAGGACACCTTTTTTCCGTTTGCACGCCGACGGCTTAATTTACGGGTGTACAAAATACACATTTCGGCAATGAATTTGTGGTGGTGTTGTCAGACGTGTCAATAACAGAGCTTCGTAATCTTTGCATCAAATGGTTGGAACACATTGTAGCCTCTATCCCAGTTAAGCACTACAATAATCGTAATTAAAACGCTCAAACTCAAGCCAACCGGCGTTGTCAGTTGAATGAGACTCGACTGTGTGCTCTCAGCTGCTTACAATTCACTTTAATTGTTTTCAGCTTCAAAGTGTAGGGTCAATTTACCTTCAACTCTATTTATTTAATGACCACAGCCGTGAGGACAAATCACATCACATAAAATCAGAGTTACGCCATTCGCAATAGCTCTAAAATCATAACGTGTGGTCGATCTGCAGCCTTTTGTTAGAGTTTCTTTGCGTTCAGCCCAATTTTGCATCACACTATCATATACCAGTGTGTAATTATTTCGCTCGCCAAATGGATCATAAAGCTAAATAACAGAACGCATGCCGTACATTGGAACACAATCCCGTTGCCTTCTCACACGCCCATTAAAGACTTGACAGCTTATCGTAGTTATACTCCAGTTATGGATGGCTGGTGGTCTGTCCACATGGCTACTGAAACTTCATTTGGATAGTTTATGGATTTGTCTGTTGGTGGAGTGGAAACATGATTACTGAGTAATGTGCTTCTGTGAAGTCATAGTCTTCTCTTCATTATTTCACCCATAGTTGTATCTAATGAGCTATCAATACCGCAACATTATTCAATAGCATAATTATATTTGTAAGACTGCCTCAACAATAGAAATATAATATATCATTGCACAGCGTGACTTCCAAATAGTACTGGTGTATTAACCCAAAAGAGTTACCTGGGTGCTGACACCTGACGAGTACCACCAGTGCTTGAGGGTCCACGGTGTGGTGCTGTCAAGATGGGATGATTAATTGTAACTTGGCTACCAAATGGCATTGCGTGTGACTTATGGTTTAAAACGTTTTTGTTCAAGACAAGATCATGACCCTGGGTTCGCATGAGCTTGTAGATCCATTAGCTACACTTTTAATCGCTAAAGATACCCTCGAATGACCCAGTAATCTAAAGAGATGCGTCAGGGGACTCATCGTAAGTAGGACATGCCTCTCTTTCCGCTCACATACCTTGATGTACTGCTCACCGTGTGCACTTGTCCTAATGAAAGTATCCAATATGAATAGCAAATACAGCCTAATGTAAGTATCCAATATGAATAGCAAATACAGCCTAATGTAAGTATCCAATATGAATAACTAATTAAGACGACAGAATTTAACAAGTAATGTTGCAGACACTGAGGGTAAAATAATGGGAAAATCCGCTGGATAGGGTTTTAGTTGCAGTTATTTCGATTAAACAGACTTGCTGTTATTGAATAAGCATGAGTTTAATCACAAACAAAGATTGTTAAATCTTTATATCAGGGAACGCATTTTACACAGTTCACCCAGGTAACTCTTTTTGGTTAATACACCAGTACTATTTTGAAGTCACGCAGTGCAAGGATATATCATACTTTCTATTGTTGACAAATATAATTATGCTATTGAATAATGTTGCGGTATTGATAGCTCATTAGATACAACTATGGGCGATACAATGAAGAGAGGACTATTATACCGGATATTATAAGAAGCATGCATGCGCTGCTGATTCGCGAGCACAATAGATAGATTTCCATCGCAGCCATTTTTCTACCTCTGCCCATATCCGACCGTTTTATCCTGAACTAAATGTCCATTTGAACGCGATTGATTGTGACCAACTCTGTTAGGTTGAACAAGCGAACGATGCTAGAAGATGTTATGTGTATGTGTTAGTGTCGCATTCCTTCACAGAGATTCACCCAAGGCTACTATTAAGTAGTTGCCAACTTATCAAAAACTGAGGCGTCTTATCAAACATTCAATTATATTAATAGACTCACCAAAAGCGAGCCGTTTGTGCTGTGTTCATGTTGCCCTTAAAAGGAATATAGCCAGATATGTTGAATATAATCGGTCCGAGACCATACTAAAGCTATTAGACACAAAGCAATATTTGGAAATTATCATGCTCATGAAATCAGGCTATGTTTGAAGAAAAATCATATGTCTAGCATCCAGGTAAGATTATCAACAACGCATAGCCAATTTTGAAAGTCACATTGTTTATTATGGTCTTCATTACTGTTACCGTAAGAACAACACTGCCAATACGAGTAGCAAGCAATTTAAGCTTATATTTAAAGATTGATTGCGAAAATATGGCTTTGGGTGATGATAAGTGATTAATGCGGATTACATATTGCATTGATTCAGCAGTTCACGATGATTCAGTCCGTTGGTTTAACCTCTGAGCGCATAATGTTTGGTGATAGTTTGGTCACAATATAGTGTGTTTATTCTAAACTCGATCAGAAAGCCTGCTTTATCAAATTGAACACAGTATGCATGTTGATAACCAGTATAATATTGCCAAAAGGTTCTGGTAAAGTGTGAGTGCCCATTAGGCTTTTCAACGCATTGGATACTTTTTTCGCCTTGTCAGACGATATGAATAGTGTTTTACACCAGTCATAGCCAGCCTAAGCATGTATATTGTTTTTATCGTTAGCTTAAAATATCAAGCGATGCTTCCATCTGCAGAACAATAATGTAAAACCATTAGATCACTCTAAGAGCTATAACCAAACTTCAACTCAACATCTCGCCATTTATATTACAAATGTAGGCGAATGTAGCTCTAAAAGACCCTAAAAGCTCTATGTAACCCTTAGAGAAAAATTTATAGGAAAACAAGGAATACTAACACTCTCGATGATCCATTCTATGACACGAACGAGACCGTCTATATCCGTTTAAGGCCCGCCCTGCGACATAATGCAGCACATTTTAACGTTTAACATACATGCTTGCGAGCAAATGGTAGTTGGAAGAATAAGGCTTAGATTTGTTCTCATACGCGTTTGTGTGACGGCATTACATAACACCTATTGCTATCATCGGTAAAGCAATATATTTTAAGTCTTAAAATAAAGGTAAGGTATATGACTGGCCGCTTTTAGAGGTTTCATTGGTATCTTACAGAGGAATATATTGCTCTTGCAGAAGTAGCAAACCAGTTAGTTGACTCCATCAAACGCGCATTACACACTGATATACTGTTCGCGTATTTTGCCAACAAATGGAGCCACTGGGTACGCAACAATAATAAAAGGGTATTGTGTAGAATAGTTATTTGCAAATCATGTTCTCATAAATGAAATGAATAGATCTCAAAAGCTCATTGAATGATTTTGTTAACCAAACCTGCATGCGGGTATTCGGCTGGGTCAATATGCAACCGCGTAGCGCAGCTGGCTTTAAAGTAATAGGCGCATAAGCATTAGTAGTTACTCCTCTATCCTCATAATGGGCACCTGCAGTGAAGTCGCCATCCTAAGATAGCGTGACGTCTTGACATACATGTTTGCTTTCTTATCAGTCCGCCTATGTATATTGGTCGCATCCTATTGTAAGAGCAGCTTTAATTAGAATCTGATCAAATCAACATTTCATATACATTTGCATTAAAATTTGCTAGAAAGAACGAATTCAAATCACACACACCTCTTAAGATCCAATTGCCCAACTAGTGGGAATGATGAACTCCTGTAAAAATGCGAGACAAGCTATGAATGAACAGCTGTTTGTCATGCCCACACAATGCTTCAACGCCTGTGTAGCACTAAGACAGAGCTATCACTGTCCTCGCCAGAGCCATCCTGGTATATACCAAAAACTTATCAGCGCACCGTGGCGAGAAGCATGGGTTTTTTTTTTCACAATGTCTAGCGATTTGCAAGGAAATATTAAAATTCACGGGATCAACCACACAGGTCATAAAGACGCTTTTTCCCCCCTGCTTGCTGAATAAATTTGGTGTCTCTCGATATCAGGTTGGGCTTAAGGTGTGATTTCAACAACGGTGCTTGATTTAACACCACCAGTAGATTTAAAGACGCAGCGCGCGTATAAATTTTGCATTGTTATGCAATCGAGCATCGATGGCTATTTCATCATCAAGTTTAAATCTACAAACGGAGTTCCAATTACTTGCGGGAGGCATTCTTAAACGTCCTGTTATTGCATAGGGTCTAAACCACTCAGACGCACATCCTAACGGAAACCAGCTCGCACATAGCGTTTTGCTACCTATTTATTCATCATTTGTTCAGCGATATTGTTACTTTATTGTTTCCTATACATTTTGGAATTTCGGGGGTCATCGAGTCAATATTCCAATCAATAAATATATAAGAGTTAGTCTAATTTTCTAATGAATAAATATATAATAGTTAGCATAATTTAACATAAGCCTTTACATGCTTATGTCCGACCACAATTAAACTTTCCGATTTCGAGAGTCATCGGGTCAATGTTTTAACGAATAGATATAATAGTAAGCATAATTTAACTTTAGGCAACTTGTATGGAATCACCAAACATTGTTGGTGGCATGTTAGAGGGATAATTAGAGTTGGAATTGATTAAGCGTCGTTTTGCGTATAAATGTGTCACAAGGCAATACTAACGGATAAACAATTTCAACATCGACCATTCAACGAACAGGGCCATAGATCTACAAACCTGACACATTGATTTATACGGTGAAGACGAATCCTATCTATTCAATAAGTGAAAGGTCCAATTAATGATAACAAGAATCAGAGTGGCCGTGTTAAGCGAGATGGCTCGAGCCGTAGGACCGGACGCCAGTTGTGATATATACGAATCGAATTTATATAACGATGTATTCCCCCTCAAAACCGCAGCTTAAAGTGCAAGTAATGGGTAAAATATGAATTTTCGGGATCTTATAGAACGCGATTTTCTGATCAATAATTTGCAGTTCTTTTTTCGATCCGACGCGTAGTAAACAAGAAATAAGCAAAAACAAACAACACATTCCGGAACTTCCCGACCACACACCGAAGATGAACGAAGGCGCTGTGACGTCATATGTCACCAGAAGATCTATGTTACCACGGACGCCGTTTCTATTCGCGAACTAGCTGTCGTACTAATTTATCGCTATTTACAGAAACTCATCAGCGTTTTTGTATCCATGGTTTCTTGAGAATCTGTAAGTATACTCATCCTTACATTTCCCATATGAAAGTCGAATTAGAATTCATTAGTTATGTTTCCGTACTGATTTTGAAAACAGAATTTGCACTTGCCCGTTGACAAAATTGACATGGCCGGTAGTGATCAGTGTGGGGCGGCTCAAGTTTTATAAGGCTGTTTCACAGATAACATATAGATTTGTCTCGTCAGGCTGCAATATGTAGATGTATGCTAGCCTGACAGTAGCTTACACTTGTCCTAAACAATCCTCGGACGATGCCCAGTGCTCAGTGAGTCAGTTCTGGCCTACTGTCAAATTTGCTTCATATAACTTTACCCTTATGTCTTCCAGTCTGTATCATCATTGTGCGAATATGTGAGTACCAGTACTGAAATAATTCGCATCTAGGGCCTCAAACGAAGCATGTCATTTCGTTTGGATGACCAAGGACTCCAGTTGGACTGCATCATCACCGATAGGCACACGAGTATCAATAAGTTCATCCGTGATGACCAATGAACCAGGTGCACTTGCTGAAATGTATGACTACCCTGACAAGGAGGAGGCTGAGAGGCAGCATATGGAGAGGTTTCTTCTTTAGATGAGTCATGTAGTAAGGTATCTAAAGGTGATGATGAATGATGGTGGTGGTAGTGATGGGGTAGGGGAGGGGTGGTGATGAAGTAATATCTAAGCTCTGTTTATTTTTCAGCTTTGGCTTCAGCTAAGTCAAGCTTGTAACATTTAATTTTACCTATCTGTTAACAAGTGCACAAGGACATAACTATTTCTTATCATCATACTTACAAAATAAATGGTAAATATTGGGGTTAAAATTCACTTTGAACATCAAAGGTCATTTCAAACTGGTGGTGTAAGATGACGAACAAACATTGGAGTTTAAGATCCTATCGCCCAAATGGCACCACCGTGCATAGCACACAGTGGGATTTGAACTTGCCACATTTGGGAAACTAGACAAACACCCACCCTGCTAGACCACAGTTGTGGACCTATCATCTTAAACATCATTGGTGAGGTAACCGCCACAATATGACCTCTGATGTTGAAAGTGATGTTAAACAACAATATTAACCATTTTTATTTTCAAATCATCCAGCATGTGTATGGCTTTATGACTTAATTTGAATGTTAAATGGGTCTAAGGTAAGCTAAGCTGTGGTGAAACTAAAACACTGTTATATGATTCCTCTTTGTGGCTTGCTGAGAATTAATTTTGTAAATATATATGTTGGCTGGTGTATATATTTTGCCATTTCTATTATCACAGACAAGTGAATAAGACATTGTTGGTATTGTGAGCAGAATTGCATAAGCATTATTTGTATAATGTGCCCGCGAAATTTAATCATGATGATTGATGTGCAATGGCACAGGATATATAAAATATCCTGCAAAAATTATTAAATGACTGTTAACATACTGTTATTTGAGTGATAAAATATCTTTTGTACGAGATACAGGATACAGGAACAAGATGCCCTGCAGGTATGTCATGATTTTGGAATTGATGCTTCCTATCATTTTATGCATATGGTATAATAAATTAGGTGGACTGGCCTTAACTGAATTTTGTTGCTGGTTGTCATCAGCGTGTAGTATCATCATAGCTGAATGTAAATAACAGAATAAGACACATAATGCTTTTTTGTCCCTTTATTATTGTAATGCTGGCAGTTTGAAACCAACATAAACTGATTCACCCTTGGGAAATCATCTCTAATTTTAAGTACAGAACAAGCTGGCAGTGCCACTCTATGATGTCTGCCTAGATTACCCCATCACCACTGTACCAACTGCCGATATGCAGTGAATCGGAATAACCTGCAATAAAAAGAGTACATGAATATTTTTCATCAGTTACCATCTGAACCAGACCATATATTCACTCATGCTGAGTAGTAACTTTCTTCTTGTACCTCTGGATATAAGCACTATATGCTATTTCTAGTGTCGAGGGACGCAGGAACCCTGAGACAAATCCTGGGTGTGCTGTAATACAGGACGCACCCATAGATTTTACTTTCTCGAGAACTTGTGGAATTTCCAGGCAGCATTTACTCTCTGCTACTGTAATCATTGGCCCACATGAGCACCTAGTACAGAACATAATTACAATGAATAATTAGCTTTTCAGCAAACAAAAAATTGACATAAAACATGAATAAGAAGATGACTTGAAGCAAGACTTAAGGACAACTGTAAAGTAAAGAGAAAAATATCTGCAAAGATTGTTTGGACTGAAATGTGCCAATACCAAGTGCTGTTACCCAGTCGGCTCAAGTCCTCTTCTTTTTGAGGAGAATTTGCAGGCCTTGTCTTAGCTGGAGGTTCAAATCTGCATGTCTGTATGCCCCCCTTAGGTTCCTAGTTCCTCTTCTTGGTGAGACAAACACTCACTGCTGTAATCCAGCTCATCGCTTCCGGAGTTGTCTGTATATGAGGAAGATGAGGACATTTTGCTCCCTTGACATATAATAAAAGCAAAGTATAATGGCAGTTATGCACTGTACTAGGTGTAAGTAATAAATATAGAACTAATAAGGACAAGATAAAGTATATATTATTGAGGTTGGTACCCCAGGTAATTCAAAGAACTAGTGTAAGGCCTTGAACTCTTTAAAGGCCTATGATATATGTAGTCATAAACATGTCACTGAACTTGTATCCTGTACAATTCACTGGAGAGGTATATTCAATTGTAACAGCTTATCCCTGATAGGTCTCGGTTCCCAAAACCAGTGCCAATACTTAAAATAAAATTGATATTTTCTGTTGTCAAGGAGAATATAAATTATTGAAATTTTATTCAATTTATAGCAAAAACGAAATATCGAGTGAAATCCCCATTTAATGTAGTATCAGTTTTCATTTGCGATTAAATCAAATAAAAGCACAAGAAAAGATATTCTCCGTAACAGGACAGGCAAATGGTGAATCAATCATTGATAACCATTAAACGGGCCTGAAATCGAGGTGCAGACCTCTGTTCCAGTACTGCCTGTATTATCGCTCGGTCCCCTTTGGTTGACGTTTTCAACCAACATAATAGAAGTTTATCACAATTTAATGTATTCTAGGCGAACAAGTACTCCATGCCACATTAAATGATGTGATTCGTTGCGGTATATGATGTACATGATGACGGTATAAAATACGATTATGCTCACACCTACCACAGTTCCCATGTAAACAAACGAGGAAATGACTGCGCTATCCGGCTGGACGGTGACATATGACGTCACAAACTCAGGAGCCAATGGCCGTCGTTTTTTGCGCATATGCCAAAACGGTCCGAAAAATCGATGGAAATATTGAAAAAAAAACACACAAAACGACATCTATGGACGAAAATATTGTCGGAAACGTCTTTCACAGGCTGAAATACACCTTATTCAACTTTGATTAGGGATTCGAAAATAGACGTTACTTGCACTTTAAACAAACAAAACAAATAGCACCACAAAGAGCACATAGGTTTATATCAAAAACTAACTTATAGTGTGTTAATAGAAGTAAAATAACCGATTGAAAATTATCTGCAAGCATGTTTTTAATTCTTACTGTTCTTATACATCGTATGGTAACAGGTCTATTAAATTGGAGAACAACCCTGACACGTTGCTCCTTCTATATAACCACACCTCCTCATCACAGATTGCATTACTCACTTTGCTGTGCCATCAAAATGAAATATATTTGCGTATGTTAGAACTATTGAGAAGTATGCCAATGTATATGTATTCTATCTGTTTATAACATGGCTGCTGGTCGGGCTCATTTGAGTCATCATATCACCATCATATTTTAGACACTTCAGTTAACTTGATGTCCAGGGCTTATTATAGCACAAATATTGCTTGAAATCATTCTCGTAAGTAGGTGGTTCGCAAATAGATATGAGATCGCCGTGCATAGCTGGTGTAACCTTAACATTAATGACGCCGAGTATTTCACTGATTAGAAGCATATTAGGCATATGGCCCGTTGCAAACTCTTTGGCGGCCTACGATACCATGGGTTATCCCAGAATATAAATTTGTGTGTATGTGTGTTATGTCGATTCGCATGATGTTTAGTTAGAATCTGATAACACTATTGAAGCATATACATTACACTGATACTTACAACAATAAATAATTCCACCCACGCAAAACGCCTGCGGCTGATCATGGCTACCGAAACATCCAGTTAGAAAAAGCGAGGTAAGTTACGTAAATGAATATCTGATTTTTGCCGTACCATTAACTTTTAACGTTTTTTTCATGCTGACGTGCGGTACAAATAGAGCACTACAAGGGCTTCAATGTCGACTTGCCATTAAATGTTTTGATTTCAAACATTTGCGTGGGGTCAGCTACGTAGGTCGTAACGGCGCTTTTCCCACGCAGCTGCAGCATTCTTGTTAATGGATTAGCGATTGCGTTTGGTTTATAATCTAATATTTTGCTGTGGATGCAAATATAAGGCTCTATCATAGTAGAATGTGGGAGTCGATACGTTTGGGTTCAACGTTCACCTCCAGTTTTAGCTGAATTTCCCAGGGCTAACGTGTAAACCTAGCGTTTTGTCATAGCGTTTAAGTTAATGGTCATCACATTCCATTCGGTTAATGACTTGCATATAAACACAGAATAAGACTTGTTTTTACCTTTAAGAGTACATGTGGGTGCTTTACTTATTCATATGCGCGTCATTTAAACCTATTCTTAGATTGTCATTAGTATCATTGAAAAAGGATATTTACTTTATTCATCTGGTTTCACAGAAAAACCTATTCTTAGATTGCATTAGTTGATTGAAATAAGGCGTCGGGTTAATGCACATGCTACTGATCCCATACAAGCTCGAGAGCGTCAATAGTTCAAATTGGCATTCATATTGCATCGAAAAGTAAAAAGTAAAACGAAAGAACAGTAGAGAATATTCATCTTTAAAACGTATGCTTGTTTCTTATAATCAAGCCAAAGAGAGGAATGTCATCAAGCCCATTCATAACTATCTCTGCATGATTAACGTCAAGATAATTAGCTAATTGGTGATTGAATTTCGAAACACATATGTCACAATTAATTTGCTCTCATCCCTTATACGCATAAAAACTTTATTGACCTCATACGAACTGAAACAATTTGGACGACACCCATCGGCTTTATGTAAGCAGTTGTAGAAAATAAAAAGACTCCTCATTGCCAGAAAGGTTGTCAGCTGTAATCGAATTATTGACTTAAAACGCCTGGAAATGATTACGGATCAGGTTGTTTTTTTGTAGATACGAATATAATAAGCTATGCATTGTACCAACTCAAGAGTTAGATTTTAGAAACGCTGATGCGCCAATTATGTGATACACCTACCGTATTAGAACAGAGCATTATGTTATATAAACATCTGGCAGCCACTGACGTTTTATAGATCGTGACAGCGATATAGTAGTCTCGCTGAAGTTTTAATTGCTATCTTATGGTCTTCAAATAATGGCTTTTGAAACTTCATGCGTATAAAATAACTATTCCGAGAGTGCCTGTAGTGGCAATATATCCTTATAATGGTCTTCTAACTTTCGTGTCGCCGTCAAATGTTGCATTGGTATTGAACTAATAGCGAGTAAAAACAGGAAACTTCTTATAAATGTCGGTAAGATTTTGCTTCAAACCATAGAACAGGAATTCGTCATGAACGTTACAGCTAATGACCTCGACATAATGCGTCTGATATTTATCCCGAAAGAGTTACCATTATTACAGGCTAAGAAATCACAGGCGTAAAATAAGGGGGGTGTGTGCAACTAAAGATGCTAGCCAGAATTAAATCTGATGAAATGGCTACCAAATGGCGCTGCGAGTGATTCTATAGATTAAGCGGACGGCTTGTCATTGATGTATTGGAACAAAATCCGGTTAAGTTCATTTACCGTATAACCATTACCCGCCTATAATTTGATATCTGATACCCTTACTGAGTCAAAGGTGTGCAAATTTGTATAGTAACCAAAATGCATGGTAGAGAGGACTTTTTGCTACAGCTACACATACGTTATGTACCCTCACCGTGCCAACACTTTCGAAATTAGATGCGATGCATTACTTAAGACCCTACTAAAATGCAAAGAACTTACATTTGACCGGTCAAAGACAAAACCACAGGACAATCCTTTACAAGTCAGCGAATTGATGATCAAATGACCATCCCGGGATTTGAACTAACACCATGGCATTATGTATCATCAGCATATTTGGTAAAGCTTTATCATTTCGTTTGAAAGGGATTCATAACATAATATTTGTTGGAGCTTTTATATCGGCAGTATTCTTAATTTAAATTGGATGATCGCTTTAAAATCAGCCCAGCACCACTCTGATGGCGGCTTTATCCACTTAAGCAGCGCACGAATTTACCCTATCTTCATCTTAAGGACCACTGACCACTTGTTGAATCCAATTAAACCTACGCATACTGATCTCAAAGCAGCCGTTCATTTAGACCTCATTTAGGATGAAATAAAGTGTTATTGTGTGGAGTAGACTACCAAATGTGCAATTACCATGCGAACATGCAGAACGTGCTATCGAGTAAGCTGTTATGTTTCACAAGCAAACGATGCAGGGAGTGGAATGTGTTGCTGTATATTGTATTAGCATTCCTATTTGGTCTATCATCCAAGTGAATAAAACAATTAAGTAGTTGCCACACTTATCAAAAACTATCAGGCGTCTGTTTCACACATTGCATTATTTAAGTAGACTCCTACAAAAGCGAGCAGTTTGTGCTGTGTTCATGTAACCCTTAAAAGGAATATTGCCAGATATGTTGAATAGGTCAAATCCGAGACCATCGCACTCGAAGCCTAATTGACCCAAAGCAATATTAAGTAAATTTAAGTGCTCATGAAATCTCTATGTTTGACATCCAGGTAAGTCCATCCAGGTCAGAATTATATCAAGATAACAATGTGCTGCAGCACGGAATGCAAGCTTTCTCTATCCAGTGTGAGCAGATGTATATTTTATGTATAAACATGACAGTGCCAATACGAGTAACAATCCCCTGTGATGCTTAACTGCCGAAAATTTACACTTTTGATGATGATAAGATAAGGTGATTAATGCGGATTACATATTGCATTGATTCAGCAGTTCACGATGATTCAGTCCGTTGGTTTAACCTCTGAGCGCATAATGTTTGGTGATAGTTTGGTCACAATATAGTGTGTTTATTCTAAACTCGATCAGAAAGCCTGCTTTATCAAATTGAACACAGTATGCATGTTGATAACCAGTATAATATTGCCAAAAGGTTCTGGTAAAGTTTGAGTGCCCATTAGGCTTTTCAACGCATTGGATACTTTTTTCGCCTTGTCAGACGATATGAATAGTGTTTTACACCAGTCATAGCCAGCCTTAGGCATTTATAAGCATTGGATACATATTGTAGACGATATAAAGCTCTTATTACGCCTGGAATTGATTACGGATCGCCAAGTGTTTTGTAGAGATCATGTAATTAGCTGTGTATAGTACCACTCAAGAGTTAGATTTTGGAAACGCTGATGCGCCATTTATGTCATACACCTACCGTATTAGAACAGAGCATTATCTTATATATAAATCTGGGAGCTACTGACGTTTTATAGATTGTGTGAGCGATATAGTATTCTCGCTGAAGAGTTTTAATTGCTATATCGTGCTTCAGATAATGTTTTTTGAAGCATGAGTATAAAATAACTATTCCGAGAGTGCTTGTAGGGCAATATATCTTTATAATAGTCTCCTAACTTTCGTATCGCCGTCAAATGTAACATTGGACTTGAACTAAAGCGAGTAAAAGCATGGAAACTTCTGGAAAATGTAAGGGATTCCGCTTCGAACCGGGGAACAGGAATTCGTGTGAACGTTACTTTAATGACCTCGACACAATGCGTCTGATATTTATCTCGAAACCGTCTCCATGATTTCAGGCTAAGAAATCACAGGCGTACAATCAGGGGGATTTCGCAACTTGATAAGATGCAAGCCAGAATTCAATCTGACGAAATATCACAAAAGGCGATGCGAGTATCACATAGGTGGAGCAGGCGGCTTGTCATTGATGTATTGGAACAAAATCAGGTTAAATTCATTTACAAAATAACTTTTACCCTGCTTTTATTTGATATCTGATTGTGTTACTCGGTCAATCGTGCGCATTGCATGTATTACCTCCGGCTTCGTGTAATGTGTTATTAGACGTAAAAATTGCATTCTCTTTAAGAGCATTAAATTTGTTCAGTAACAAAATTGCATGCGGAACGTCTAGATTGACCTTTTGCTACAGCTACACGACAACATTTACCTTTGTTTATCGACACTTACGAAATTGGACGCGAGCATTACTTAATACCACACTAAAATGCAATAAAACTTACATTTCAACCGGTCATGACAAAACCACATAACAATCCTTTACAAGTCAGCGAATTGATGATCAAAGTGACCATCCCGGGATTCGAACTAACACCATGGCATTATAGATCATCAGCATATTTGGTAAAACCTTAGCATTTCGTGAAAAGGATTCCCAAACAAATTTCATAACATTCGTTGGAGCTTTTATATCGGCACAGCAGTAATTTCAATTTCAATTTGATGATCGCTTAAAAATCAGCCCAGTACCATTCTGATGGCGGCTTTATCTACTACAGCAGCGCACGAATTTACCCTATCTTCATCTCAAAGACCATGAGCCATGCAAATATGTTGGTTGTGATGACTTAAAAGCACAGTTATTTATAGTTGACTTTGCAGTGAATACAATTTGCAAGTCAAATAGTCACTGATATCATACTACTAGGGTATTTGATCTCGTATCGACGTTATATTGCTGATATTAACACTGGCTGAAGTGAATATTTGTTTGCAGCTTTATCGGTAATGACTGTTGATTAGACACGCTTCTTTCAAATCTGTAAGCAGACAAATCTTGTTCAGTGCATGAAAAGTTATAATTTGCATTGTCTTTTCTAGCGCTTGTAGTGTCATACAATTGTTTAGGCATGTATTGCATCAAAGCAATGGTGGAGTCAATAAAGATGTTGCATTGTGGCATCATCTCCTGCTAGGTTCATAACAATTAAAGTTGACTTCTAATTTCCATTTTAATTGATATGAATTGGTTTGCATCATAACATACATGCCGTCCAGTCAAATAATCAATGGCAAAGGAACACAATGCTCAGTCTGTTTAGTCCTTCTCACCAATCGTTGAATCAAATTAAACCTAGGCATATCGATCACATTTAGACGCCATTTGGGTTGAAATAAAGTGCCGATGTGTGGAGTAGGCTACTAAATGTGCAATCACCATGCGAACATGCAGAATTTGTTATCAAGTAAGCTGTTTGCGTTTCATAACCCGAGACAAACTAAAGTGGAATGTGTTGTTGCATATTCTTATTAGCATGATATTGAGTCTATAGCGTGTGAATTAAAACAATACAGACTGAACAGGTACAATTTTATCAGGGGGTATAATTTAACAATTGCAGGTTTAAGCAGATCTTACAAGTTTATACAACTATTAACATCTAACAGTTTAACTGCCTATTGCTCACGTGGGGCTATAGGTCAAATTACGAGCCATCGCAGTCGAAGCCTAATGGGACGACATTGACCCCAAGAGTAATTAAGTAACGGATTAAGTGTCCTAAGACATCCATCAGAATTATATCAAGATCACAATGCGCTGCAGCACGGATTGCAAGCTTTTTCTTTCCAGTGTGAGCATATGCGCATTTTATATGTATAAGGTGACAGGGCCGCATTAGCAATCCCCTGCGATGCATAACTGCCGTTATTACACAAGATGCTATCCAGGTTACACCCCCAATAAGTGACGACATAGTGCTTTCTGAAAAGAGGCAGGTGCCTACACCAAATATAAAACGTAGTCATGTGTATTGCTCGCTTGTAACAAAAAAAGCATCATTTCTCGTAGGACACCTTTTTTCCGTTTACATGCCGACGGCTTAATTTACGGGTGTACAGAATACACATTTCGGCAATGAATTTGTGTTGGTGTTGTCAGACGTGTCAATAACAGCGCTTCGTAATCTTTGCATCAAATGGTTGGAACACATTGTAGCCTCTATCCCAGTTAAGCACTACAATAATCGTAATTAAAACGCTCTAACTCAAGCCAACAGGCGTTGTCAGTTGAATGAGACTCGACTGTGTGCTCTCAGCTGCTTACAATTCACTTTAATTGTTTTCAGCTTCAAAGTATAGGGTCGATTTGCCTTCAACTCTATTTATCTAATGACCACAGCCTAAGGACAAATCACATCACATAAATCAGAGTTACGCCATTCGCAATAGCTCTAAAATCATAACGTGTGGTCGATCTGCAGCCTTTGTTAGAGTTTCTTTGCGTAGCCCAATTTTGCATCAGACTATCATATACCAGTGTGTAATTATTTCGCTCGTCAGACGGATCATAAAGCTAAATAACAGAACGCATGCCGTATATTGGTACACAATCCCGTTGCCTTCGAACACCGCCCATTAAAAACTTGACCGCTTATCGTAGTTACACTCCAGTTATGCATGAGTGGTGGTCTGTCCTCATGACTACTGAAACGTCAGTTGGAGAGGTTACGGATTCGTTTGCTGGTGGAGTGGAAACATGATTACTGAGTAATGTGCTTCTGTGAAGTTATAGTCCTCTCTTCATTGTATCACCCATAGTTGTATCTAATGAGCTATCAATACCGCAACATTATTCAATGACATAATTATATTTGTCAACAATAGAAAGTATGATATATCATTGCACTGCGTGACTTCAAAATAGTACTGGTGTATTAACCAAAAAGAGTTACCTGGGTGCTGACACCTGACGAGTGCCACCAGTGCATAAGGGTCCACGATGTGGTGCTGTCATGAAGGGATGATTAATTGTAACTTGGCTACCAAATGGCTTTGCGTGACTTATGGTGTAAAACGTTTTTGTTCAAGACAAGATCATGACCCTGGGTTCACATGAGCATGTAGATCCATTAGCTACAATTTTAATCGCTAAAGATACCCTCGAATGACCCAGTAATCTAAAGAGATGTGTCAGGGGAATCATCATAAGTAGGACTTGCCTCTCTTTTCGCTCACATACGTTGATGTACTGCTCACCGTGTGCACTTGTCTTAATGAAAGTATCCGATATGAATAGCAAATACAGCCTAATGTGAGTATCAAAATGAAATATATTTGCGTATGTTAGAACTATTGAGACGTATGCCAATGTATATGTATTCTATCTGTTTATTACATGGCTGCTGGTCGGGCTCATTTGAGTCATCATATCACCATCATATTTCAGACACTTCAGTTAACTTGATGTCCAGGGCTTATTATAGCACAAATATTGCTTGAAATCATTCTCGTAACTAGGTGGTTCGCAAATAGATATGAGATCGCCGTGCATAGCTGGTGTAACTTTAACATTAATGACGCCGAGTATTTCACTGATTAGAAGCATATTAGGCAATATGGCCCATTGCAAACTTTTTGGCGGCCTACAAAACCATGATATAATACCAGAATATTAATTTGTGTGTATGTGTGTGTGTGTCGATTGGCATTACGTTTAGTTAGAATCTAATAACACTATACGCGCATATACATTACACTGATACTTGCAACAAGAAATAATTCCACCCACGCAAACGCCTGCGCAGATCATGGCTACCGAAACATCCAGTTAGAAGTAGCGAGGTAAGCAGTAAATGAATATCTGATTTTTGCCGTACCAAAAGTTTTCCGTTTTTTTCATGCTGACGTGCAGTACAAATAGAGCACTACAAGGGCTTCAATGTCGACTTGCCATTAAATGTTTTGATTTCAAACATTTGCGTGGGGTCAGCTACGTAGGTCGTAACGGCGCTTTTCCCACACAGCTGCATCATTCTTGTTCATGGATTACGATTGTGTTTTGTTTATTATCTTATATTTTGCTGTGGATGCAAACGCTGTAAGGCTGTATATGTAGTGACTTTGGGAGTCGATACGTTTGGGTTCAACATTCACATCCAGTTTTAGCTGAATTTCCCAGGGCTAACGTGTAAACCTATGTTTTGTCATAGCGTTTTGTACTGTTAATACTGAACAGTTATTTCGGTTAATGACTTGCATATAAACACCGAAGAAGACTTGATTACCTTTGTGAGTACATGTGGGTGCTATTTACTTATTCATATGTTTCTTAGATAAACCTATTCTTAGATTGCATTAGTTGATTGAAATAAAGATCAGGTTAATTACATGCTACTGATCCCATACAAGCTCGAGAGCGTCAATAATTCATATGCATCGTGACGAAAAAGTAATGACCATAAAGAAGGCATTCATCTTTAAACGTATGCTTGTTTCTTATAATCAAGCCAAAGAGAGGAATGTCATCAAGCCCATTCATACTCTAGCTCTTGTCATTAACGTCAAGATAATTTAGCTGTTTGGTGATTTAATGTTCGAGTAACAATGTCACAATTCCTTTGCTCTCATCCATTATACGCATCATAACTTTATTTCCAGGACGAACTGAAACAATTTGGTCGACACCCATCGGCTTTATGTTGCAGCTGTAGAAAATAAAAAGACTCCTCATTGCCAAAAACGTTGTCAGCTGTCATCGAATTATTGCGCTTATTACGCCTGGAATTGATTACGGATCACCACGTGTTTTGTAGAGATCATATAATAAGCTATGTATTGTACCAACTCAAGAGTTAAATTTTGGAAACGCTGATGCGCCATTTATGTGATACACCTACCGTATTAGAACAGAGCATTATGTTATATAAACATCTGGCAGCTACTGACGTTTTATAGATCGTGTGAGCGATATAGTAGTCTCGCTAAAGAGTTGTAATTGCTATCTTATGCTTCAGATAATGTTTTTTGAAGCATGCGTATAAAATAACTATTCCGAGAGTGGCTGTAGGGCAATATATCCTGATAATGGTCTCCTAACTTTCGTGTCGCCGTCAAATGTAGCATTGGTATTGAACTAAAGCGAGTGAAAACACGGAAACTTCTGGGAAATGGAAGTGATTTTGCTCCAAACCAGGGAACAGGAATTCGTGTGAACGTTACTTTAATGACCTCGACACAATGCGTCTGATATTTATCTCTATGATTTCAGGCTAAGAAATCACAGGCGTAAAATAAGGGGGATTGTGCAACTAAAGATGCTAGCCAGAATTCAATCTGATGAAATATCATAAAAGGCGCTGCGAGTATTATATAGATTAAGCAGACGGCTTGTCATTGATGTATTGGAACAAAATCCGGTTAAGTTCATTTACCGTATAACTTTTACCCGCCTATAATTTGATATCTGATTGTGTTACTCAGTCAAAGGTGTGCATTGCATGTTTTACCTCCGGCTACGTGTGATGAGTCCTTAGATGTCGAAATTGCATTCTCTTTAAGAGCATCAAATTTGTATAGTAACCAAAATGCATGGTAGAGAGACTTTTGCTACAGCTACACGACAATATTTACCCTTGTTTGCCAACACTTTCGAAATTAGATGCGCGCATTACTTAAGACCCTACTAAAATGCAATTGAACTTACATTTCACCGGTCATGACAAAACCACAGGACAATTCTTTACAAGTCAGCGAATAGATGATCAAATGACCATCCCGGGATTTGAACTAACACCATGGCATTATGTATCATCAGCATATTTGGTAAAGTTTTATCATTTCGTTTGAAAGGGATTCATAACATAATATTTGTTGGAGCTTTTACATCGGCAGTAATCTCAATTTAAATTTGATGATCGCTTTAAAATCAGCCCAGCACCTATCTGATGGCGGCTTTATCCACTTAAGCAGCGCATGAATTTACCCTATCTTCATCTTAAGGACCATGAACCATGTATATATGTTGAGTGTGATGACTTAAAAGCATAGTTATTTATAGTTTACTTTGCAGTGAATACAATTTGCAAGTTAGTCAGCATACAACTAGGGTATTTGATCTCGTATCGACGTCACCTTGCAGCTATACCGGAAATGACTCATGATTAGATATGCTACTGAAAGGAATTATTCAATGTTTATGAATCCATTTTCAAATTATTAAGTAGAAAGATCTTGTTATGTTCATGATAAGGTAAAATCTTGCATTAACCGGGAATTTCTAATTGTCTTTTCAAGCACTTGTAATGCAATACCATTGTATCATAGCCATGGTTGAGTCGATAAAGATGTTGCTTGTTGGCATCGTCCCCTGTTACGTTCATAACAATAATGGTTGACTTCTTTGCCCATGATTACATATTATTTCCATTTTAATTGATAAGAATTGGTCTTGCATCATCCCATACATGCCATCCAGTCAAATATTCAATGGCAAACGACCAAAATGCTCAGTCTGTTTAGCGTACTGATCTCAAAGCAGCCGTTCATTTAGACCTCATTTATGTTGAAATAAAGTGCCATTGTGTAGAGTAGACTACCAAATGTGCAATTACCATGCGAACATGCAGAACGTGCTATCGAGTAAGCTGTTAGCGTTTCATAATCCGAGACAAACCATTGTGGAATGTGTTGCTGCATATTGTTATTAGCAAAATATTTGGTCTATAGCGTGTGAATTAAAACAATACATACTGAACAGGTACAATTTTATCAAGGGGTATAATTTGACAATTGCAGGTTTAAGTAGATCCTACAACATTTACAGAACTATCAACATCTAACAGTTCAACTGCCTATTGCTCACATGGGGCTATAGGTCAATTTACGAGCCATCGCAGTCGAAGCCTAATTGACCCCAAGTGTGATTAAGTAACGGATTAAGTGTCTCCAGACATCCATCACAATTATATCAAGATCACAATGTGCTAGGGCACGGAATGCAAGCTTTCTCTTTCCTGTGTGAGCAGATGTTTATTTTATATATAAGATGACAGTGCCGCAGCAGTATTCCCCTGTGATGCATAACTGCCGTTATTACACACGATGCTATCCAGGTTACACCTCCAATTAGTGACATACCAAAGAAAGCTATTATTATCTTTACCTTCATGCTAATAATTGGTGAGATTTATACGTAATTTGTAGTGAATTTATTTTTATTTGAATAATAGACACAATTAATAATAATTGTTTTTATTGAATCGCTCGTCTTTGCAGCAATACACCTCACAGGAGTTAATATTGTTAATGGCCTTCTATAGAGGTTCAATGCCGAATCAGGTAGTTTAAATAAGCCAATATTCATAATCATTTTCGTTGAATTACTTCAACTGTCGCACTACTGTTTGGTTCCCAATGCATTAAGATTAGCAGAACTTAGCCATGGATAGTTTATCGCTGTGGTATACAGAAAGCTAGTAAATTGTACAGCAGTGACGCCATCGAATCCTTGAATTAGAACCAACGACATCCAAGGGTGACCGTGGTTTGAAGCGACATAACATAAATCGCTTGCTACGTTAAATTGGTGGGGTTTTGGAGCGTGTGCCCTGCTTCCGTACCATTAATATCCACCAAGGGTAAAAAATGTAGTAGCTTAGCACAGCAATTACCGTTTGCGATAGCAAAGAAGAACGCTCTCAATCTAAGAGGCTTGTCTACACATGCAATTAAGTATGGTCATGTTACTTTCATAACTATTACGCTAAGCAATTCGCATCCCGAATTTTTACTGTCACATGTGATTGTGTTCCAAACAATATTAAAAGGAAAGCACTATTTGTCAGCAAACGGTCAACACTGTCATTCTGTGGCCTTTATTTATGATTTCATCTATACCATTAGTTTTTCTTTTCATATTGCACGCCATGAGAGCTATGAGCATTGGCACAGCAGCACCTACACCAGGAATAACTACGTTTCATCACACTGGAACTTGTTTAAACAGTAAACCTCTGTCATTCTACCAATACATTTGCCTCTACTGATTACGCCATGCATCATTCACATCTCATCACCCAACATGCGAGCTCCATTGAGAAGACAAAAATACACCATCCGTTATTAAATATAATTGTCCTAGTTGGGACGAATCCTGGAGATTGCGCACCGGTTTGTGTACAATGGCACGTTATTTAACCGTCATATCAGTGATCGCAGCTGCAAAGCTGACAGAAACGCTTCTGAAATTAAAAACGAACTTAACGGTCAATATTTTGCGGTTAAATCAATTGGATGTTCTGCCGCAACGAAATGATGATTATTGATACAAATGTGCATTATTCAAGGAGAAACACACGGAAACCGCTTCTAAACAGCGTCAGTCGAACTTAGTCTGGTTGGTGCGCCATGGAGTGAAATTAAAATGGGACGGTATTTCACAACGATGTTGGTATCATAAACTAGTAGTGAGTCAAATTACTACTATGGCAAATGAATTGACTTGTTTTCACCGCTCATATATTGTATGATTTACAACTTCAACAGATAACATTACAAAATACATCTGCTTTAACGATGTCACCAGAAATGCGTCAGCTGCACTCTGCTGAACTAACATAGATAACAGGGATGTCAGATGTATAATTTTGTAATTCACGGCTTGCAATGATAATAAAAGTCAATTCATTAACAAAAGCAATTATCTAGAGTGCTTTGCGGAATCAAGCACTGTCAATTACAGGAGAATCAACGTAAAATGCTGCTTAATGATTTGCACGACCAGGCGGAAGTATGAAATTAATTATCACTGTTTTGAATCCAATTCAGAAACAATCCTATCAAATGAGAACATACTTGGTCATAAATATGAGGTATTGGGTGTAGATGCTATGAGGTAAGTAAATCGAGATGCTATGGATGTCAGCCGTGTGATAACGTGACCTACGTCGTGTGGTATAATGAGCAATTAATTCCCGCTTCTCGATTGTGTTTTGTTTATAATCTTATATTTTGCTGTGGATGCAAACGCTGTAAGGCTGTATATGTAGTGGCTTTGGGAGTCGATACGTTTGGGTTCAACATTCACATCCAGTTTTAGCTGAATTTCCCAGGGCTAACGTGTAAACCTATGTTTTGTCATAGCGTTTTGTACTGTTAATACTGAACAGTTATTTCGGTTAATGACTTGCATATAAACACCGAAGAAGACTTGATTACTTGTGAGTACATGTGGGTGCTATTTACTTATTCATAGGTTTCTTAGATAAACCTATTCTTAGATTGCATTAGTTGATTGAAATAAAGATCGGGTTAATTACATGCTAATGATCCCATACAAGCTCGAGAGCGTCAATAATTCATATGCATCGTGACGAAAAAGCAATGACCATAAAGAAGACATTCATCTTTAAACGTATGCTTGTTTCTTATAATCAAGCCAAAGAGAGGAATGTCATCAAGCCCATTCATATTCTCTTGTCATTAACGTCAAGATAATTTAGCTGTTTGGTGATTGAATGTTCGAGTAACAATGTCACAATTCCTTTGCTCTCATCCATTATACGCATCATAACTTTATTTCCAGGACGAACTGAAACAATTTGGACGACATCCATCGGCTTTATGTTGCAGCTGTAGAAAATAAAATGACTCCTCATTGCCAAAAACGTTGTCAGCTGTCATCGAATTATTGCGCTTATTACGCCTGGAATTGGTTACGGATCACCACGTGTTTTGTAGAGATCATATAATAAGCTATGTATTGTACCAATTCAAGAGTTAAATTTTGGAAACGCTGATGCGCCATTTATGTGATACACCTACCGTATTAGAACAGAGCATTGTGTTATATATAAATCTGGGAGCTACTGACGTTTTATAGATCGTGTGAGCGATATAGTAGTCTCGCTGAAGAGTTTTAATTGCTATCTTATGCTTCAGATAATGTTTTTTGAAGCATGCGTATAAAATAACTATTCCGAGAGTGGCTGTAGGGCAATATATCCTGATAATGGTCTCCTAACTTTCGTGTCGCCGTCAAATGTAGCATTGGTATTGAACTAAAGCGAGTGAAAACACGGAAACTTCTGGGAAATGGAAGGGATTTTGCTCCAAACCAGGGAACAGGAATTCGTGTGAACGTTACTTTAATGACACAATGCGTCTGATATTTATATCCATGATTACAGGCTAAGAAATCACAGGCGTAAAATAAGGGGGATTGTGCAACTAAAGATGCTAGCCAGAATTCAATCTGATGAAATATCATAAAAGGCGCTGCGAGTATTATATAGATTAAGCGGACGGCTTGTCATTGATGTATTGGAACAAAATCCGGTAAAGTTCATTTACCATATAACTTTTACCCGCCTATAATTTGATATCTGATTGTGTTACTCAGTCAAAGTTGTGCATTGCATGTTTTACCTCCGGCTACGTGTGATGAGTCATTAGATGTCGAAATTGCATTCTCTTTAAGAGCATCAAATTTGTATAGTAACCAAAATGCATGGTAGAGAGACTTTTGCTACAGCTACACGACAATATTTACCCTTGTTTGCCAACACTTTAGAAATTAGATGCGCGCATTACTTAAGACCCTACTAAAATGCAATTGAACTTACATTTCACCGGTCATGACAAAACCACAGGACAATTCTTTACAAGTCAGCGAATAGATGATCAAATGACCATCCCGGGATTTGAACTAACACCATGGCATTATGTATCATCAGCATATTTGGTAAAGCTTTATCATTTCGTTTGAAAGGGATTCATAACATAATATTTGTTGGAGCTTTTATATCGGCAGTAATCTCAATTTAAATTTGATGATCGCTTTAAAATCAGCCCAGCACCACTCTGATGGCGGCTTTATCCACTTAAGCAGCGCATGAATTTACCCTATCTTCATCTTAAGGACCATGAACCATGTATATATGTTGAGTGTGATGACTTAAAAGCATAGTTATTTATAGTTTACTTTGCAGTGAATACAATTTGCAAGTTAGTCAGCATACAACTAGGGTATTTGATCTCGTATCGACGTCACCTTGCAGCTATACCGGAAATGACTCACGATTAGATATGCTACTGAAAGGAATTATTCACTGTTTATGAATCCATTTTCAAATTATTATGTTCATGATAAGGTAAAATCTTGCATTATCCGGGAATTTCTACCTTTTCAAGCACTTGTAATGCAATACCATTGTATCATAGCCATGGTTGAGTCGATAAATTTTGCTTGTTGGCATCGTCCCCTGTTAATAACAATAATGGTTGACTTCTTTGCCCATGATTACATATTATTTCCATTTTAATTGATAAGAATTGGTCTTGCATCACCCAACATGCCATCCAGGGGGTATTCAATGGCAAACGACCAAAATGCTCAGTCTGTTTAGCGTATAGTCTAATCACTTGTTGAATCCAATTAAACCTACGCATACTGATCTCAAAGCAGCCGTTCATTTAGACCTCATTTATGTTGAAATAAAGTGCCATTGTGTAGAGTAGACTACCAAATGTGCAATTACCATGCGAACATGCAGAACGTGCTATCGAGTAAGCTGTTAGCGTTTCATAATCCGAGGCAAACCATTGTGGAATGTGTTGCTGCATATTGTTATTAGCAAAATATTTGGTCTATAGCGTGTGAATTAAAACAATACATACTGAACAGGTACAATTTAATCAAGGGGTATAATTTGACAATTGCAGGTTTAAGTAGTCCTACAACATTTACAGAACTATCAACATCTAACAGTTCAACTGCCTATTGCTCACATGGGGCTATAGGTCAATTTACGAGCCATCGCAGTCGAAGCCTAAATGACCCCAAGTGTGATAAGATGGACAAGTGTCTCCAGACATCCATCACAATTATATCAAGATCACAATGTGCTAGGGCACGGAATGCAAGCTTTCTCTTTCCTGTGTGAGCAGATGTTTATTTTATATATATACAGTGCCGCATGTATTCCCCTGGTTGCATAACTGCCTATTACACACGATATCCAGGTTACACCTCCAATGAGTGACATATTATTATTATCTTTACCTTCATGCTAATGATTGGTGAGATTTATACGTAATTTGTAGTGAATTTATTTTTATTTGAATAATAGACACAATTAATAATAATTGTTTTTATTGAATCGCTCGTCTTTGCAGCAATACACCTCACAGGAGTTAATATTGTTAATGGCCTTCTATAGAGGTTCAATGCCGAATCAGGTAGTTTAATAAGCCAATATTTATAATCATTTTCGTTGAATTATTACAACTGTCGCACTACTGTTTGGTTCCCAATGCATTAAGATTAGCAGAACTAAGCCATGGATAGTTTATCGCTGTGGTATAAAGAAAGCTAGTAAATTGTACAGCAGAGACGCCATCGAATCCTTGAATTAGAACCAACGACATCCAAGGGTGACCGAGGTTTGAAGCGACATAACATAAATCGCTAGCTACGTTAAATTGTTGGAGTTTTGGAGCGTGTGCCCTGCTTCCGTACCATTAATATCCACCAAGGGTAAAAAATGTAGTAGCTTAGCGCAGCAATTACCGTTTGCGATAGCAAAGAAGAACGCGCTCAATCTAAGAGGCTTGTCCACACATGCAATTAAGTATGGTCATGTTACTATTACGCTAAGCAATTCGCATCCCGAATTTTTACTGTCACATGTGATTGTGTTCCAAGCAATATTAAAAGGAAAGCACTATTTGTCAGCAAACGGTCAACACTGTCATTCTGTGGCCTTTATTTATGATGCCATCTATACCATTGGTTTTTCTTTTCATATTGCACGCCATGAGAGCTATGAGCAATGGCACAGCAGCACCTACACCAGGAATAACTACGTTTCATCACACTGAAACTTGTTTAAACAGTAAACCTCTGTCATTCTACCAATACATTTACCTCTACTGATTACGCCATGCATCATTCACATCTCATCACCCAACATGCGAGCTCCATTGAGAAGACGAAAATACACCATCCGTTATTAAATATAATTGTCCTAGTTGGGATGAATCCTGGGGATTGCGCACCGGTTTGTGTACAATGGCACGTTATTTAACCGTCATATCAGTGATCGCAACTGAAAAGCTGACAGAAACGCTTCCGAAATTTGAAACGAACTTAACGGTCAATATTTTGCCGTTAAATCAATTGGATGTTCTGCCGCAACGAAATGATGATTATTGATACAAATGTGCATTATTCAAGGAGAAACACACGGAAACCGCTTTTTAAACAGCGTCAGTCGAACTTAGTCTGGTTGGTGCGCCATGGAGTGAAATTAAAATGCGACGGTATTTCACAACGCTGTTGGTATCGTAAACTAGTAGTGAGTCAAATTACTACTATGGCAAATGAATTGACTTGTTTTCACCGCTCATATATTGTATGATTTACAACTTCGACAGATAACATTACAAAATACATCTGCTTTAACGATGTCACCAGAAATGCGTCAGCTGCAATCTGCTGAACTAACATAGATTACAGGGATGTCAGATGTATAATTTTGTAATTCACGGCTTGCAATGATAATGGAAGTCAATTCATTAACAAAGGTAATTATCTAGAGTGCTTTGTTGAATCAAGCGCTGTCAATTACAGGAGAATCAACGTAAAAGAGCTGCTTAATGATAAGCACGACCTGGTGGAAGTAGGAAATTAATTATCACTGTTTTGAATTCAATTCAGAAACAATCCTATCAAATGAGAACATGCTTGGACATAAATATGAGGTATTGGGTGTAGATGCTATGAGCTAAGTAAATCGAGATGCTATGGATTTCAGCCGTGTGATAACGTGACCAACGTCGTGTGGTATAATGAGTAATTAATTCCCGCTTCTCTTTAATCTCCACATATCATTTGACCTCCTTATTATATCACTAAACTGAAACAACCGCACTGAATAACCGCCAAGATTGTAAGTATTATTTCCAATATGATGTAACTTTCGCATTAGTTCTACCAGAAGTGAGCTGGCACTGTTTTGTCCAACCCTCACATTTGTTCAACATACTTTTCCATTAAAAAAGCAACTGCTGACCAATCTATACATAGTGAAATATGCAAAGGTCATATTGATAAGCGCGTTGATGGAGTAACATTGATTCATGAATTCATCTATCAAGATCACTGGGCTTCCTGAGGTGGCTATCGACCTCGCACCACTCTTTTTGCTATAAGTATATGAAGTTGTGTTTTATGCCTTGTATAGCTGAAGCATCATTTATGTTATTGGCGGCAACTACCTTAATGCGATAGAATGTATTGAACAATATGTCCAAATTAACTTTCTCATGATGACTACCGTATCGGCCTTTCCAAGCCAGCTCTCAGTAATGAAATAATGCTCAGAACACTATAAGCCAACTAATTCATCCTATCACTACCCTGACTTTTGAGAGCTAGAGAGAGAGCAAGCGAGAGAGAGAGAGAGAGAGAGAGGGAGAGAGAGAAAGAGAGAGAGAGAGGAAGAGAGAGAGTTAGAGAGAGAGTTAGATGGAGAGAGAGTAAACGACAGCAAAGCAAAACTACAGATATCAAACTGGTGGTCCTATGTACAACCATGAATGTTTTGCGGAAGAATAAAGGCAGACATTAACGCACTGTCAACGATTGGCCGGGCTAATATACTGTACCTATTATCTGGCTTAGCTTATTGTGGTCTGGTACTCTTGGCACAGTCTCGTTAGTGGTTTTATGTTCGCGATGAGGCATATCAGGTTTATTAGATGGTTTATTGACATGCTTCACTGCTACTCTGTCAACCACGTTATGTAGCTGTTGTTTTTTGTGCTCGTACATTTAGTTTTCACCATTCGATTTTTGTCAACATGTCTTCCCCAGCACGGAGACCCGTCCCGGCGCTATTGCTAAAATTATGTGATTTACTGATACGCTCTGCCTTTTTGCTCGGGATTTGGAGTAAACCAACTGAAAACGTCGACTGTAAATCATAATATTATGCACCTAGCGAACACAAGGATGTCGAGCTCATTTGCCAAACCATTAAATCAACGTTCACCAGGGCCACTAATTATAATGAGCTTTACAAAGCGGTGCCTCCCAATGTAAAGAAAAGTGTTTTTGAAACGCTGAACACCTATTGAATGCTGGCAAACATATGTAATTATCACATTTGTCTAATGGTCCTTTTTAATGCTCGAGTTGAACATACAAATTTGGAACTGTGACCTACTGATAAAGGTTAGTTTACTGTTTGTCACCATAGTGACGACGAGGGTACCCTGATTACGGTGTTTGAACACGGAATATGATTGGTCTCGCTTTTATAGGGATATCTGACCCTATCTTGATATAACCGGAAATTATCATTGCAGCGTTTCTACTGCTTGGAATTGTAAGGCAGAGACAAAATATTACATAAATATCAGATGCAACATATTATATTTACTAATATGCCATGAAATGATACTGGCACATTGGTAAGAAAAATAAATGATGTCGTATGGCTCGGTGCTTGAACTACTTCGGTTAAGTTATTTACCAAGAACCATTAGCTTTACAATAAACAACAATTAAATAATTCGTTATAAAGATCAAATTAAAAATAATAATGATTAGCTAGATCATTACCTACCATGAAACCGCTCGACTGTACAACAGGGTTTAGTTTAACACATTTTTGGATTTGACCCGTCGATATAGCTTTGATTATTTCCTTAGTGATCATGCCCTGTGGATCAAAGGTGCCCGTTTGCAAACCGCCGATCTAATTACTTCAGGTCATTATTAGGATGCGCAGGTTCGAAATATGGCTGCTTGACGTCTGGAGATCCAACTGCGGCATGAAATATACCTCGGTAAATGAGCCCAATTCAGAGCAAGGTGCAATTGCACCACGATAAGGTGCAATAACATTAACATAGTGAGATTGCTTGCAAGAGAAGAGTTTGTGGTAGCTAATAACTGTTCTCACAGCGTATCCTGTTGGATACAGGTAGCGTAGTATACACCATGCTACATGTTCCTATGCTCCGTGTTCGAATGCGCCTTGTCACTTGTGTCTTGCCATGACACCCAAATGAAAAATAATCCATTCAAGTCCACTCAATTAACAATGAGACATGACAAACAGCAATTAATAACTAGCGTACATTTATTAATCTTGTCATTGGGTAGTCTCTAGTTTAACATATGGCCTTTTACGTTCCGGCATTGTATCTAAGGCATAACAGTGTGTTAGAAATGGTGCATTATTCGTTTACAATTTCCAATCATTTAAGTAATTCAATTGTCTCAGGAGTTCCCTCGAACTGTCAGCTGCATCGAACATCAAATGTTGCTTATTTGCCATCGTATAACAACTGCTACTTCGAAAACGCAGAGGTGAAATGCTGACAATAATAACAACTCAAAATGTTGATATAACTCAAATCAGTGTTCAGGTGAATGCGCATAATGCATTCGCAAGTCGGGAAAATATGGACGGCAGATGACGATTATTCTGATTGGCTATATGATGCAGGCATCGACAATATTTGTAGGTACACAGCCGGAATCATAGAATAGGCAAATTAATGTTTAAAAACATAAGCGTATTTACTAATCATCACTTGCTGGTGTATCGGCAATTGGCACCACTTTCGGGCCAATTACATGGCATAAGTGAGGCTAATACTCTGAACTGTGGATAAGCCAGGAAAATGCGATATTATCTGAAGTAGGACCATGCTGCAACAGTATCGCTTGATCAGATTGTCAGTGAAGAATAACTGTTCTCCGATCAAAGGCCGTCCTGGCTGAGAACGGTCAGGTTTCATTTGTATTATGATATTGGCCCGTTTTTACTTTTTTGACGTTGATGGAGATTTTGGCTTCTATATAAACAATGGATCCTATCTCGTGTTTGAAGGCAGTAATCAAATGGTGCGTATATTGAACTGATCCAATACTGAATCAGTGTGTTTATAGAAATGTATCTGTTTTGTGGCATTATGTCTCATTCATTTCTAGGATATGTTTTGCCAGCGTGATATGTGAAATAACTGGATATGCTGAAGACATCCGTCTGAAACAATCAAACTATACCTTATGCTTCAAATAAAACTGCGCGCACTGCAAAACTACATATATTAACACACATACTGAATCGTTAAGAACATGACATGCAGAACGCTGCCTATGCGTGTGCTCAGATTGTGTTTCAGATTGTGTTTCGATATTGCGGCTACATTTTCACAGTTACTGTCTATGTCTTTGAATATGTTAATGCATAAATAACACTTATACCCACTGATTTACCCCGCACATTGCATCGGTGGCATGCATGTTACTGATAGAATGTCCATGTGTGAAAAATATGATGTCAAGTGCTCTCACTCTGAGATTAATCGTTGTATCACGGTTTCTTCGGGACGAAATGCTGTTCACGGGGGCTCTTAATGTCTTAACTTCTAAATGACATAAAATATCTGGGCGTCAATTGCATTATCTGTGTATTATCGATTTGTGGAATACAGTGACAGGTATTCAAAGACAAAAGCCTCAATATTGTGCTGCAAACAATACATTTATATTTATATTGAATATTGAAGTTGATAGAGATGAGGGTGTTTATGTTACTTTGTTGTTCCTTGTTTGTTTCAAATATTCACTCTATATCTAAGAGAAAGCTCCCCTAATCAGTAACTCACTCATGTCCTTCTTTAAAACAACCTCACGCACGTATCCTTAATTCATTCATTGATTAAATCACATTAGCCGTTCTGAAGTCACATATAAGACTATAATGATTGGTTACCCTTTCCTAGGCAGAGATAATAGAGGTGACATAATCGGTCTGGCCAAAACGAATGACAGGTTTCTCTTTCATTTAGATATGTTCACTATGCCATGACGCGTATGCGATGATACGTACGATATGTGATCTGCGCCGTCCAACATATTACCCACTTTTGCCAATCTGTATATAATGAGGCCAGTTAGCCCTTCATGTGACGTGGCTCATGATTATCGGGGAAAATGTGCATGCGTCACGTAATACATGGACACTACCAACTCTTGCATGTCAACATCGACCCGATCAATCACCACAACGCCCCTGACTGCATATACCAAGTTGTCTTTTCCCTCCGATAATTGCTCTCTGTTTCTTAACTGTGTACCAGGTTCCATATTGGCCTGAGTGTGAAAATGGTTGGCCTTGTAGAATGTTTATACCACACAATGACTGGAAATTGCACTTTAAACTGCTAGGACTTATGCATCAAAGCATTCTCCCTACAAAATATACGTAACTGATGTACAAGATATTAGTAGGTGGACTACGTTTTGCTATACGACATAAGCATTTCGGATGCCAAAATTGCCGCGGGCAATTAGTCGCCTCATAAATGGGAATCAATTGTTCGACGTATGATCTGGCTACATGATTACTGAGCATCAATATAATAGGGTGCATTTCAATAAATTCATAGTCTCAGGTCAGCACACTGGAATATATTTGTTAGGAGCAAATAACACAATATCCTTTTGCCTATGCTAGACTTCATCAAAGCATTACCCATAAATACCCTCGTTAAACATCCTATAACTGTCTTAGCCGAATGCACAATGCTTTAGCGTCTCGTTATGGGTCTCATACAGCTACTCATTATGGTTTACTCTGCAGCCAAACTGCTTTAACGTCTCGTTATGGGTCTCATACAGCTACTCATTATGCAAACTCTGCCCGGTAAATAATAATAATCGCTTAAAACTGTACGGTAAACCAGTACTGCTTACTGTACGGTAAACCAGTACTGCTTACTGTAGTTCATTGTGCGCTGCTGACATTCCACCAAGCATCTGCAGTATTGAAAATTTGTTGCTATTGTGATTAATACAAATGATAATCTTTTATAAGATAATCGCATAATCGCGCATATATAGATATATATATAGAGATATATATATATAGAGATATAGAGAGAGAGATATATATATATATATAGAGAGATATAGAGATATATAGAGAGATAGAGAGATATATATATAGAGAGAGAGAGAGAGATATATATCTAGAGAGAGAGGAGAGATCTCTATATAGAGATCCTCTCTATATATATCTATATATCTCTATATATCTCTCCAGAGAGATATCCAAGAGAGAATAAATAGAGAGAGATCCCCCTATACAAATATATATATCTCTATCTCCATATATATCTCTCTAGAGATAGAGAGAGAGAGAGGGATATATCTAGGTATATATAGGGAGTCTTTATAGAGATATAGATATAGAGATATAGATAGATATAGATATAGAGAGGGGTGTGAGGACATACTATATATAGATATATATAGAGATAGAGATTTGATATATTAGATACTAGATCTCTCTCTCTCTATATAGATTCATATATATATATATATATATATATATATATATATATATATATATATATATATATATATATATATATATATATATATATATATATATATATATATATATATATATATATATATTTTATGATTACATACTATATATTTCAGGTTCGTATTTTCCGGGCAGGTGTTGTTTTGATAATCGTACATCACACGTTAATTAATTACATTTAATTGGAGGAAGACGAAGAATGGTTTTGTCAAAAGTGTGTGAGGGAATGTGACATATGCTACTGAACAATTGTTCAGGTGTAAAAGATTTATTGAAATGTGTTTTGATGAAATGTGATGTGATGGAATTTGTGCTGAAAATATGCTTTGTTGTCACACAAGTTAAGTCTTTGCCTGGTAACCAGATCTAACTATCATTCACTACTGCATATATAGAGGCCTATTTGCACGTCTAGTATAGTGTGTATTATTAGTATGTGCTGTTTTGGTGGGATGGGTTGTTTCAATGAACATTGGTACGACACAAGTTAATGTACTAAACATATATTATAGTGCGTCATAAGATTGTCATAAAAATGTGTATGCAAAGTGTGCTTTTTCAGAATAGCATTTAATTTTTTATATATGCTCGTAAGCTCGTTGAAATGTAAATGTAGAGAATGAATTAACAAGGATTGAATGCTTTACCCGGTTCACAAAAAAATCATTTTGTCACCAGGTCGTATCACAAAAACCATATCCAGGGTGGAGTGTGTGATCCTTCCACAATGACGCCAATTGACATTTAAAATAATATAGATATATACACGTGTAACAATGTGTGCGATTGTAGTTATGCAAGTTTCAAGAAAGGTCATTTAAGGTTGACAATGAATGCGCATGCTTTGAAAATGTTTTAATAATTGTTAAGCATTGCAACTTTCGTTTCAGTTTCCAAAATCCTTACTTCCTTTATTATCCTCATATCAAGCTCAACATAGATACAAGCCACATATATATTATTCTAGAATGCATTGGTCTGTTAGTGTGTTTATAAATGGGGGAATGAGCTGGACACAAATCTCTTGCAATAGTACATCCTCTGTCTACCATTACTTGGTAACCAGCATCAAGTGCCTGCATCAATATATCGGATTCTGATTTGATTTTTATGTATGACGCACACCAACCCATCCCTCTCATGTCAGACCTATAAATAATAGAAGCGGTAGGAGTCAGCTCCACAAGAAGTTTCTCCGTGCTGTGATGGTTATAATTGGAATGTGGTTGTTGGTAGTATCTAAACTAACAGTCCTGTACAATCCAAAACTATTTGGACGTTGGTAAAGTCATTGAAGCATGGAGCTGCTCTGTCTCTGTTAAGGGCGAATAACATGTGATCTCCCATTCGTGGGATATCAAGATACATCAAGTGTTGAACACTTTTTCTTCCATCACCTTTTAAATTTCCTCCACTTTCTTAGCTTATCTGTACTCTTCATCATTTCTTCAAATTCAGGCTGTGTGAAAATGAGGTTGTCCAATCTAGAAGCATATCGACAAGCCATCAGTGTTTGCATAAAGTCATAGTCAGAATCGCAGGATTATGAAATATAAACAAAAACATATGCAAATGCTTCTATTTTTGAATTGTTGACTAGCATGAGGTAGCCTTGCGTTATCATATACACTGCAAATGATTCGCATATTGAACATTTTTACTTGGAAAATAACGTAATGAAAATGACTCAGTATACCGTATTGATTTGAAAACCGCAAATGCATGTCATGGAATGATGCACAACTAAGTATCTGCTGGCAAAAAAGCATGCTTAAACACCTAATAATCTGTGATACTGCGAGTGGATATATGCAGGGACATTTAACTCGGTTGGCTCCTTGTGATAAATGTCTGGGCATCAATGTTAGATTTCGTTATCACTTAGTCCCTGTCTGATGACATTTATGCAAGCCAAAGAGTGCAATGAGTTATTGACGGGATGTTAATGTGAAGTTGCCAATTACAATAATGTAAACCAGAAGCTGCATTATGTCGGTCCGGGATGGTTATGTACATCATGAAAATGTGAACATTTAGCGAGGGTAAATTTTACTATCGCATCTGATAGTTTATTACCAAGCGACTGGTATATCTTATCAGTTATACGATACACTGGAAATAATACATATTTTGCAGACATGCCAAGACCTGTTCACTTAAAATATGAAAATGTTGGCATATCAAGATATGTTTCATGCCAAAAGGAATACTAAGAGGTTGCATTAAATGCAAACCATCAGAGTTTTCTCAAGCAAATTGTGCACAGAACTATATAGATATCATATTATTGCTTTCATAATAGCTAAAGTTACTAGATGGTTGCATGCTCGGGATTGCAGACACAGGCCTCCGTGCTCCTGCGGATCATAAATATGATGCACATACATGATTTGCAAATTTAATATGTGACACCGCGCTAATATGGCTTTAACGACCCAGACTCGGGCAGCAGCGAATCATTAATATATTAATTAATTTCAAAAATATATGCAAGTCGAGTTACTATGACAGTAATTTGGTTGCTTGCTCTGTAACTTCATTTGCTGTGGTAAGTGGTGATAGCACTGGTCGAATCCGATTAGACGCACGATTTCTATGGCGGATCAATGTACTAAACAACAACTACAAAAAGCTAGATGTCCCAAGTGTAATGAAATGTGGTAGGAAAATACAAAAAGTATTGTTAGCCTTAACCAAGTATGATGAAAACTTTGCAAATGTGCTATTTGCACAAGGTGGAATTTATTCAATAGTAATTGTTGCAATCAGACTGGTTCTGGGAAAATACGAGCAATTTGAACTGGATGCCCTCCGTTGGATTTACAGTTTATCATCTGTAAATGTGGCTTCCAATCCAGAGAATGTAGCCGGAATTGTGCCGTTCATATTCGCAGCAAATGTGTCCGAAAACAGCGTAAGCGAATCTGACAAGACTGATTCTCGTGTTCCGAGGAGCGATAATCGGAACATAAACAGTCTTCAAAATATTAACTGGTGAGTCCCATTAGAATTGTAATTAATGCACGTAACTACCTTATCTTTTGATTTGGGGAAATTATTATCGATCGTACTAAATCAAGCACCATTGACAACGCACGTTTTATCTTAGGCAAATAGACGTTCGCCTCAGACAGTCCCTGGACTGCTTCCTACTTTCGATCTCTCATATCTGCGCTGTAGAATGTGGCATCAGATCATCCAAACAGGGGCTAGTGCCTTGCCTAGTTTTATCTAATTTAGTTGGGCACTCCGTTAGATCTTAGACTTAGACAGAGTCTGGCATGTATTTCGTAAGTTTTGAAACCCTGGTTTCAGGTGTCAATGTTCAGGCTGTGTAGACATGCCAACCGTCAGGGGAAGTGTCTGCTGACGAGAGAAAGTGATGGTAAAAATGGCAAATTTAACAGAAATTAAAATGTGTGACACCACGTCGTTCTATCAGGATAAGTATAAGCTTTTCATGTTTGATTCATTAGACGTTTTGGGTGGATATGCCCTTGTATGCCGCAATTGAGATATCCATTGTTGCACAATTTCTTACCCGAGAAACACAGAATTATCGAACGCTTCCCGAAGAAATGTTCGAACAATTCGCGGCCACGAATTGCTTTGGCATGACTGACCCAGACTAAACAAGCCATAAATTGACGGTTGACAACGTAGTTTATATGGAAAGTGATTTGGACGGCTGAACATGGATTCATCTATATGCGTAATTTCCGGTTGACCCAAGTTCACGCACGAGATCGCGCTTCGCACAAAAGAACGTTAAATATCTCTTTTATTATTTAGGGGAAAACTTCCACACCATTCCAATAGCATTAGTTAAGTTAACAAATGTGCTGTGATAAACAAGTGGAAAATGAGGCTCGTTTTTCTAATGTATTTTGGATAAACAATGAGGTCGAAAAAATATAAAAATAAAAAGATTTTAAGCATATCAAAGAATTTCGACATTATATCCTCCCTGTATGTGATGCTTTGCAATGAGCTATATTCAAATAATGTGCAAGCTAGCGATCGGCAGTATTGCGATTCATATTTGCTGGGAGTGCACAAACATTTCCACTTACGTGCTAGCCAGTCATGTGTCTGTACCTTGACATCCCGGGGTCGCAGCATCAAACTACTAATTTTAATTGCATCTAGCATAGATGCAGGGGCGTCCATCACGAGAGAAGTATTGGTAAGAAGAATACTCTTTTATGGTCATTGGGGGTGTGCAGGTCATTGCATTCGGAAAACGAAATTTCATTGAGTGTATTAATTGACCGTGCTGTTGTTGTTGTTGTTGTTATAAGGCACTGTTCGGCTTGCATTTGATGCACGTTGTGCAGAGGTTGTTTATTTATACTACGTTGTTTGTATTCCCATCGGTAGACTAATAGTTCTGTTGAGCACATAGATGTAATAACTTTGGTTAACCAAGTAAAGTAGGTTTTTTGTAGATCATCAATGACAGTTGTTTGAAGCAACCAACCCCTGCAAAGGAGACTGACGCGTGCTCTGTCTGGACTCCTGACGCGTTATGACTATGCAATAGACTCATTGTGAATGTGTCGTCACTTACAACCATGAACGTTTATGTAGTGCTAAATTACTGGCAACGGTTAAAACAAGACGTCTTCATGAGTACCTCATAAATCTGAACAATGTGTTTTATAAATTGGATTATGTTATCGATAATTTGCTATTTCAGCTCCGCACACCTACAGCTAAGAATAAATGGTTTGTGGTGCCATTAGCTAATTAGCAAGCCAAAGAGGTGTTTCAAGGAAACAGTTGCCAATTGAGCTCCACTGTGTTGCACTGCGGGTGTTTGTGCAATTGTATATCAATAATAGGAGGACCCATGGACAATACGCCTTCCTGTCGTCGGCGTCCATCTCACAACGTTCTATGGTGGCCGCCTAGGAAAGTCCAAATAATAATATATTATGGTTAAAGTTAAAATAATTTCTCAAAAGAAGTTAATGTGGGCGTGTTATACTATTATTTGAAGTGTTGTCCCATTCGATCCAACTTAGCCACATTACAGACTGACTGACTTAAGATAGATGTGTGAAGTTTCTTCCGATAGCGATATATTTGAAGGTCGTTCATAAAGATCAACGCGTTAGGCTTCCGAATCTGATATTGTGTGTCATGTACGCTGAAGGCCCATTCATTTAATGTGCTTCAATATGGATTGGTTATCATTGGACAATGATATGCTAAATTTATCATTTCGCTTTGCTATGGAAACAATCACTATACGACCTTGATATAACCTCCAATACTTATTCTTGTCAATAGTGTCGTTTGGTTTACGTTAACTTAATTCAAGCCCTGTCTATGTTGAGCAGCTGGAGAAAAAATTACATATTACCACACTATGGATATAATGACTCCGCATGCGACAATTTAAGTCCAACAGATGCATTTACACCAATTGTACCGTTGTACCCTATGTCGTTTTCTAATCTAGTTACCACTTTGACCTCACAACGTCTATTATATTTCCGTGTGTGGAAGGGGGACAAACATCATTTGATTGCAAAACCAAATGAAACTAAGACATATTGCCGCACCTACGTTAATCATTGTGAATAGTCAGAGTGCGTATTGTCCTTTTACGCAATGCACCTTTCGCATATCAACGTCAACTTAGAAGCTTTATTGTTTATTGGGACGTTAAACTTTACTAGACACTTATTTGACCAAACGTACGGTTAATATACACGTTTGCGAAGTGCTTTGCCAGCCATAAATTTGTGATAAAATACATTTGGAGGTTAAATGTATATCACAGACACTGTTCGCACTGGGTGCTCTCCTAATGACATGTCTTCTGCCGTTATGGCTATTATGCCACAAGAATCATTTTGTATAACTCCATCATACGATTCGCCGTTATGATTCTACCACAACACCGGTGTGACACCATTGATGAGCTTTCAGTCTGATTTCATTTGGTATGCAAGGAACTGCCCCTATTTATTTTATGATAACAGTTAAGATGGGATCCAATTGCATATTTTCCGATTCTTTGTGGGCAACAACGTCGCTTGATGCAAATAAGCCGCGATCTAGATTTTGCTGGTACAATCTGCTTTAATTCTAGCTGTCAGTGGAGGCGTTTTGCAACTCCACTACCTGACCTGTTAGCGAGAAATTCGTCTTATTATCTTTCAATCAAAAGGTTCGCGGACGAACACCTTTGACTGCCGACAAATGATTTGGAGTGTGATTGCTATGGGCACTGCACACATCCAAATGCACCTCATTGAATCTTTTTTGTCCATTTATTGTGGATAAATTACACCAATTACTCATGTGTGTTTTGTGTACGTAGTTGCGTCTCGTGCAAACCACTAATGAATGAGCTAAATGAAATATTATTTTCTCTGACTAGAATAAACTTTGATTTATATCATTCTTAGACCCGATCGGTCATCCAAAACTTACCATTATCGTCATTTGTTTCGCCGGTATACTATGTACGCGTTAGCTTTTGACATCGACAAATCGGCGGCAGTTGCAATCATAGATACACAGCTTCGTTTGAATTCAATATGCTAGTGGTGACTAATAGCGGTTAAAACGTAACCGAATTATGTTCGACATCATTCCTTAAGCGTGCTGATTTGCATGTTGGTTTAGCTGTGATTCACCCCTCCCGCCTGCCACAACAGCCACAAAACCAATACCGTGAGCGTAGTCACGGGTGACACAATCAACCCCTACCATATCGACTGGGTGTTTGCTGATTGGGGTCATTATAAAAATGCCATATTTGCTTGCGGACACTAAAAATAAACTCACACATGCAGATTGTTTTGCCCGACAGCGAAAGTAAGATTGATATGTTTCTGCTAATAAGTGATGCTGGACTAGTTGTGTCTTGCAAGAGATGGTGATTGCTCTTTGTATTGATGTCACTCTCAATGGGATTCTCCAGATGTAATATAATGTATTTGATTGACACCTAAGCATGGGGAAATAAATTTGCATCGTCTGACCGTCTTCCATGACACCAATAGCTCTAAAAGGAATTAGTCGTGGACTAATACCGACCACGCGTTCGGCTGTCTGGTTGCTTGAATGCTCTATATTTGACCTCAATCTTCCAACGATGCAATAAATACATAACATTTGCTGTCGCTATGCATAATGCATCTATAACTAGATTAGGCGAGGAAAGATGTAATGTGGATTTTTCTTGTTTATCGTTAGTGATTTGGTGATTGTTATGAGGCAGTAAAGCACTAATCGGTGGTGCAGTGTGGCATAATGTATAGGTATGTTGGGTTGAAACTATCAATAATTTTTTTTCTGTGACCACAAGATAATATGTAAATTACGATAAAAAGGGTAATCAAATGTTTGCTTTAATTGGCCAGAAATCGTACTTCTCGATGATTGCTAATCACAATGATATTTGCGCACTGATCTGCTAATGAGATACTTGGATTTGTACCAATAATATTAAAATTTCACCTTGATCTTACAAATGATTGCATGTCAACCACAGAAGAGCAAGATTACGAATATCATATCATCCGCATGCGATGTCAACATGGTAATGCAAACCCTAGACTGTATCGTTTATTAAAGCAATTGCTATTTTGTCAGTACCCTTGAAAAATAGCATTTTGATTATGAATGTTGGTTGCGACAACAAATACAGTCAGGAGTTTAACGGCTTTCCATTCTTAGCCGCCCCATCGCTCTATAAAGCGGACAACCAACCTGTAAAACACGCATTACAGTGAAGAAATTTCACCATCGTTCGGCGCGTTTGCAGCCAGAACTGACGTCATTCTCTTGTGATTGCCCAATTACTTTCAGTGTGTTCTATCGAAGCTGCTACTCAAATGTGATGAATACCGGACAAATATTACCGATTGTATAAGCGATCGAAAATTGTCTAGATCTTATGACCTTAAAATTTACATCAACGATGATAAAGTTGTATAACGCTGTAACACAGTGATATCGTGATAGCCTCATTTGGAAGCGTGGGCAGGCTTTGAAAGCCGCAATACATGATCAACCCCTGCGGCCAGCCTAATATGTCCAAAACCTATTCGTATACCATGATTCACTCGGAGGAGGAGGTTTGATAAGTGTCGTTTCAAACGATTCATCACACAGTTGCAGACATTATAGCATGTGCACCTTTGTATGGCCTCTCACACGTCAACCCATGGTTGTTCTTGTCAACCTAATCGATCTGCTTGTTAAGCCACGTCGCAGCAACATTGAGCAACATTGACAGGTCACGGATGACTCCGCCTAGATATGATAGAGCGATTAGTTTGGTGATATAATTATTTTCTGAATATGAAATGGTTGCCAGCATCATATCAGCAAAACAATGCGTATGAGCCGATAGCACTACACAGCGTTTGCATACAATCTTATGGCATTATAACAAATTCTGATTTTGATCGACATATTTTAACAGAGGGTCTAAGATTATGAATTCGAATGTACCTACTAACGTGGTGGTTGTAGTAAATATGACATTACTGATTTGTTTATCAACCAGGTGGCAATAGCTCAGTAAACAATCTTATGATTCATTCATTATATGACTTACGCTATTACCAACTTAGCAAAATCATCATAATTAGTTTGCTTCAATAGCCAATTCAATATTTCATGATATGATGGCTAACATTTTATAATTGATATGACAATTAGCTGGATCATACACACTATAGTTGCTACAAAACTCTCGCAAAGCATTCATAACATTCTATTGTAGATATATAGATGGTGATATGAATCCAGAAGAAATGAGCATACAAAACAACCCCGTATTACCGTAAAGCAAGGCCCGTAAATGGTCGTAAAAAGATTCGATGTGCAATATTCATTTATCCGCCATCAGAGCGAGTGACATGGACGTAACACAATTGTTTTTGTAATTCATTAAGTCTGAGCCTTTTGATACTACACATAAGACTGTCTTCTGTGGCAGACAGCACCGACATATCTGTATTTGACTGATGATATCTCTTAAAGTATCGCTACGAATATGTAAAATTGTGTTTTAACAGAGGGGACATTAACATTATCTTAAACATAGCACATGCTCAAATGGCTGTTATCAGCTAACAATGTACCCTCGTGATGAATGTCGCTCTGATGAGAGTGGGACATTCTGCAGCGGTTATACTACCGGTCAAAAAAACAGTGGTTGACGGTAGACTATCGATTTCAGCGTGAAATATATAGCTTGATAAGTGTGGCTCTTATAAATATGTGTTAAATTTCATCGATCATCACTCTTGTTAACGGATCAGTCAGCACGCAGACGTCCCGATATATATATATATATATATATAGATATATATATATATATATATATATATAGAGATATATATATATATATATAGAGAGATATATATATATAGATATATAGAGAGATATAGATATATATAGAGAGAGATATATAGAGATATATATATACACACAGATATATATATATATATAGATATATAGATAGAGATAGATATATATAGAGAGAGATAGATATATATCTATCTATATATATCTCTCTCTATCTCTCTATATATCTCTCTCCTCTCTATATCTATATATCTCTCTATATATATCTCTATCTATATATCTATATATATATATCTCTCTATATCTATATATATATCTATATACATATCTGATTCGCCGCCAATTGGTAGGAAATGAAATTTCCGCGGTTTGTGTCTTAGAAATCTTAAAAGCTGTCGTAACTCGCATATTGATTCCTAACATGAGTGGCAACCTATCTATTCACAGTCATCACCTGCGTGAATCAGGCGGAACGCATGCCACAGTCCTCCCCGGTTCACTCGTCGTTACTGTAGATAGCAATTTCAGCACTAACAGCGCCGCCCAGCGTCGGAATTTCCTTAGATGCAATTGTTAGCCTTTGTCGCCAATGAAGCCATGTCCGAGGTGTTCGACGTAACGCAACGCCGAGATAGGTGCGGAGAGATATTAACTCAAGAGAGCAACTGAAGAAGTTAGCATCTATTTTGTTTTTTCCAATGAATATGTCTTTGATGACGCATGTGATATAATGTGATAATGCAATATATGTGTTTCAAAAATAGTTTGATTAATGAGTATAAGTTACGAGTGGCCTTAGATTTGGTTCATTTATTGTACCTTCGCCTCTTATCAGAGTTATCATCCTTAATTTTCGTGGATAACAAGATAATTTGAATTGTAATATAATTGGTCCATATTTGTTTTGTGTGAAATGGTTATTGATTAAGTTATACATACCGAAAATATTTCAAAGAAAAATATCGAAGCGGTCCTGTTTGTTAATTTCATTGAATCAAATGACAAATGTTCTTTCAGCGCAGTCATTAGTAGGGAAAAGTGCATGGTGACGAATGCAATGAGGTACCCGTCGCGACGTCCATGGCGTCAATAATCCGACATATCTACTTTTAAAACGTCTGATGAGCAGCCCACATTCGCAAATACTGTTGTAGACAGCACTGCTTAGTGCTCTTGTTCAAGAATAAAAATCATTATTTGTCGCATGTTTTCTGCATGAAGGGAAATGTATGCTTGCATTATTTAACAGCACGCGTTGAACAATGTTACGCAAGACCAACTTTTAGAGAGAGGTATTCAGTGATGAACAGCTGAAAAATAAGATATTATCATAAGGACTCCATTAGTTTAGCCGATTGGACCGATGGGAATCGTAAATGAGATCTTTAGTGGACTAACTCAGCGTCGTTTTTCCCACTGATTCTCCTATTAGTGGGAACATGATGCGAAGTGTTAATGCAGGAGTATTGAACGGCGTTTTCTTTGTAACCATTTAAAAATTATAGCGGCGGACGCTCGGTATGCTGTGACAACGGTCTTCTGAATGTCTGTTATAAGCGTCTGATTATTTTATCCGTATTTGCAATTATTGGTACCATCATAATCGTAGATGTTGGACCTACACTGGAGGTGCTAGCTCGGCCCACCTATTGAACTTGTCATAGCTGGAAATTAGTTCTGATCATTTATTGCATTTCTATTTGGTCATCAGCTGATTTGATTCGTCTAATGATGGGAACCTTCCCACAATTCACCATGTCTCCATCTTAATTGGGGCATCCGTTTCCCCTATGATGTCATAAACTCGCGACTACACGTGCATGATGCTATGATCAATATAGTAAGGTGCACAGAACATCTACACTATAACTTCATATTGGTCGCAGGTTACATTGATCAGCATCATAAATCGATTGAAAGTGAGCCTTTTAAATCTGTTCCAGATGGTATATCATTGGTTGTCTCACCAATTGTCTCCTGTAGACATAACGACTGAACATAATTGCATTAAAGAGTAATAAGTCAGCACCTTCTGTCATTAATTAGTAATATAAAGTAAGTGACAGGTGCAATGAAGTATATATGTCTGCTATAATACATATATATATATATATATATATATATATAATAAAATATATATATATATATATATATATATATATATATATCTATATAAGGTATAGATATATATATACATATATATATATATATATACATCCATATATATATATATATATATATATATATATATATATATATATATATATATATATATATATATATATATATATATATATATATATATATATATATATATATATATATATACAGTTCATATACAGCCAGTAATTCATTAAGGAAATATTGCCTAGCGGTAACAGTTACATGGCCGCCTCTGGTGGTAGTGCACTCCCTTGATGACATAATTCACTTGAGCTTCTATGGACAGTTCATGATTTAACACTGCACCAAGGTTTCGTACTGTGACCTCGGGCTTGAGGCTCTGTTGATAACATGTGGACAGTTGACCGAGGTGTTTTGGATAGAGGGGCTGACTTGACGTGTCAGGACTTGCCAACAGACTTACAAACCCAACAGATACACTTATGGGTCGACTTCATCTGCTTGGTCCGAAAGAAAGCATGAATATATTACATTACCAATTATAGATGAATCTACTCCAGAAAGTCTTAGCCGGCCAGCGTTTGTTTGGTTTGATGTACACTTATCGGCAGCTCATCTCAGTATCATGGGACTAATTATGAATGGCTTATATGATCGCATTCAAATCAGCATTAGAGAGAACAACAGAAATCCATCCATCTTTTCCCTGATACATATCGGGTCCTGGATGATAATTCGGATAGGTAAAGTAATTACCGTAATGATCTGGCTTTACAGAGAGATGATTCATTATTAGTGTAGATCGGTAGAAAATGCAAAATATTATACATCTGCTTATGATACGGTAAATTTGCTTCGCACCGTTTTGACTCTCTGCATATATGATGGTTATTACCCGTTTTGATATTGTGTCGAAACATAACGATTATTTGATTTAGTGAATAACAAAGTGACTACTATTTAAGTTGAACAATTATTATTGGGTATTAGAACGTTTGCTCTTAATGTCCACCGATAGCTTGTTCATGTGCTTTAACTGAAAATATACAGGGGTAGGCGGCATTACCACTGCATTGGCTTATATCCCAACACATCATACTAGCATCAAAGATGCCAAGCACGTTTCGTATCTGACAGATTGTTTGTAAATCTAAAGGATCTACTTAACATAATTATCTTCAAGATATGTCTTGGCGCGAGGCATTATCCCCAATATTGGATAGACTAATGCATTTGGTTTACACTCCATCACGTTTGATAAATGTCATACCTAGCCTCACCAGGCATCCACACTTTACCGTTATGATCATTTGTTTCCCTGGTATGCCCTATACGTCAGCATTAAAATGATGCATCGTCAAATCAGCGGCAATGATTAACGTGCTGTTTGTGCTGGAGGCAATGTGCTCATTTGGCATGAGACGCTGATACAAATCCAGTTATGGTCGACATCATCCCCTGAGGGTTATAAGTTTTACGTGGGGTATGCCATGCCCCACGGCTTGGGGAAGTACACAGCCAATGCATAACATGGAATCACTGTAGGGACTGTAGAACACTGACGCCGATTGGGCCGCTACAGACTCGTTCGGGGTCCGTTTCGGGCGTGTCATAGATACTGGTGATCTATTGACATTACCCACTCACTTGCGGACTGTTGTGAGTGAGGGGAGAACTATATACCTATAGGATGTGATTCTGCAATAATTGATGGAAGCGTATCTCATCCGGAAAAAGTTGATTACTCGATTTAAACGGCTGAGCCTTTGCCTTGGTATTATAATGTATTGTTATTATATGTCTATTATATGTCTATTAGTGAATTGCGTGATTCAAAACAGCTTACGAACAAAAGGACAATTGAAGGATGGCAATCACCGAACAACAATAAGTCATATGCGGGTAATGCGTCCGTCCTCAGGAATTTGATGATACGCAAACATAGATGTAAAGTGAGATGTGTTGGATTCGCAGCATGTAAGCATAATCATGAATAATCTAATATGCAGGGCGTCGCTCTTGCCATAATCCTGCAACATAATTTAAGCCAAGATAATGGTTATCAATGGTGCGTACGTCAATAATGTAAGCCTAGATAATGGTTATATATGGTACGTCCTGCAATAACGTAAGCGTAGATAATGGCTATATATGGTATGTCCTGCAATAATGTAAGCCTAGATAATGGTTATATATGGTACAACGTGAAGTAGACATTTTATTCAGTAGAGCAACGTATTATAAACTACTATTGTCAAACTAGATCCAAGCGCAATAATTTGGCCGAGTATGCTGCTATTCTTTTATCAGAACTAAAAGTACGCCATGTTTCATTTGTAAATATGAAAGCATTCATGTTGGGAGGAATCAAAGAGGGTAGACGATACACAACTGTCGCTATTGACAGTGACAATTGGTTAGAATAAGCGGTGCCGTTCGTCCATATTGGGCGAATGCAAATGAGACGGACACCGACGACCAGCTCATCCTGTAAGTACGACACCCCACTCCCTATTTGCGTGTTTGCGATTCCTATTTTGCTTTCCTTGAATGGGATTGATTGACATGCTACCGCAGCTGCTCAAATAGGCCATCTTCTTTTTGTTTTAAATTACATCATGGCGGGCTTCCGTACATTCTCTCACATTGTAGAGCAAAACCATTCTCTCGGATTAGTTGTTGTCTCAAGTCTTATCGCACTGAGTCACACAATGCATGGTAATCAATATCACACATTTAGCTCTGACAAACAACTTAGTGGCATATAACATTACATTGACATCAGTTTAGGAATATACTTTAGCGGTTTAAAGTTATGACAGTGGCATAAAGAACATGTCTGATGTTCTGCCACGGCGACGACAAGATTGTGTCTATATGCGTTAGCAGCATATGGGTGGAAACAATTTAGATAGCTGATATCTCAAACTAAATTGAAGGTTTGAAATATCGCCACAATATCATTATGGTAACCAATGGAGAAAATGCCTTAGCAGTGATTCAACTGTGTTATTCTATTCAATCAGATAAGTAGTACTACTCAGTTGAATAAAAAACAAATCTTGTACGAGCGTGACAGCTGGGGTGCATCAAATGTTATTACAAAAATAGTGGTGTCGCACAAAATGTTGACCTGATGTCTTCATAGCCCTTTAGCTACCAATAAAGTTAATTGATGGTCTATATCTAGTCTATAATCAGCCACTGGTATGTTCACCAGGCCCGCCGGGTTGAGTAAAAGAACCGTACCTTATTGCCGCTTTTTAATGATACTGGACGCCTACTCTCTTTGCCAATCAATCCAAGCTTAATGTTGAATTTGTTGCCGCAATGCTAAATGTTGAATTTGTTGCCGTAATAACAGAAAGAATAAACGGACGAAACCATAGAGGAATGTGGCTTCAATAATTTGCATACTTTCGAACTACATGACTCTAATTTGGGCCTTTACTGCATAATAGTTTTAATATGTAAATAATGTAGTCGCTCTTTAGCTGATGGGTGTAAAGCAATGACATTCTGAAACCATATACAATACTACAGAAGCTGAACTTTTTTTTTCAACCCAATGGATCCTATGGTCGGATACTGGTCTATTGAATTAAGACTTATCACCATGTTTATTTTCCTGCACAATGTTTTTATCCTTTAATTAATGGTTTGTGATACTGTTGGACAAACAATCACGATCGTTATATCCCATGAAATATCCAAGGCAAAGTGATATGGAAATTATTATTAACAAAGTAATTCACTTCAGGTTACAATCATTCTTTTACAGTATCGTGGTGGTATAAATACAATACACAGTGGCTGTGCTGCTGATCAGACCGTACAAGTGACTGTGATCGGTAATAAGGGACACAGTGGCTGTGCTGCTGATCAGACCGTACAAGTGACGGTAATAAGGGACACAGTGGCGGTAATAAGGGACACAGTGGCTGTGCTGCTAAGGATCAGACTCGGCTGCCGATCCGACCGTACAAGTGACTGCGATCGGTAATAAGGGACACAGTGGCTGTGCTGCTGATCAGACTGTACAAGTGACTGCGATCGGTAATAAGGGACACAGTGGCTGTGCTGCTGATCAGACTGTACAATGGACTGCGATCGGTAATACGGGATCTATGGCTGTGCTCCTGATCAGACAAAGTGACTGCGATCGGTCAGCATGGCTTGGATCCAGCAAATAGATCCGTCAACATGGAATTATCCAAACAAACCTTAACATGGTAATGTGATATGGTTCACCTCGCGCTAGGTTATTAAATACATGGGATTATCTAAAAGAATAAAAAAACTTAAAACGGTAAAATGATATAGTTCACCTTGCACTAGCTGAATGATTATTCAATATATATTACACCTGTCGTGGACGAACCCCCGTGTCAACGAGGTCATCGATCTTTGACTCTAAATCACTCACAGTATTCTTCAACTCCGAATCTCTTTTGTCTTCAAACTACTTTCTGATTCCTCTGACTCTGTGGTAGGCTAACGTGCTAACTGGCAGAATCTGCTCCACCAAGATATGCGAAATCAAAAGTGCGATTGATCAGTCCTACAGAAACGCATAAACCTTAGCACCTTCAATACACCACATATCCGCATCTATCAAGTCAGTACAGCGCAAAACACTTACGATGGAGACCCCGTTACTCTTCTTCAAGTTGTAAACTTATTGCGAGGTTATTTCTATGATATAAAAACCACAAACATCCCATCAAACTTCACGAGAGGGAAGCTGTGGATATACCATGTTATCGACTGGTAAGATCATAAGTATGGGGTTGCCTTCGGATGAGGTCGCTGATACTGAATCTGATGCTGTAACCATTGTCCCTGTTACAAATGGAACAAATCAAGTGGTAAGGTGCTGATAAAATATATTTCGATCTAACTTTAGAGCTGAATCACGACTCAAGAGTGTTCGTGTATTTTATATAGTCTAAAGATGTTCTGCTAGACCATGTTTAATCAGAAAAGTCTTTGCCAACTTAGATTTCAATAATTTAAAGAGGGAAGTGCAAGAGATTAACAGTGTTATCAACTAAGCTAAGTAGTCTTTCAATTCACCCAGTGGATTTTGATGTTGTATTTTCATACAGTCTATGTGGTGTTTCCATTTTAACATTTCTTCAATGCGCATCCCGCTACCGAAGAAAAGCAACGTCGGGCCTGGTTAGTACTTGGTTGGGTGACTGTCTTGGAATACCAGGTGCTGTAGACTTTTTATTCATTTTTCAGCTCTTCTCATGTAATTTTCGCTAGTTTAAATATATGCACCCGATTCCCTAAAAAGACTATTCATCACCTTTCATTTTTATTCGGCAGTCAAACAGCTGAGCAATGTCCATACAAATATCCTATTACAAGGGCGGTAGGTGAAACTGACAGCCCATCTCTCTCATCCGTATGCACAATGAAACATTTATCATATGGACAATAAATGTATCTTCCAATAACACATCCAGTCTTCCATGTCACAACATCATGTAATGTTCCAATCCTTGCCTCCGTCCACTCTCGGCTGCACCAAACACGTTGGCATCGATGTTTACATTATTATGCAGTAGTATATGTTTGGATATGAATGCCATATTATGGGTTGTTTTGTAATATTCATTGACAGTGGATTTCCGTTGAACCAATTATATATTTTTACCTGCTTATTGTTCATAATTATTAAACTCATAATAATATCAGCTCCAGATATAAAAAGCATTTGAATCATCAGCATAAATCTGAAAAAAACCAGATACTTTATAAACGCCATTCCTATAAACTAGAAAAAGAGTTGGACCTAGTAATGTTGGTAATCATCTTTGACAATTCATATATATATGTATATATATATGCCATATATATAAATATATAAATATATATATATATATATATATATATATATATTTATATATATATATATATATTATATATATATATATATATATATATATATATATATATATATCTTATATATATATATGTATATATATTATCTATGTATATATATATATATATATGGTTATATATATATATATATATATATATATATATATATATCATATATATATATATATATAATATATTTATTATAAACTGATTATCTAGATCAAACCAGTTGAATTGACGAATGTTGGTTAATGTGCATAAAACGCAGCAAGAATGGTTTAAGGCAAGACTTCACCTACCAATCGGCAACATACACCTTTCCAATCCAGTAGTTATTTACAGCTGTCATTAGTAAATTTGCACTACGCTAAGACTATAATATTGAGTAACATTCTATAGCACTGGAGCTAAGCAAGGGCCATGAAGAAGCCAATTAATGGAATCATCTTATCTCACCTTTTATATCCATTATTGATTGATATGAACTTTTCCCCTCGTTTAATGTTTCAACCGAACAATTTAAATCGAACATGCTGTTCTGTAAATTGTGAAATTCAGCAATGAAAATGACGTTCACTAAATATGCCGTATGATTATGGCATTTAAAAGGTGATATTCATAAGCAGGTATATGTCCGGCGCACCATGTGGCTCACCATAAGAACATAATCAATATTCTAAGCAACGAGCAAAGATAAATCGTATTATTTGATTCACAAATCATGTTTCATTGTAGTTAGTCGTAACTGACACTTACATTTACCATTTGGTATGCCTCATTGGTTTACCATGTGTTGTGCGCAACAAGATTGCGTGTCGCATCGAATTATTAGCAGTAAATGAAGACAGCTTCTACTGTGTCATCACGACATGCGTTAGTAATGTCTGCCAATTACCTGCGATACTTCTCATTGTCAGAAAGCATGCATCACACACAGCATCCCACAGTTAATACAGTCTATCCTCTGTCACGCTGTGCTTGCATAATGCTATGCAGACCTTGATTCTATCACGTCCTGTTAGTGTTCATGATTTAACGGGTGGTAAATTATGCAAAACACTCATATTAAACCATTCGCTTGCTCATCGAATGGAAACCTTCAGAGATAGACCCCTAGGCTATCGCCGGATGCAGACTGCACAAGTACATCCAAATGTGGAAACATTATCCGCATAATAGCCTGTCACGAATAATATTAAAACGTAGATCAAATGTGATAATTTTACAATAAATAGCCTGCTTTATTGGCGATGCTTCACAGCAAGTTTTCTTTCTAGTAGGAGCCATGTCCCGGACCATAATGAAACATGTGTAACTAATTGATGAACTATCGTGCATTTCATTACATGCAGTCCGCAAAGCTTTCATGCCACAGTATTGAGCATTTGTCTGCATAAATAGCTGTACATTCGTAGAACATATCACGAGGAGAATAATCGAGGGTAGGCACGGTTGCCACCTCCTCAATCAACACAGGACCGTAACGAAATTCATAACGAGCTTCATTTCATAAAAGAGGAATTGATTTACCAGTGCTCGGGGCAGTGCTGTTTACAATCCAATACTGAATAAATAAATTGGGTGAATCGCAAAACATCAATCAAACCAACCACATCCCACGTCGCCAATCCCGGAATTTGTGACGTTCTCTTAGCAAAATAGAAATGCTGATTTAACGAACCATTGTCATCGGTAATTAATGTATGATAAAAGCTTAAGTGAAATCTTGTGCATTTATCGGCAAATAAATTTAATCCAACGGCGAAATGGTTGGAATAATGTCAGACGAATGCGAATATTCCCAATTTGCAATATATGCAAAGGATTAATGATGATGATTGTATAAGATTGAATACAACACTGTGTGATGTTATATAATCATGGCCAATGCCCATATCTCATTTGCTGCTTATCAACATATGTTCCAAAGCCAACGGAGTCTCCTAATTCGCATTATGGATTCTCAATATAACAAACCATCAGCTCATCAACGGTTTTCAGCGCGTTCGCTGTTTTACTCGCCGTTGTTGTTAATCGCAATTATAATAGGCGCGGTGAGTTATGAATGAATGGGAACAAGGGCAGAAGTGTTCATGTATAAATATAACCACTTTCAAATGAAAGTGGTAACTGTGGTGTATTTTAAGTAAATGCATTTGAGATTTTGTGATCATGTGCTTACTGACGTGCATAAGTTGCAAATGCGTTTACTGTGCCCCGCCTTACATCCAACGAACGGATAATTTGCAACGGACGAATAATATACATTCATTGTAGGCACTTTTGTTGATGGCGCATAGTCACTCCTACGTACAACTTCCCAGCGGAGTCCCATTGTTGTGTGAATAATCATACATATCTGCAATAAAACGCCTTGCACACGACGAAACGACTCCAACAAACACTACCTGATTTACGAATGGTACGGTCGGGTTATAGCATAATTCATAATTTGCCGTGTTATATCTGCATGGAGCAGAGATAATATATTGGGATGTTGTATCCTATGTTGGTTGAGGCACATACGTAAAAAAGTGAGCTCATTAACGCATTGTCGATTCTTAGATTTGGTTTGCACCATGCGTATTTGCGTTAATTGGCACCATCATTATCAGAGGTCCCTTATGGAAAGTGTTGCGTCATATCATTGCGTGAAGAGGAGTGTGGCACATTGATGTATGCTGACGTCATACAAGGACATTAGCTCTCATGGCTAATTGTATTTCTGCTAGGTCATCAGGTGATTGATATTCGTATTATGGTATTTTTCAGTACCCTATTATTTGAAGCGTCCTTTGCGACTTAGATTGCTTCAAAAAAGCAACATCGATGGAAACTGAATGTTGGAAGAATCTGAATTGGTATTGCAATTGCGCACTATAATCACATATGTCATTGAGGACTTATGTTGCATGCATTCAATAAGTGACTTGGTACATCATATGCTGTTTCATCTGTCGTGCGATTCACCAATCTGCAAATGTTATGCCGCTATTTGATTCTGTCTGAGACGTGTACTTACCTGACGGCTTTGTCGTTTATGATCCACTGAGATCAAATGGGCCACTACTTCTTAACGTAACCCTGGGACGACACAGACAATGTAACCTGTGATTTGTCATGCAATCGACAATGTTCGGGATTCCTATTTACTTGGCACAGGCTTTACAACATGTTATCATCTTGGATGGTTGCTGAACCACCGGAGAACTAAATGGAAACATTACGCCACGCCGTCGCCAGACTCCACTCACTTTGTTGCACGTCCATTTGCCAATTAATCCTGCAATGAGTTTTTCATTGCCTCGTAGATTGCTGTTGCTATTCGAGGTCCGTCCGGACTGAGACCAATTAATCATTCAAAGGCAAACATTTCTCAAGCGCCATATTCCTTTGTGATGTGACCAGTACAGCGTTAATTGCTTGTTTTCCCTATTCAAACTGACGTGAGTGATTTATGGTGTAGGGTCCAACCCAGTTCAAGGCTAGTTTAGTGGGTAAGCAATTCAATAAGCGGAATGGTCGTTAACATGACCGATAACATCGCTCAACCCATGTAATCAGTCTCATTTATCAGCCAGTAGATCAAAAAACTACTTTGGTGATCGACTGTTGCCTCTCGTCTGCCGGAAGGCCGCATTTTGTTTTTCACCAGACGCTTGTTATAACGCACCCGTCCATATTTTACGTACAAAGCGCCAGCACTATTTTACAACTATGATCAAGAGAATAGGTTCAATTTGTCAGCATTTTACTTTCTCCATAAGTTGTAATAATTAATAGCTGACCCTAATGTTACCAGTTGATGCCACGCCGTAAAGTGTTAGACAATGCTATCATTTTAATATGAAATAAACGTAATTTGTTCATTCCCATTGCCTACAATGATAAACCGCCCAGCTCGGCCTACATTGAGGCTTTGGTATCAATGTTCTAAGGGAGAGGTTAACAAATAAATTGCCGAGCTGGACACACCGGACCTGTTAGGACATTACTCCAAGTGTTCTTTAAAATAAGCCTGATATAATCCAAGTTGTTGACTCAATGACGTTGACGTAATTACAGATAGTGCTTATATACCCCCGTGCTCGTAGCAATATATTAGGGCGAGTGTTATTCATGATCTGATGGGTTTTTGTCAGGGGGCAGCATAAACGTCCAATTTGGGCTAACAACTAAAACATGACATATCACTTACATAAATTAAACTTAGTTGAATAGCATTTTACTCCAAAAAGATATTATTTACATTTCAATATAGCCACTGCATATAGATTACCATCACAGTGTAACGTGGAACATAGACATGTAAATAAACGTCGGAATATAATATGTCCTCTCCATACAGATGATTATCATGATATAGTGTAGCACCTCCCAGTGGACACAATATTGCATAGCACTGTGCATGACTTCTGTAATCACTGATGTGCATTGACCCACTAACTGGTTCCGCTTAACATCCGTTCCTTCCTAGTTAACTAAGGGAGATAGGGGATTATAAATTGATGGATGTTGATGGTTATACATACTGATAGGTATGTAACCTTAGTTGTAACCGTGTCTAATGCCATTCTCTGTACGCAATCAGCAGATAAATTTAATGTCTCGGAAATTAAATTAAGTTAAAGCTATTTCTGCTACATGTATCGGGCATTACGCTAGTAATTTGTCAAATGAATTGCAGATACAATTACAATTGGCAACGATGTCATCCGATTGCGTGTGTGACAATAGCAAATATACCTAACAATCCTAATGAACAATATTTGATTTTGGACGAATGACTTTTCTTTGACCTCGAAAAGGCCAAAGCATTGCTGTGATAAGTATTTGATTGTTGATACCCTGCAGCAATGGCCAGAGTTGACGAGGGTGAAGTTACCTAGGAATTATCCACAAGGAAGGTGACAAAATCCAATGGGTCATTTCGCTATCAGTGACAATAAGATTTTATTATCATTACAAATGAATGCATCTTGACAAAGCATAATTGCGTTATGACATATTATGTGCAGTGGCATTTTGCTGTTCACTACAATACGTTGATATCGCAGCAAAGGCCATTATTCTTTTACATGATAAACAATCCAACAAACGATTTGACTCCAAAGCCAGGCTGTGGAAATCGCTAGGATGCACTTCCCGGTGTGCATGCCGTCTTATGTTGTCTATGTTGAAGATATATACTTCTCTAATTAGTCAAAATTAAGTGGAAAATTTAATCTGCTTGAAGGCGAGGATATTATCGGGAGTGACATGCGTGCAAAAAGATGGCGTAGATCCACTTTTGCAGGGTAGAGGCGTTTATCCTATAACCCAGTAAATACACGAGCCCATGGTATAGATAGAAGGCGCATAATTGCTTTCCAATAAGTTTATATACAAACATTGGCTGCTACTAAATATGTGATGTCATGGTTTTCCATGTTTGGTGGATAGCAACCATTTGCGTTGGCACCAGGTTGGAATAACGAGATTTACTTGGCCGCCTGAACTAATATTGTGTCTTTGATAAACAGAGCCAAGTAATATGTTGAAGTGTCTTCACCTACAGGGAAGACTTGAATATGTGATGTATTCCTTATGATAAACGTTCAGCTGCTACATACACTATGCCGCAAGGATCATATATCTGTACTATATATATATATATATATATATATATATATATATATATATATATAGATATATATATATATATATATATATATATATATATATATATATATATATATATATATATATATATATATATATATATTAATTGTCATTGTACCATCTACAGGGTGCGATTCGTAAAGATTCTAACAGGTGGGTAATTCATAATAATAATTACATGTATATATATATATGTATATATATATATATATATATATATATATATATATATATATATATATATTAATTGTCCTTGTACCCTCTCTATGCGATTCGTAAAGATTTTGGGTAATTCATAATGATAATTACATGTATATATATATATCTATATATATATATATATATATATTTATATATAAATATATATTATTTATTGAATTTATATATATATATATATGCATTTATATATCTATATATATATATATTATATATATTTATTTATTCATAAATATATACATATATATATATAATATCTGTATATATATATATATATATATGCATATATATATATATATATATTCTATTTTGATATATATTCTATATTTCAATGTTATACGTTATACCTGTCGCCGCTATACAAATCAGCAATCGTTGTTTAGAGAAGTGTGCAATATCTACGAGCGTCGCTGAGATGATGATGACGGTAACAGCTTTAAACACAATCGCAAAGGGTTCAAGCTTGTTATGTTATGTTCATGTACGTGCCCTGATATTTGCAAGCATGTCGTTTAAGCTGAGGTACAATTTTCCCTTTAGCTACAGCAGCCACAGCACCAATGCACTAAACGCAGCCGTTGTTGGGACTGCATATCATTGTGATATGTACTTGGCGTCTGCAGATTGGGAGGTCCATACAATATTAGCACGGTGCTCACATTTGCTAGAATTTGTGACTGCGGGTAAAACTACCGTATCTGAAATGCTCGATCATGGCCTTTCAGATACGGTTGTACAATATGTCGACCCAGTTTGTTATATTATTTGGGTTTTATATACTGAGAAAAATAGATACACGAATTAACCAAGCAGCTTAAGTCTACTTAATTGCTTTATTATATTCTAGAGTATCATTGGATTTGTATAAAGTAATGTTTAGCTTTAATAGAGTGAAATAATGATGTTACTATTACCCTTTGCAAAACAGCATGACTGGTTTGTTCTACCGCTGGGTTTACAAACTTCGTTTCTAATCAAATCAATGTAGTCTGATAGACTTCTATAGATCCCAAAATTGCCTTTAGTGCGTCCTCCATGTTTAGGGAGATTCTCCCTCCTTTATCGTCTTTACTGTGTGATTGAAGAGTTGGTTTCAACATGTACGGGTTTAATATCTTCGTTTTGTTGCAAATAAAACAAAAAAAATAGCAGCGCTTCTACTCTTTTACAGGTTTTTCTCTTCAGCCATTTTCTGCATGTTGTTGTTAAGATTGCCATAATAACACCTCTAACACTTTCCAGCACAAATGAAGCCGCTCGAATGGTTTGCCGCGATTGAGAGAGCAAGCAAATTACTGGTGTGTTTAAAGGGTGAAAAGAAGCTCTATTGATAAGCTCAAGTCAATCGCTCTGGTGGTGGAGTAACGAATCCTTCCGTTACACATCGCAACTTTTGCGACTTTTTACGTGTCTCGCTTTACGATAGTATTGAATGCTATGCTGTCTGCTATGCTCATTTGGTCTCGACTCATTTACCCATACAAATGTATGAAGAAAGATAACGGATAATTTGTACGCGCCACAAAACGATACCGCACATGGCTGTGGTTATTGTAGTCCTTGATCCGTAATTCGACCTATCGATTGTTCCTTTCTGGAATTATTACTATCCAGTGCCATCACATATACTTGGTTCAATTAGGTTCATAATTTTCAGCATGCTTAATTTCTGACAAATGAGCAACGTTTGAAGTCATCACGGTTATTGATGCAAATGTGCGGTCGGTCATTAAATAGCTGATATAGTAAGCAGAATTTGCTCTAATGCCAATAATTTTGCCGGAATTAACACTATATCATACAACAAACATAATAAGCTTTCTAGTGTGTATGTACTTTGGTTTTCATTGGCTGTTGATTACTTACTACTCTTAGCGGATGTTCAGTTCATCATTGCAGCGTTGTCATTGGTGGAAAGGGGTGCATAGCAATAAAACGGGCTTACATTGACTGCCATAAGTCACACTATATTGGGGAATAGCATCGGTACGAAGGCTTAAACATAAAGTCGTTTTTACTGGACTATACTGCAAGCTCGCCAGCCTATTCTGACAAATAAACAAATTCAAAGCAACTGGATGTAAGCAACGTAGGCTTATAACTTACTGAAAAAATCTCAGCATGGTTTTCCTTGCAGAAACATTTTTGTCTCACCATCCTTTGATAATCTCAAGCACAAGTTACTGAGTTGCTAGTTACTGGTGGACCGGTAGATGTTATTTATTGAGTCTCCCTAAAGGAGTTCTTAAAGTTTACCACAAACGGTTAGCTTGCCAAAGTATTGTCAACGGCCTCCATGGTAATTTTTGGCAGTTGCAAATGGATGGCTAAGATAAATGGATGAATTAGACTGGACAAGAGCTATTAGTAGTGTCCCGCACGAATCGGTCGCCGCTCTTCTCTTAGTCTGCACGAGTTATCGTGAAAATGCTGATGACGTAACTGCAGTCGATATCAAACTTTACGTGGCTGTGAGGACTAACAACTACACGATAAATTATAGCAAAACTTACATAACGCATAAGGCATATGTATTTTGCTTTGAATAAATATTAAGTACAGCAAATTAGTCTGACAAAACAAAAACATTATTGAACAATCATTAAATCCAGAAAACAATGCAGTTGCAGCTGTGAAGGCAAACCGAGTTCTGGGGAAGATTAGGCAAACGTTCACTAGTCGCTCTGAGGGATTGTGTTTTATAACACTGCATAAGGTATTTGTTAGGCAATACAGGATAAGTCACCATAGTCGTCCATGTGATATAGACATGTGGTGTTCGGTATGAAAGAGTACTATAAAGCTAACTACCGGCATGTCTGAGTTAAGTAATGAGCAAATATTGCACAGCATTGACATCTCTTACATTTCCATGGGATCTCGAACATGTATGCATCATGTTCACTGAATTAGACAATATCAGTCTTTATTTGTTTTTTCAGCCTCGCAGTGCTGAGAACTTAAGACACTCGAACTCCCTCGCAAAAGAAATAACTATGGCGGAATTAAGAAGAAATAGCTTTTCTCATTGCGTTGTGGCCCAATGGAATAGTTTACCACCCAAGATAGCTCACTTAACTCTTTTAAGAACAAAATTGATGTGTTTTAAGGATAAAGGCACTACGCAATGTATGTAGATATTGTAGTCAATTAATGTTGACCATAGACAGGACCCCATAGAACAAACGGTCTTTTTGGCCCTAGCCACCCATCAGCATAGGTTTTAGTGACAAATTGTGAAAAGTTGCAAACATGCTTGTGCATTGTAGTCACATTAGCCATCCCTTATGCGAATGTATTATTCTTTGTAGAAAAGCTGCAGTAATGGACTTATTCAACGACGATAAAGATATTCACGATAAAGATATTCACCCCGTAAAATTGGGGTTTCACAGTACACGTGACCGCAGTGTAGATTGTGCATAGGGTTTTTGAGAAGGCAGAGAGCGACGTATGTGTATAAACTGTGCTAGACTTAATCAATATAGGCACCTCCTACCTAGATATTGGTCAATGTATCATCGATAAGATAAATTATATAGCTTAGTACGATTGCATCATACAAGCTTGCTGAAAAAGTTTTTATTCTTTATTCGCGGCTGATTGCCAGTAAAACATTTCCAGTGTGGGAATTGCACATTGTTCACATGATAACTCATGGGTCTATATCTTGTTGTGGGAGAAATAAATGTAGCTCATGAATTAAAATATTAACAATTGCTTCTGGTCTCAAAACTCACATATAGATTATAAACGCATCTGCTTAATTTCCTATCTTATTCGAAGTAGATTATGGCCTGCCGCCGATCGAAAGTCGGGGTACGTAACGGCTGAATGGCTTAGTGCTTTACGCAAACTAAATCCCCCACTGGCATGACTCGAGAACGATGTGTCAGTGAATGATGTCGCTAAGATGTTAAAGATCTGTAGTCATTCTAAACTAAACGATCATAGCACGGCTCTGCGAGCCGCATCAACCACTGAATAATACTGAATGAATCCACGCTCATCCTGCCATCCTTGAATAAGCCATAGTCACGACGTCACTTGCAATCATGTGTTATGTTTTGTAACAAGTTATATACTACTCTAGCACCTAAGTAAAACGTTTGATGTCGCAACATAACGTTTGTGAAATTCCAGTGCCCCGGTCATAGACCAAACAAGGCCAGTTACAAGGGTACCAGTAAATCATTCAAAATATTCCAACGCCGGCGTAAGTTTGCAAGACAACTGTCAGTTGGGGCAATCCTAATAATATTTGCTGTTGCGTAATCGATCTCATCGCGTGAAGCGCTTGACAATCCTCGCATTAGCCCTGGCGCCACCAACTATGGCGTTGCCTTAGGCAGCATTCTAACTGGCTTAACCGTAGGCTGTCAGCGAAAGGTCACCAGGATCCTTGTGTAGATGTAGCTAATCACTTTCTTCGTAAATGCAGTTGACAGAATTAATCGTTAGCCACGCTGAATCGCAGCTGTGCTACATCCCTATTTATATTTTTTAAAAGAAATGAATTTCGTCTTCATCCATCATATCTTAGGTGGAATTGTGATAACAATAAAATGAGGCATCAGTATAATTATATAAGTCAAAGTATCAATATAAATGTCACACACCCATTTGTTTTTGTTTTAGCTTTCTGACCATTTTCAGTGATTGAGGCCGATGTGCCGTGCCATAGCTAGGCTTTCATCATTGCGCGATATTTGTGATCTTCGTTCATAATTTGCACAAGCCAATATCAATTCTAAGTGTCTACTCACGTTATTCGTCATCTCTCCATAGGGAATATTGTGTGGGTCTTCCTAATAAGTGTTGCAATCTTCTAAATTGTCGATTACGAAGAGATGAATGTGACAAAACTTTTGTGATTGTCTTTCCGAGACATGGTCATTAATTATCATAATTAAGCCCATTAATGCCTGACAAGCAACTCTCAGACGTACATTACTTACGTGACCCCACTGGCCGATTGTACTTCTTGTTCAACATGTTTGCTAGCGTGCTTTGGCATCGGTATATGAGAGGTACATAATCGAGCCGCTGCCTTGAGTAAATCTTCTGTTATTAGTCAACGAGATTCAATTGTGACCGTTCTGCGTGCCTTTGGGAGTTGCGAAGGCTCATTTTCTGATATAGCGTGAGGTTATTGTCAATTCTAAGGGTCTGATTGCTTTGTAGGCACCCCCATACTTGTAGACGTAAGACTCTCATGGGAAGTGCTGCGTCATTTTACCTTATACAGACTATTAGGGCTGCAGTTTGATGATCATTAAGTGGTACATTTGTACAGTTCCTCTCTCACCTAGACTTTATCTCTCATAATTGTCTGCATTTCTATTTGGCGATCAGCGGATTAGTAGTCGTCGGAAACATTCCCATGTCACTGCTCCACTATTAATCACCACTTTCATAGAAGCGTTCTTTCCCACTATGATATCACACGCTGACGAATAGTCAAATAAAATGCAAAGGCCATTTTTCAGAATAACTACTTTACTGTGAGCATCTGCTGTGATTGTATTGGGGGTGGAGGGGGGTTTGGGCAGCAACCAATCTCTCTGGCGCCATATTCCTGTGTGTAGTGACCATAACGAAGTAAGCTCTTTGGTTAAACTTTATTCACCAAAATCGACGTCCAGACCCAATCGATTAATGGCGCAGAGTAAACCCCTGATGTAAGACTAGTGTAGCGGGTAAGGAACCCAGTAAGAGGAATGGTACTTCACAAGATATGATAATGGCACCTCGACATCGTTATAACTAGTAATCTGGCTCAATTATCTGTTAACTGATCAAATCACATCTTTGGTGATGTGATCAACTAAAGCTCCTCGTCTGTTGAAAATCACAGCCCCATATCTACAACGCCCCAGTCACATTACAAGACGACACATTTTGCGCTAAAGGGTCCGTCACCCTTCCATGTCCTTTGGTCGTCCAAGTAAAACAATTTCAACAACGGAATTAGTTGAAACTAATGGATACAATCCAGACTTTGATGCCATGCTGTAATGAGCCGGATAGCGCCGTTGAACTTTCGTGCTAAGCAATAAACGTCAATGATAACACTCACCCTTTTTGGTTTTCCATTTCACTGCCAGATATCTTTCTGAAATATCTACATCATAGGATATGATCAAGGAAGGTATGCAAATGCGTATTAACGTGTGGAATTTATATAATCCTCGAGCCGAAGGAATCATGCGTCAGTCAAGAATGACAATGTATTCAGGGAAATTATAGAGGTAACTATTCGAAATTAGATGGATTGCTCGCGAAACGTTTTTAAATATTAAAGACATGGCGCACATCTGAATAAGCCGTCGTCTTTAGAGTTTGTTTTGTGTCACGCTGGTCCGGATGTTTTGGAATCGGCTCACGTGCGTTTAAGTATGTCCAAATTTATATGACAACATGGATGATGTTACCGCATCCATAGTGTATTCTGTTGCCCACTAACGGTCATTGATGTTTTCTATAGGTCACCCCACCTAACACGTGATTGTCATAGCAAGTAACGTGACAAAACATATATTTGCATGAGAACTTCTATAGCATTGCCGAATATAGCGAGAGTTCCCTCCGGGCTGGAAGTCAATGCAACAGTGCCAATATGTAGAGACACCCTGCTTGATATCTTAAATTACATATGATCGCCGCTTCATCACCCGAAAGTCATCTGACCGCCGCTTCATCACCCATTTATCATAAACGTATACTCTAAGTATGGATCAGCTGAATGGTCCCGCTCAACATCCGTACCCAGATAGGAAACGATGTTTCATCCAAAAAACCAGTACTGATACAAAGCTTGGTCCGCATATGCTCTATGCCTTTTTATTAGTAATACCATTCAGATTAGAACCTTTGGTACCAAATTTTATATCGTTTCCGAATCAGAATGAGATGAGATTTGTACAATACAGAAATTTCATAATTTTAATGAAACCATTGGTACCCCATAAACGAACGTTTATACTTACCTCCATTGCTTGTACTCATTACTGCTTGTACTCGAACATTTCAGACAGAACATTAATGGTTTTACAATACGGTATCGGTTTATGCAGGCAACTTTTTAACCACCTATGGGCGGCACCATGTATGTCATATTTATTGTATTTATACAGAAGAACATTCTCGGTGATTGAATTAAATGCTTTTGTTAAACCCCTCTATGACTGTTATCGATCCCTTATCGCTTCCACCACAAGCTGTGACATGGCGTTAGTCGTAGTGGCATTTCGTCTGAACCCGAACTGCATGGTGTGTTTTGTGTCTGAGTAAAGCCTCCTTATCTCTTATAGATAATGCGCTCAATTGTTGTAATAGTAACGAAATCGGTCTTAAATGACACATAGGATGTTTGTCTTTAGTTGAATTATAAAAATGTCATTGTGTTCAATTATATCAATCATCTGTGCAGCAATCGTGCAAGTGTAAAGTTGATAATTGCATCGTATGCAATGTTTCAAAATTCAGCTCAAGCAAACCTATAGCCGGTCTCCGCTTGTGTAGCGGGTATCTGCGTCGCCCATCGACCAACAGGATGCGGGTTCGATCCCGAGGTATGAAATCAGAAATAGATTATCATTACTGGGATGATTAAGTTAAATGGACGTCCCATCTATGAGAGAAGATGTACCCGACCCGGTTACTACATAGTGCTGCGCTGGACCTTCGTCCCAGTGGCGTGGGTTTTGCAGCCCCCCCCCCCCCCTTTAGCACCGGTTCTGTGCCAAGTAGGTTATTGCACTTGAGGTTGCTGTCCACTGTTGACAATCATTATCATCTATCACCATCGTTATATCACCTCGTTGTTGTAAGTGTCGTAAAACACAAATATCACAATTTCTATTAATTTTAGCATTTTAAATATTTACAGATGATTCTAAGATCAAGCCGGTTGAGACGTGGGGCTCAAGGTCATAATAACTATGTACATCTACCACCAATGATGCCGTTTTGACGTCAACTTGAATTCACTAACAGGAAAATTCATCTATTTATCAAGCAATCCACGACGCTCTATTTAATACGGGTATTTCGACACGTTCTGGACATTGCCGTCAACATTTTGTTTTAATTTCAATGATAAGAGTCGCTTGTGTGACGAAATTCATCCATTCACACATTCATATGTATGGCAATGAGCGCCTTTGGTGAGTGATAGAATAATAGCTGCCCATTGGCTAAAGCCATAATGTCCCATAACATCTACTTTCTGGCCTTATAGTTAATGAAAGACTAGCTCGCCATTACAATAACCATAACCGGAAGGATATATATGCCTACATTTAGCGTTGTAATACATCAATGCTATTCTTGTTACGTGCGATAAATGCGGAAAACTGATGATCGCGTAAACAGAAGGAATTGGTTCCACTTCTCGTCCCTACTTATCGTGCAAAGTTCACGCTGAATGGGTAACGCCATTCGCCAATAATCCAATTTGCCAAAATAATGCAAGCGCAAATGATGTTGAGTAATCCTTCTGACCACTTGGATATCGTGTTCATAAACATACATATATATCCATATATACATGTATATATATATTTTTTTTATGTATATATATATATATATATATATATATATATATATATATATATATGTATATATATATATATATAAATATATTTATATATATATGTAAACATGTATACATATACATTTATATATGTATACATAAATATATAAATATATGTCATATCGCTGTATGTGTATGTTACTCGTGATGTGTAGATACCTGCTACAACATCCCATCAATATCAGCTAAGCTTTCACATACTGGGGTTCATTATTGGTCAGAATAAATAGCCACCGGAGTAATAGCACGTAGCATGAGGGGTGCAATGAAGGGTACATCTCCTATAAAATTGTTCGTGTCTTGTATTGGATGTAAGCGCATTGTAATAATGCAGAGTTTGACATTGGTTGCAAAGCAGTTTTGACATGATGGCGACATCAGTCAATATCAGTGACTTTGAACGGTGTGATATTGGGACGTCAGGTTTCAGAAAAATAAACCAATTCAGTCAAATATGAAAAATTCCTTCTTCTTATAACAATAAGTTAAATGCTTCAATTTCGGCTGTTCGTCATAACGTGTAAAGCTGTTAATGTGGCTGTCCTGTTGCTTATGCACTCATTGTCCAAGCACCTGATTACTTCATACGTATTTGCTATTATGCGCCTAACATCATTGTGATAGGGACTCTCGCTAGAGGTGTTGCTTCATCTTACCTTATGGCAACCGCAAGGGTTGCTTTACAATTAGAAGTCAATTACCAAGTTAGGACGATAACGGTACATTTATTCTCCTGTCAGATCTAGGCATATGCTATAATAATTGATTGCTGCCTAGTCATCGTCTTATTAGCACTCGTTTCATGCTGGACATATTGACACATTTCGGTACTCCATTAATAATTTGGCACCCTAATTGAGGCATCGTGTCATAATGGTCTGCATATATGGAAACCAAATAGCTGCATTTTGGTCGTAACAGGAATCGACAGACAACAGATGAATTAATTGCCAGTAGATACTTCGAAAACATCTGTTATAAAGGAATAATGTTGTATGCATCACGAAAGTGACTTGATAGATCGTGAGTTTACTCTATCTGACGACTTGGTAATTTATTAGCTAATTAGAACAGAACGGCCACCACTTCGCACTGTTACCGATTCCAGAGCTATTTCACTTTTCACAAGATATAATTCTTGCTGTGAGCCTCTACTACGATTGCTTTATTGCTGTTTGTAGAAGTTTGAACCAATCTTGGTGTCGTACATCTTATATCAGCATACCTCCATGTTGCACTGATGTTTACGCTGAGACGCTGATGTTGATGTTGTAAATGCTATTTGGCCGGCCATTATGCAATAATGTCGAGTCAATGGTTGTCTTGAGGTGGTCAGTTGTCGTGTGCTCGACAACGCGCAGGGTGCTTTTTGTACTGGCGCCTACGTGCATTTATCTTGACAGGTGGCTGAAAACCCACACAATGCAACAAAAAGGTTATCCTACCCCAATGACTGATCACGCCAAGGCCATTCATTTAGGCGCACAACCATTAATGCTGAACTGAGTGAGTCATTTACTGGGTGAGTGTCGTTCGCTACTGAGGTTTGTCTGTACAGCGACCAATTCGTCGTTCTAAGGCCAATATCTCATAAGCATAATGTTCCTGTGTTATGCGGCCAGTGCAATGTTTTAGTTACTTTATGTACCCATTGTCAACCTCTAGCCGTACCGTGACGATGGGTTGATGTAGCATTAGTCAGCGATTTAAGGCAAGTGTAGTGTGTAAGCAACCCTGTAAAAGGAGTGGTCCTGAGCGTAAATTATACTACCAAATTTATGCCATTAAACCCTTGCAATCATTCTAATCCCTCAACAAATAGATCAAATCACTGAACTGGTGAGGTGATCAACTAAGGCGCCTCGTGTGCTAGAAGACAGCACTTCATATGCACTTCGCGTTAGTAATATCTCACCCCCTTGAGTACAATACGCCAACATCTTTTATTTCTTTCGTCGTGAATATAAGGTAAATCATAACCAATAGTTGACCAGAATGCATCCACTCTATGCCATAAAACCACGCCGCAAAGTGTTTTACCGTCACACTTTATTGCTATACACAAACCATGGCTGATTTTACCAACTGGCTTATTCCAGTGCACGGTGTTCTCACGCGATAGAATTGCGGAGCTCGATTGACACTGAAGCTACTGTCTCGTACTCAGAGCGGGACGTAGTACGATCCAAATGAATGGATTTATTCAATATTCTCAAAGATCCGCTTCCCTACGAGGCTGTATGATGACATTTGTCTGCGTTTCCTCTATAATGCCCATGTGATAGAAACATGGTCACATTCGCGCATGCGCTATTGGGGAATGTGCTTGTATACCCCAGTAATCACAGAAGCGTTTATTAATCATGTATAGCACGGTATTCACCAGTGCATGGTATGCTAGTGATCTGGTCGATACTATCCAGAAGCCAATATAACTGTAGGAAGATGTGCACTGGTCGGCTCAGTCGCCTAAACCATCGGGCAATCAAAAATATTGCATTCAGCTACCATGAATCATAATCGTAATATAAAGAGTTTCAACTAAATGCAGATAATTGCCACAACAAAACATAGCACCTTCTCATCAATAATTATCTGGTGAAAAGACATACAGCTACAAATAGATCACAATCGTGATATGACATAGCACCTACATGCAGCAGATACCTCCTTATGTAACTATCATGTATAGCATAGCATCCATACTACCCCACACAGATAATAATCATACGCATCATACTTATAACTTATATCATCTCTATATAGATAACTATCATTATACAACATAGCTGCTACATGCAGGTTAAAGTAAGAATTAAACAATGTACTTCTATGGTGATTACAATCCAACTTTAACAAAGCGCATGTATACACACGACTACCGAAATCAGACATATCATCTTCTTATCATTGAGCAATACATAATCCCAAGACGTGTCTCATGCCCCCATAGTGACCGCTGCTTATGCGTAGAGCGTTACCGATGCATCGTAACGTTTGTTGCTTCTTGCGGATGGATGTGTTAAACGCAAGGCAATATAATCGTGGCTTCACTCGCGTGATAAAATGAACGCATAAGGTATATCTAGCAACAAGTAGAGGATAACTGATCGTATTGGTATTGGATCACATGAATATTAAATCAGTACCATTACGTTATACAGGGTTGAAGGTGTCTGATTTCAGGATGAAACTCAATTCTACTGGACTAACACGTGTCGCGGTCATAAAACTTGCCCTACTGAACTTTAAGCAACCCATCTCCGCTATAGTTATGTTGCATTCGTATATGGAAGCTATACGCTGTCTCTAGTATTTTTGCAGCAGACGTAATTTGAGGGCTCCGATATTACACCGTATGTTATCGCCATAATTTGCTTGAAATGGAAGTACATAATTCAGTACATATTTAGCATCTCAGCAGGGGGTGAGATTTCCCCTCTACCCATAGGAAGTCACTGCAACAGCGACAAGATATGGATGCATGGAGTGAATCATATCAACAAACGGGCTCAAGCCCATTGGCTGAGTTCAATATCTGGTGCGAGTATCATCTTTATTGGATAGATCTAGAATGGGTTTTGATAGATAGTAGTAATAGACATAACTATATAAATTTATTAATCGAGCACCCCTTATCTCCCTCTCGGATTTCGTAGCCAGATTCAGATAACTTCTTAATATCTCATTCACGTTGACTTAATCTTTATTAATCTTCCTTATCTGCTTTGACAAATGCTTTATAGTGTAAGTCCATGGCAATACTCATACCCAATATTCCTGCACTCAGAATTTTTTTGCCAATAGTTCGCAAGCTGCTAAAACGAGTCCTCTCTCCTAACCATGTAATTCATTGCGAACCTCGTTTAGTGTCCATCTTTATATTAACCTATATTATATAATTAACATTGGCACACGTACACCAGGAGAAACAGAAACGATAGAGGAACCAAACTACGAAAGGAGAAAGTTGGGGGACAACAATAAGCAGAGTTATACACAATATTTTCGTAAAGATCTTGGTTCGCGGATTTATTATTCATAATTCATATTATCAATTTCATGTACCTGCTTCAATTATTGAATCGCTCCATGCTGACTTCTGGGATATATGATTCAAATGATAAGATCTAGGTACTTCATTGCTTGATGCCTACTTAGATATTGGCTTAATTAGCAACAACTCCTTATCCGCCAAATTGGGAAAGACACACCTTGAGATACGTGCAATCGGCCATTGTGCATGCTTGAGGGCTGGCTCTAGTTGAGGATACCTATGCTGACCAGTGTAACCAATCATTTAATTTGGCATGAAGATGGACTAATGTTGGAGTCACTGACAATGTGTCGGCAGGCTCAGGTGCCGAATAAATTAATCAGCTATCTAATGTATGAAGTATACAGAACTATGATACATTGCCCATGCCAATTTAGACTGATACTTAAGTCTGTGAAAAAGGTATGTTGTTATAGATGGAATTGATTTAGCTACAAATATCCAATGCGACTTGCCAATCGTTATTTTCTTGAACTATAATTCTGCTTCTTTGATTTGTTTTCAATTGCTCTTATTACCTACCGATTGCTTGTTTACGCTTTGTTCAGAGAATATGTTTGTTTTAGGGCAGCTCCACAACGGAATCAGTGTATATTACATCATATCAAATTAGTATCAGATGTGTTAACTTTCATTCAGAGTTACTAAGATTTCAGACAACTGAGGACATCACTTTTGTGGATGGCATCATCCCTAGTATAGACTCGTACTCCATGAAATACACTCTTCCAATTTGAATATATGTCACTTTTAGTGCCAATCAGTCATCGAGATTTTACGATTTGCTCTATTGTTTCCATTGGTATGGCTTATATGTGACAACATTTCAATGATGCATCGACAATTCAGCAGCTGTTGCCATGATGGATGCACAGTTTCCACTAAATCAATGTGCTTTAATTGACTGATACCCGTAAGATAAATCCGGATTGGATTCAAGCTTGTTAACGAAGAATTCGACCTGAGACTTGCCGAGACCTACTGTCAGCTGTGCTAAACCACAGCCATCACCTATGTCACAGTTAACGCGTATTTGCTGATAAGACTTCGGGCCACTATGACTCCGACCGGGCGACTGTGGAGTGGTATAGGTGATCGATTTGTAATTTACATCCATTGTGACGGAAGGTAAAACTACATACCTCGCAAGCCTACCTCCCGTTATTATATTCTTTCTCTATAATTTACATGGAAAAGATTACAACTGCTTTTAGCATTTATAACTCGCACCAAGCCTGTACCTTGGTATCATGAAGAACTCGGTTGCTACCTTCAATCTTCATACTTGAATGGAAAAGTGGTATCACAGTAGGTTCTGCTCTTAATATGAGCCGAGATATTGCCTTTTCAGTTCCCAGTGGCGGCCATCTTGGATTTTGTGCATAACGGCCAACCAGGGCCCTCCACCAACTTGTGTGCGGTGGTTTTTGAAAAGGTCGTATCCATACCTAACACCGTGCAAAATGTTTAAAAAAGTTGTCACAAAGTGCACGATTTTTAAAAATACTCACATATTCCCAAGGCCCAATAAACGACATATCAGGCTGTATTTGTTACGTTTTATCGCAATTTTTCCATCGTTGGTTTGAAAAGCTTGTTTTGAAGCGTGTGACAAATCATACCTTAATGTCGGTTAAAATGCTGTTTGAGTTTATATACCTACCGTTGGCAGGGCTCTGATGATCTGAGTATTCAATCAGGAGATGATATATACTATCAATGACTGATTGTGGAGCACCATCATGATTGGAGTCAACCTAGTTCAATTAGGAACGGAAGCCACAGCTGTTCTTTTGTTACCAATTACATCAATAACGGCCCCAAATATCCCTTCTCTTTACAGAACATTGCAATGCCTTCTAGTAAGTGGTTGTCTAAATTCAATTGAACTGCACCCCAAAGGCATTATAATTTAATGATTCAATATCACGTATTTAGCTACCACTTTTTATATATTTCTATTGACAATATATGAACAACAAAGTGAGTCAATGATATTTACATCAAGTCAGATGTTTCGGTTATTTATTTTTCTTCCTTATTTGGTTACGAAGTGGATCGTTCGTAGCGTTATTTAATATATTGAATATTAAAAGGTTTTATCTTAATTTAACTTTTATGACTAAATATCACTTTACTATCTCGTATTCATCCCAGATTTGCTAGCCATTTATAACCTATACTTGAAGTGTGCTTATAATCCTTCACTATTCTGCTAATGACCCATCACTTATCATATCTTTTTTCTGCACTGGTGTACTCTTTGTAATTTACTCAAGCTGTCATTCATGTGGTATCGCTTAACAAAGACATTTTAAGATGCAATTTACTTTAAATGCCATAAAGCAAGTACACTTAAGATTAATTTGTATACATGTTTCATATACATTTTGAACGACAGGCACGAGTCAATACCAAACTTGATGTGAAGTCATCCAGTTGATAGTAGTATGTAAGTATATATCGAAAGAACACGAGCCGTATTTATCAAAAAATAAAGGTTCAAAACGCGGGTAGGCTATAGAATAAAGACTGCGGTTATGCACAAAGTATGTAATCTAAAGCAAGAACATTCTGCAGAAGTATCCATTCAATGAAATTGTTGATGCAATACTCTTCTCTCATTAAACGAGCAAAGCAGTATCAAAGTAATCTATTTTCACAGCGCTGATATATTTTCATTATCTCCGGTTTTGGCAGTATTGTGTATAATCAAGGCGGCCAAAAGATGACCTTTTCCTGAGAGAGAATTTATTTAGTAAAGTATGTTTGTAAGTTGCATTGTATTCTTTAGGGATATGATTTATTGTAATCCCCAGAGCCAAATTTAACGTGGGCTACTCGTTTTTGCTAAATCAGATAATTTAGACACCAGGGACATATACAACATTTCAAATTAAGCTGCTGAGGTTCAACTACATATTCCCAAAAAAAAATAATTGCGTTGTGCAGAACACACACTACGACGACCTTATGCTACTGGGACCCAATGCCCAGGTTCAGTTTCCAATTGTGTCTCGCTGCGGCTTTATTATTTGAGAAATTTGAGCGGTAGCTGTCAGGGGATGTATTTTCTTCAAATTTATTTATTAATTAATCCTTGCAAGTAATGTTTAATCTTTAGGTATCAGGAATTAAAGCAATGCACTCAAAAATGAAACTGCAGCTTATGTTGTGCTTTAACGGGCAATGGCAATCTCAGACATTGTATCAGGCCTTGTAAATTGCAATGATACTCCGTGATTATTGTTGGACATCCGTTGACGTTTGGTTGTCTAACCCCTTATGTTTGCGGAAATAATGCGATATTCTTTAGCAACTATTCTCCGACAACGCCTCAATGAGTTATTTGCACTTCATTAGTGTATGCTGTCATATATACTATCGAAACTAAACCGAAGGTATTGTTACTATAAATCGATCAGCTGAGTTGACTCGTTTGAGCACATATATTTGCTTTTACTAAGTGCTTTCCGCACCCCAGTAAAATCATTAATGAAGAAGCTACGACCCGTTGGGCATCAGAGTGTACAATCGTGGTATTGAAAGTCTTTCAATATCATGTGAGTTCTGCGGCGTTTGTGGGCTTCAGTTAGAGGCCAACTCAGGGCTTAACTTACAACAAGTACTTCAGGTAAATCGATAGTTTGAACCGCTACAAAGCGATCTGGGAATGATTATATTCTCAACACCCCACACCACCACCACCACCACCACCACCACCACCAACAACAACAACAACATCACAAACACCACCATCACCACCATCATCATTATCATCATCAGCAGCAGCAGCAGGAGTATCATCAGCATCATCATTATCATCATCGTTATAATTATTATTATCATCAGCATCGTCAGAATCATCAGACATTCTCAGCATTATATTAAACGAATTATTGATCAAGTGATTTAGGATTGAGGATTTTCGATGACCTTGACCCCAGATTTGGGTCTATTCAAAACAAAACCTCTCGGTTATGTGCATTGACTGGCCGTACATCCTGTCAGCATTCGAAGAATTGTTTTATTAATTTCGACATGTATCGTGTTATTTATAGTTTACGAACATTGTTCAATCTGACCCGATGTCTGAAAGTAAACGAGAAGAAAGGAATTGGAGTGGTGCATTGCTGCCCCGGACGCTGTATCAGATCATCAGGTTTGCTCGCCATTTCAACTTTCCTGCTTATGACATTGATATAGAGATATTGGTGTTTGTACGGTGCCCATGTCATGCTTTGTTCTGATGTAATATAACGCCAAAATACCCAATTTGTTTTCCCCAACTGTAACCTCTCATAATGGATGGATTGTCAATCACTTGTACCAGGTCACTGTCTTTTGTTACCGATTCCAAAACTTGCGACGCCCAAATATCCCTTGACATTGCAGAAAACAGCAGCGTTATCGAATTAGCAGTCGTATCAATCTCAAAGGATTCCAATGGTAGGCAGGCTGAAAATAAAAGGCGTTGTTTATAGACACCACGCGGGATGGAGCCTATTGAAATGGAATTAATACAATGGGCTTGTGCTGGGTGACTGCATGGTAATATCTGTTTCAAATCCCTGATATCTATAAAATGGCTATCAATTCAAAGAAAACATCATATGGTTTCATACAAAGGATGTATTGAAATCTGAATTCGTGAATTCAGCCTTCGGGAAACGAGTTGGTGAATATCATACCTAGAAACAGCTACCTAGAAACATTAAATCCTATATTTTCAATCTGCTTATTTTGTTTGCATGAGTCACATGAACGCTAAGAAAAAATCTTGCTGCAATGCATAATTTCAAAATAATGATGTGATGCATTTCTCAGGAGTGGTCACTCTGTGCAGGGATAGGCAGGTTGTGCGGCAAATTTTGAATTTTTACACATCTTTGGTTCAACAAAACCCCATGCATACCGCTCAATAATAGAGGTGACAGTATCTTTTGTTGTATGTAAAGGCTACAAGGATGGTTTATATGAAGACTCCAATCAGAAACACTAACTTAAATCATTTCATGTCCCGTATTAATGGCTGTCGCGTGTCAGTTTATATAGCCAATACATCGGTTATCTATACAATTCGTTTTGGCAATCAACGAAAGCTTCAGTCGGATCCCAGTGTCAAATGCCGAAGGCCTGCGATTCAATCATTGACTTTCATCCAGCAGGCCCCAGATGCTGCAGTATATTCTAGTCTATTTTTAATTGGTAATACGCGGTAAAAGCATGCAATGTGACAATGTAATATGCAGCACTTTGCTCTCATCACTGAAATCGTGATTAGTGGGTGATTATACATGAGATCCATTTAAGCAAACATAATAAGTCGTATGATTTGATTTGAAAATCCTATTCTACTGTAGGTAAACACTTATATGGCCAACAGCCACGTCTCTAATAGTTTATATGGGACCCATAATGAGAAAATCAATACCGTCAATTGTATTATAGAAATGGAGGTGCACAGTCATAACTAATACTACAATCTTACTCTTGGTGTGCCCCAGAGGTCCCTACGTTTAATGTGTAACGACGTGGTGTGCTTCATTGGGTAATAAGCTGTCATTGAAAACAGCGGGTACGGCGTGATCACGTCATACGTTATACATATAACCCTAACGTCTCCCGGAAGCGATCCTTAATAATGTAAATAGACCTGTATGACATTATACATATCACAATCACAAGTGTATCATCTTACGGAGCAGAGGACGCATGATGCGATTGTTCGGGATATAAGGAGTGATGTCACACAAAACATGCGTTTTTGGCTACATGCTTTCCTGCCGGGTTTAAACTTTTTGTACATCATTTTTGTCCGAAGCAGACTGAACAGATATATCCATGTTTCGTATTCATTATTATCATATTGGCTCGCCATATATTGAACAATAAAAAGATCATTGAAAATAATGTAATCTGAGTATGATCATAATTAATGAGTATATCTCATTTAAAATAGATCATCTACAAATGCCGATGTTCAGCTGTCTCCTATTCAAGATAGGCAGAAGTAATGGTTCTCCTTATCGGTCATACTATCAATCAGGGAGGGAAGTGATGGCTCTTTAAGACTACCATGTCTACAGCTTCAAATATAATGTTTTCCCGACAAGACTCGTGCTAATATGCAACAAACATTATCGGTTGTCATTGTCGTGAACTGACCAGGCGGCTCCAAGACATCCAATAAGCTCAAGCAGAAGACCTCTCTTAATCGGGATAATTGATTCCTGACATGACTGGCGGTCAGTCTAATCGCAGCCGTCGCCTGCATGACCCGAGCAGTTCATAGTTCGCAGCGCTCCCCATTTGATTCGGTGTTGCTATATGTTGGTATACCAGATTGAACAGCTGTGCCCCGCGTCAACATTCTCTCAGACACACCGATCAACCATCGTCGCCAACGAGAGTAATGAGCATGCAGGCCTCATATGCTCCGACAGCTTCTACTTAAGATACACATTCTTTTGGGCACGGGGTAAGATATGAGCCCCACAGAACTTCTGCATAAGTGTACATCTGTTATTGTTTTTTCAATGATAATTGTTCTTGTGGTGTATATAATGTTAAGGCATTTAAGATTTTGGGATAATGCTGAGGTTGTCATACACAGGCTATTTATTATACACTTAGAACGATGTACATAGGCTGCAAATAAATTATTCATTGACTGCAACTACGCCTTCGTCTTCACCTTATGCACCAGCAACGGTCTGATTCAGATTTGTTATTGCCGCAGAAATAACCTTGACTTTAACCGAAAATATTAATTTTGAATATTTGGTCCATTCTACTCTGTGCGGAACCGGCAATGGCTATTCATTTACATGTTTCATAGCAAAGTATGAGAGGAGTGTTGAAGACATAATGTAAATATGCAATCATTGGATTAAATGGCGGTCATTGGTCATGCATTTAGGGGGCCGTTAATGCCACGGGGTTTCTGAGTGCTTGTGATTGTCGATTCTCAGCGTCTGGATGCATCATGCGTATTTGCTTTTATTGCAACCATCTCACGGGATGTCACGGGAAGTGTATATCATCATACCTCGTGAAGGCCACAAGAGCTGCTATCTAATTAGTTGTTGATCATCAAGTAATGAAGATTGAGGTGCATCAGTGTGTGCTCCTGTCAGACAAGAACATTGGCTCTTATAGTTGATTGCGTGGTCATCAGCTGATTAGCATTCGCTTCATGGTTTTAAAAATGCGTGCATTTTATTAGTCCATTATTAATCACCACATTTATCAATGCATCCTTCGACACTCATGACTACAGGCGTAGATGCCATGTAAAAGTTCTAAACATATATATACCATATATAGGCACCAAATAACTGCATGCTGGTTTTAACTTTTGTTGATCAACAAAGTATATCTTGACAGCAAGTTAGCAAATATGTGAGAGAGAATGAATAATAAACTTGGTACATCGTGGGATGCCCAATTTACCCGATCATTCTTGCTGAAGATTTCATTCCTCTGTTTAATTCATCCTGTCGTACACATTTAGGTATTTACTTCTCTAAAGACTCTCTCATTCATAAGCCACTACGAACAGAAATACCATCGTCTCTCAGCGGAACCAAAGAACATTTCAAAGTTCCACTGGATATATCATCGATGTGAGCATCTACTGCGATTACATTGCGGCAGTTAATATTATCTACAACTACTTGTACTTTGGACTATCTTATATCGGGAACACTCAATATTGCATTGATGTCAATACCAACAATGCGGTGCGGCAATGACGGCGACGTTGATTTCGAGATGCGCATTTGTGGACTTTTCAATGCTCCCTGTGAGCAGTCATTTTATCAGCAAGATGCGGGAATCCAATGTAATTTGCAAAAACCAAACAACATGCAACCATTTTCAAGGGTTGTGTTTGTCATCGACTCAGTGATTGTTTGTTGTTATATGAAGCCTGTCAGGACCGAACTCAACTTGTCATTCGAATACCGACATCTCTAACGCGCCATATTCCAGCGTGCTCTAACAAGTTTTTGTTCGGTTTAACTTGTTTTAACCTAACCAAGTCCTGATGTGATTTTTTAATGCCCCTTAGGAGTGCCTACTCTTGTAATATTATGATCAAATTAATATTGAATTATTAACCTATATCATTAGAGCGGTGGATAATGTGTAATCGGCATGATTAGTTTGAGTTTGCACTCGTGTTAGGGTCATCGCAGAAAGCGAGAGATTCCCTACTTACAGGAGGTCACTGCATATGTGGTTTGGTATGGAACATTTGATAAATTTGATCAACAATAGGCCGGTGTTATTGATTGCAGCAGACTTAACATGTTAGGTTCTCTTACCGGGCTAGGGATGAAGATAAATGAAGGTGGTTCGAATTCCATCCATGAAGGTATGTTCTTGGCAACACACCTGTTGAGTCGCTGTATTATGTTTGAACTCACTGACATAGTTATCATACCCTTAAGTACATGGTATCGTTGAGAAGAATTTTTTTTCTGTAGACTGTTGGCCGACTAGGCACTGAGGACGAGCGATGTACTTGGCGAAGATGAATTACTATTTCCACTGACTGGTACGATAACACGATGGTCAATGCTAAGAGGCAGATAAGGGAGGTAAAAAAGCATGAATCTGACGCTAATGCATGAGAGGTCCTCTGACTCTTGCGACTTCACCAATTCATCATGGATATTTTATCCGTGATGCCACTGTCTGTGGCACACAATATCGGAAGTCCTCGAACACAGTCTTTTTTCTGGCACGGCAAGCCCATCTATGTATAAGTCCCATTATTGCCAGCATTGACACCACACTGAATACGTGAAAACAGCAAAGTAAGCTTACAAATCCTACGAAGAATTGTTTTTTACGGGATCACTTCGACTTCACTTGGCCCACAAATGACGTCATTCATTACCGCAATCAATGACATAGCTATCCAGTAGTGGATGCGGATGAATCACGCCAAGACAGAGAGTGAACTTTGCAAGTGGAGGGTGGTGCACAGACGAATGAATAAATATATTTATTCAGGGCCAAGCATGAGTAACAACAGTTTATTAGGTGTGTCTGGTATATGCACCTTTGCCAAGTAGATAGTTATTTTGGCACATTATGTAATTACCCCTCACCAGGCTAAGTTCGTTTAAGTTATAGTAATATTATTTTTGCCAGAACAACATGCCGTTGACTGCACATTTCTGACAGCATAAAACTCGCCAACTTATAATTGTCTTATTTGTCTGAAAGCCACGCCATTTGAAGCCATGACCGGCTCTCACCGTTGTACCAATTTTTTTAATGCAGTAGACAATGCACTCAAATCCCGCCAAAGCACTACAATCTCGGCTGCTGCCTTTATAACGTTTACATAATGGATTTTTGTCATTGGCAGGGATCTTTATTTATGTGCTGGCAATGTTAGCGCTTCATCTTGTGCACATTCTTTTTAAATGCTGTTGACATGCTGTATAATGCAGGCAGTGTTGAAGCAGTTTTAAATAGGTTTATATGGTCATAAAGTTATTGTGCTATAAATTCACCAGGTTCTTGTTAAATTTCGTTAACGAAGCTATCGGTCCTGGTACTTCATCAACATCGACTGACCACTCTTTGCTATGAGTGAGTAAAAAGCCCCCCTTCTTGTGGCTCAACCACGAAATCAACTAACACCAGAGAGAAGAGAAAACGTGAATGAAATGTAGTTGCCATGATGAAAACACAGTTGCCAATGGAATCAACGAGCATGTAATGACTGGTAACGGTTAAATCAATCCGGACTATGCACATACTTATTACATATGCGTGTTGAATTGACGCGAATTATGCAGACACGTCGTTTTAGCTGGGCTACATCACACCTACAATGTCGTACAGCTACAGAGCGGATGCATAAAACGTAATCGCTGTTGCGGCGAATCACTATGATGCCAAGTGTGCAACTGGAGATGAGAATTGGAGGCCATCCAAACCATGTCATATTGGCTGACAATCAGTTGAAATAAGCAATTAAAGCTCACGCTTGCAAATTGTTGCTAATTATAGTACACCAACATATCTCTACGGATTACACCATTACATTGTACAGTCGATAAATATTCATCGTGTAATCCTTTATTCTGACTAGACGACCGCAGGTTTGGATGCTGGGCCATTCTAAACGCGACTTAATGGCTGTTCTATGGCTTCCATATTCAAGATACAAAGGAAGGGAACATCGCAAAATATGCTACCCAAATAACAACACACCCCTGGTACTTAATGTTTGACGCAATTGAGATGCGGAGAAGCACAGGTACACCTTATACTTAACTTCTCCACTATGTGTGCCACAGCAGTCCCTAGGTGATTAAGGAACCTGATTCGCGTGCCGCACCGCGTACTTAGATGCAAAAGCAGTGGGTATGGCGCGGTCAGAACAGGCGTTATAATGTCATCGTGCCAGCTCAAGGGTGCAAATACCATGCGACGATTAACACTCAGCTGATGATAAAGCTTAAATGTAATTAAATATAACGCTACACTTCCCAAACGAGACCCAGGTCTAAATTGGTGGTGGTATTAATAATGCAAATTTGCTTAGAGTGGACAATGTGACCATGTGCATTCTGAAGGCCGCATGACATTAGCATATCTTAAAGGCAAGAGGAACGGCCGCAATGTGTATTAATGAGAATAGGCCTGAATCGCAAAATAAGGACCACAATCAATCCAGTCGATACAGTGGGATCGAATGTATTGCATAACGTTTGCTCAACTTGACTCTTGTAATAGCCGAGGAATTCAGGGGTTGCAAGTAACTCGAAACATGCATATCATATCATAGTTGGCTTTGTTTAGTTCGAACCATCCGAGGCAACGCACCGGGCTATCATCAGAAAAACGAATGGCACTGTTACATTCATAAATGCCATATACTGTTCTCTAGTTTTCTTATAGGACGGACAATCAGTCTATCGGCATGTATCGCCCCCGTTGATTGTGCCTAGCACATATCACCGTTTTCCCAAAAGCCTCCTCTTTGCAATGCAGTTTTAACTCTATCAGCTATGTCATACGTCGGCATTCTGTCTGACACAATGAGCAACCATCGTCGCTATGGAGAGTAATAATTCTGCAGGTCTCATGGGCTGTAGCAGCATGTACTTATCGCAGTAGATATGATAGGCTCCATAACACATACGTGCCGAGAGGTTACTGTAGAAGTGTACATGCATTATTATTTGTGAAACAGAAACTGTTCCTGCGGCGTATTTAATATTAGCGCTTCTGAGATTGCCGTAGTCTTACTCACGCAAATAATTATTCATGAGCATCAGTTGCAAATCACCCGTAAACGTACGATCAGTTAAGGCCCTGTGCATTTCCTTTGCATCCAAACAAAAGAGTTATATTAATATGCTAGCGATGAGCGAATATCTTCAACTTTGAATGATAATCTGTCATTTCATAATCCATTTGAGTCGTATCCTTCAGTTATGAATAATATGATACGTGTATAATGAACGAACTTGGGAGGAGTTCGCATATCAAATGAACGCTAACCAGGTCCTTATAATGTAGTAATGATGATTTGTCGTATCAAATGTGCATTGAATAGTTACAATTGCAATGCTTGTTAGATCGCATACACAACTGCGCACCAACAGTGGTACGCAAGATGAATCAGCAAGATTTTAAGCTGGCTAACTCAGCGTGATTTTTCCGTTACATTTCTGCGGATGAAATCAACTAACATTGGTGGCTATTAACGTTATTAATTATAATAAGCACGACTTGAATCCACAAACGCATTTGATTCAATTGCACTCTAAGCATATGATTACTCTAAGCGTATTTGCATTAGATATACATCCCAAATTAAGGCATGAGTCTCGCTTGGGAAGTGTTATGTATATTTAATTCTATTTAAGCTCTATCATCAGCTTAGTGTAAGTAATTAATCCGCATCTTTACTGAGGCACCATTAGCTAATATAAGAAAAAGCCATATACTCACGACCATACAGCTATATCTAAATATACGTATGCTTGTATATATATATATATCTAAATATACGTATACTTGTATATATATATATATTTATATATATATATGTATTAACATAAATATATACATTTATATATATATGTATATACTGAGGCACCATTAGCTAATATAAGGAAAAGCCATATACTCACGACCATACATGCTATATCTAAATATACGTATGCTTGTATATATATATATTTATATATATATATATATTAACATAAATATATACATTTATATATATATGTATGTATATCTATGTATATATATCTATATCTATCTCTATATATATATACATATTTATATAGATCTTCTATATCTATCTCTCTCTCTATCTCCTCTATATATATATCTATCTATCTATATATATATATCTCTATATATATATCTATATATATATATCTCTATCTCTATATCTCTATATATATATATATATGCATTTACTTACTGTATTTATGAGACGCCATTGTACATAGACGAATGAATGGGCTTAGTAATGATGCACGTGGGCGCTTACATAGACTTAACATTGACAGACACCTGCTGTTGAGTAACAGGATCCATAATGGGCTGGACGCTGACTCGCGTGTATCGATGTTCCATATCGGTTACCTCACCTGACACAGGTTCGGCCGCCAATCAACCTTTAATCTAGTGTGGTCATCATTAATGCACATCCTCCAAGTAGCCTTCCATCCCAATAATCGTCACCTTTCGAATTCAAATGCATTCGTTATATCGTGTCGTAGTATCACTGATTGTAAAAATCGGAATTACAAATGAATCGATATCACATGAGCTCATATAATCTGCTGCTCATCTAAAACACAAGAACGCTTATTGCCCCTTGTGAACTGGTAAGTCTTAGCCAAAATAATTGACGATTATATTTCAGACGCTTTAGGATCGAATATTGGCGAAATACAATGAAAGGATCATGTATTTTAAGGACAAACGGAGGATACTTTGCCGGATGAAAATAGTAGTACATCATTGCCCGTACATGATACAGTATTAGAGATCTGCTCGGAAACTCAGATATTTCCATTCCGTTCACTGGTTATTTTGTAATGCTTACGTTGCACCGGAACAGCCATCGATTAGCAAATCACTGTAGCGAGGATACACAGTCAACTTGCAAAGTATGACTTAGTACAGGCAGCACAGATCTGTGGTAATTGTGTCGATGTTGATGCCACTAAGAGAAGTATATGATATGGTACAAAGTCGTACATTGGGGCAAAGCTCTTTTGCTAGCTGCCCCATCTATGGGGATAAATATGTGACGCGGTCACGACACATAGGCGATCACTGCGACGGCGACTTGATATGCAACATTTGGCGAATCGGATCAACAAATGTTGTATTAACTGCAGCAGTAGGGGTGAATACAAATTTGGGGAAGGCTGATTGAAGTGGGCATCTGTTTTGCTTATGGCGATAGCTGAAGTGATTGAATATCAGTGGCCATATGTTTCTGATTGTACACACGCTAAAACATTGCGAGCTGAGAGTGGTGCAGAGTCGAGCGGAAGGCATATGATCAGATAAAGCCAAGCACGTGTTAACATAACAGTAAATCAGTTTTGTCAAACATGTGCACATTAACCATGTAGATATGTTTTATGGCACCCCTTAACCAGTGAAGTAATCGTAGTCTGATATTGGCTCGATCATTTTGCCGTTGACACCATCACACCCGGCAACATGCAGAGATCTAATTTGGCTGAAAGCTCGACTCGGCAATGAGTTAAAACCAAGACCAGGTTGTGTCTCTAAACCAAATGGTTCACGGCATGCGTCTATTCCGTCAATTCACATCAAAGAAATACAATCCTAGTTGTTACCTTTCCATTAATTTTCAAATAGTGTCGACACCTTATAAAAAACAAATGCTGGTCTGCAATTGTTTACATTGTTCATATGACCTAGTTATAAATTGGGCTCACTTCTACAGTTTTATGCAGATCTGCAATTTCGCTGTCTAAAACAACAATAGCATTAATATTGATGATATCAAATTAGTGAACAGATATTTATATGACACTTAATGAAAGGCACAAAAAGGAGTATTAAATTAATTTCATTTAAGTCATTTACTGATTCTTTATTTTCAATATCATTTTGGTATTTCCCGTTTAACATGGAAATTCGCCATGTCTTTTGACTTTGTTGCATTGATGTTGCCAAGGCAAAGTCCCTTTAAAGGTCATTCTGTTGTTCGAGTTCTATTCTTGCAATTAATGTTGTGGTTCCGTTTATGATGCTATCTGTCATTGAACTTGTTCGAAACAGTTGGTGGCTTCCCAAATAAAGCTAATATCGACTGACCACGTGGTTTCTTTCATTGAACAACACGCCCACATTATGGTGGGCCCACCATCAAATCAACCAAATGTATACGCTAATGTTGAGCCATCATCACCGCGCTGCCCTCCTGTGGCTTGTGTTAGAGAAGTGCGGTCTTCTGCTTGGAAAAACCAGCCAAGTAGAAAGGGTGACGTTATGCAGTCAGCGCCTACACAGGTGTGTAGTGACACGTCGTCCAAGTATAGACGCGAGTGCACCCACGGCGTAATCTGTAGAGGCAAATGTATTGGTGGAATGACCGAGGTATACTCTTTAAACAAGTTCCAGTTTGATGAAACGTAGTTATCCTTAGTGTAGGTGCTGCTGTGCCATTGCTCATAGCTCTCATGGCCTGCAATATGAAAAGAAAAACCAATGGTATAGATGACATCACAAATAAAGGCCACAGAGTGACAGTGTTGACTTGCAATAACATATTCTTTAGTCAATGATGACCGTTTGCTGACAAATAGTGCTATCTTTTTAATATTGTTTGGAACACAATCACATGTGACAGTTAAACTTCAGGATGTGCAATGCTTAGCGTAATAGTTATGAAAGTAATATAGACATAATTATGTGCATGTATGCACAAGCCTCACATATTGAGCGCGTTCTTCTTTGCTATCGAAAACGGTAATTGCTGCGCTAAGCTACTACATGTTTTACCCTTGGTGGATATTAATGTTACGGAAGCAGGGCACACACTCCAAAACCCCAACAATTTAACGTATCTAGCGATTTATGTTATGTCGCTTCAAACCTCGGTCGCCCTTGGATGTCGTGGTTCTAATTTAAGGATTCTGTTGCATCTCTGCTGTACAAATTACAAGCTTTCTGTATATCACAGCGACAAACTATCCATGGCTAAGTTCTGCTAATCTTAATGCATTGGGAACAAAACAGTAGTGTGACAGTTGTAATAATTCAAAGAAAATGATTATAAATATTGGCTTATTTAAACTTCCTGATTAGGCATTGAACCTGTATAGAAGGCCATAAACAATATATTTACTCTTGTGATGTGTATTGCTTCAATAAAAGCGATTATTGTTAATTGTGTCTCTCATTCAAATAAGAATAAATTCACTACAAATAACGTATAATTCTCGCAAATCATTAGCATGAAGGTAAAGATAATAATAACGCTTCCATGACAGCTTTCTTTGACATGTCACTAATTGGGGGTGTAACCTGGGGAGCATCTTGTGTAATAACGGCAGTTATGCATCACAGGGGATTGCTGCTGCGGCACTGCCATCTAATACATATAAAATGCACATCTGCTCACACTGGAACGAGAAAGCTTGCAATCCGTGCTGCAGCACATTGTGAACGTGATATAATTCTGATGGATGTCTTGAGACACTTAATTCGTTACTTGATCACACGGGGTCAATGTACCTCCCAGTCTGTATTGTTTTAATTCAAACGCTATAGACCCAATACCATGTTAATAACAATATGCAACAACACATTCCACTATAGTTTGTCTCGGATTATGAAACTTACTTGATAGCACATTCTGCATGTTCGCATGGTGATTACACATTTAGTAGTCTACTCCAAACATCGGCATTTTATTTCAACCCAAATGACGTCCAAATGATCGATATTCCTAGGTTTAATTTGATTCAACAATTGGTGAGACAGACTATACGCTAAACAGACTGAGCATTGTGTTCGTTTGATTATTTGATTGGATGGCATGTATGTGATGATGCAAGCCCAATTTTTATCAATATCTAATCATCGGTCGTTTCCGGTATTAAACCCAATATATTTGCACGGCTCGTGGTCTTTGAGATGAAAATGGTAAGATGAACGCTATTTTGTGCCGACATATCATGTGCAAAGGCTGATTTTAAAGTACATCAAATTTAAAAGAGATGCAAAGAAGTCAACCTTAACCAAATAATAATGCCATGGTGTTAACTCGAATCCCGGGATGGTCACTATGATCATCATTTCGCTGCTTTGTAAAGGATTGTTCGGTGGTAATGTCATGACCGGTTGAAATGTAAGTTCAATTGCATTTTAGTGTGGTAATGCGCGCGTCCATTTTCGAAAGTGTTGGTAAACAAGGGTAAATGTAGTCGTGTAGCTCTGTAGCAAGTGTTGTATCTAGAGGTTCCGCGTGCATTTTAGTTACTAAACAAATCTAAAAGAGGATGCAATTTTGACGTCTAATCACACATTACGCAAAGCCGGAGGTAATACATGCAATGCACACGATTGACCGAGTAACACAATCAGATATCAAATTATAGGCGGGTAAGTTATATGGTAAATGAATTTAACTGGATTTTGTTCTAATACATCAATGACAAGCCGTCCGCCCAACCTATATGATACTCGCAGGGCCTTTTTGATATTTCATCGGATTAAATTCTGGCTTGCATCTTATTGAGTTGCGAAATCCCCCTGATTGTACGCCTAAGATTTCTTAGCCTGAAATCATGGAGACGGTTTCGAGATAAATATCAGACGCATTGTGTCGAGATCATTAAAGTAACGTTCACACGAATTCCTGTTCCCCGGTTTGAAGCATAATCCCAAAATCCTACATTTGACGGTGCCACGAAAGTTAGGGGACCATTGCAAATATATATTGCCCTACAAGCACTCTCGGTATTGTTATTTTATACTCATGCTTCAACAAACATTATACGAAGCACAAGATAGCAATTAAAACTCTTCAGCGAGACTACTATACTATACGCAATCTATAAAACGTCAGTAGCTCCCAGATTTATAATCAAGATAATGCTCTGTTCTAATACGGTAGGTGTATGACATCAATGGCGCATCCGCATTTCCTAAACCTAACACGTGAGTGGTACAATGCATAGCTAATTAAATGATCTCTACAAAACACGTGGTGATCCGTAATCAATTCCAGGCGAAATAAGCGCAATAATTCGATGACAGCTGACAGTATTTGTGGCTGTGACGAGTCTTTTTATTTCTTACAGCTGCAACATAAAGGCGATAGGTGTCGTCCAAATTGTTTCAGTTGGTCCTGGAAATAGTAATGATGCGTATAATGGATGAGGGCAAAGGAATTGTGACATTGTTACTTGAACATTTTATCACCAACCAGCTAAATTATCTTGACGTCAATAAAATGAGATAGGGCATGAACGGGGTTGATAACATTGCTCTCTTTGGCTTGATTATAAGAAACAAGCACATGTTTAAAGATGAATTTCTTCTTCATGGTGTTTACTTTTTCGTTTATTTCAATCAACTAATGCAATCAAAGAATAGGTGTTTCTAAGAAATTTATGAATAGGTAAATACCACTCACATGTACCCACAAAGGTAATCAAGTCTTCTTTGGAGTTTATATGCAAGTCATTAACCCAAATAACTGTTCAATATTAACAGCACAAAACGCTGTTACAAAACATCGGTTTTCACGTTAGCCCTGGGAAATTCAGCTAAAATCGAATGAGAAAGTTGAACCCAAAAACAAACGTATCGACTCCCAAAGCTACAATACATAAAGCCTTACAGCGTTTGCTTCAAAAATTATAAGACTATAAACAAAACATGCCATTGTCAATGCTTAAGAATTCTCACTCTGCAAAGCTCAAGTATATAATCTAATAGCGAGGGACACAATCGTAATCCACGAACAAGAATGCTTCAGCTGCGTGGGAAAAGCACCGCCACGACCTGCGTTGGCCGACCAACGCAAATGTTTAAAATTAAAACATTTAATGGCGAGTCGACATTAGAGCCCTGGTAGAGCCCTATTTGTACCGCACGTCATCATGAAAAAAACGGAAAAAGTTTTGGTACTTACCGAACCGGCAAAAACGAAGACATAGATAGATCCTTGTGAGTGAATAGTATGTGAACGAAAACCAGCTGTTCATTTACTGTCTATCACGCTTATTCTAACTGGATGTTTTGGCGGTCAATGTCACGATCTGTGCAGGCGTTTGCGTGGGTGGAATTATTTCTGTTAAGTATCAGTGCAACGTATATCCGCATATAGTTTACAGATATGTATATGTAGCTATGCCGATCGACATACACACATATATATAATGGATATATATATATATATATATACATATATATATAAATATATATATATATATATATATATATATATATATATATATATATATATATATATATATATATATATATATATATATATCTATATATATATATATCTATATATATATATATATGTTTATATATATATATTTATATATATGGATAATATATATATACATACATACATAAATATATAAGCATACATATATATATATTCATATATATGTATATATTTGTGTATATGTATATATATATATATATATATACATATATATATGTATATATATACATATATACATATATATATATATATATATATATATATATAGATATATATATATATATATATATATATATATATATATTATATATATATATATATATATATATATATATATATATTCAAACATATTCGGTAGTAACGAATGAGCTGCTATAGTCATCTCACTGGTTAGATATGTGCTATTCCTCCAACCGTTGAAATTATTTATTGTTTAGATTAACTGGCGAATTATTGTCAACCAGGTAATCTTGATTAACAAACAATCCATTCTACTTCAAACAAAGGCTCAACACTCCTAGCGGATAGGTTTCTAATGTGTCGGAGAGCATGCACTCTTTCACCCAACTTCACGCTCCGGCTGGCCCGCATAATCAAAGGCTGTTGATATGCCGTCATCAAGGTAAATAGAGTTTGAGACGAATAGACAATATACTTTAAGGCTAATTAAGTTAACATATTAGCCGCTGAAAGCACACGATCGAGTTGCATTCAACTTAGAACGCTGTTGGCTAGAGTGGGAGCTTTTGAATTTCGACGATTATGTTGTTTAAATAGGACACACAATTCCCCATCAAATTGAATAAAAGATTACAAAAACATTACCCGAAAATTCTTGGAATCAAGGTGTTTGCTGCACTATCAAAACACCCGCTGCTTGCAAGAGTGGAAGACTACCATGACTTCTTGATGATTTGATGTAACTAAAACTCGTACACCTGGTTGTTGATTAGTGCAGTATTGTTAATATAGGCAAGGCAACTTATAGATGGTAACTTGCATCGACTTACAGAGGAAAGCTAGCAATAAAGATAAAACTACAATTGCTTTTAGGACAGGCTGCTTGATAATTTCCACTTAGTTTTTAGGTCCTTAAATGTTCATAAATCTCCCGTAAAATGTCATAGATACCATTGGCATCAAGAGTGGGCTTATTTATCCAGTGAGAAAATACACTGTGTTATGTAGAAAGAACGCCTGGTATTGTAGGCCGTGAAATAATTTGCAAAGGGCCGCATTGTCGAATATGCTCCTAAACGGTGAAATACTCGGCGTCATAAATGTTAAGGTTTACACCAGCTATGAATGATGTCAAGCAATATTTGTGCAATAATCAGCTCTGGACATCAAGTTAACTGAAGTGTCTAAAATATGAAGGTGATATGAGGACTCATCTAGGCCCGACCAGCAGCCAAGTACTAAACAGATAGTATACATATATTGGCATACCTCTCAATAGTTCTAGCATACGCAAACATATGTCATTTTGATGGCACAGCAAAGTGAGTTAGGCGATCTGTGATGCTGAAGTGTGGTTTTAGGGACGGAGCAACGTGTCAGGGCTGTTCTCCAATTTAACTAACCAATTACCAAACCATATATAAGAGCAGTTAGAATTAAAAACATGCTTGCAGATAATTTTTAATCGGTTATTTTACTTGGATTAACACACTATAAGTTAGTTATTGATATAATCATGTGTTCTCATTGCGGTGCTATTTGGTTTGTTTGTTTAAGCTGCGGTTTTGAGGGGAAATACATCGTGATATAAATTCGGTTCGTATATATCACAACTGGCATCAAGTCTTACGGCTCGAGCCATCTTGCTTAACACGCTTAACAAGGCCACTCTGATTCATGTAATCAGTAATTGGACCTTTCATTTATTGAATAGATAGGATTCGTCTTCACCGTACAAATCAATGTGTCGGGTTTGCAGATCTATGGCACTGTTCGTTAAATGGTGCATGTTGAAATTGTTTATCCGTTGGTATTGCCTTGTGACACATTTATACGAAAAACGACGGTTTGTTTGTATCGATTTGGACGCTCAATCAATTCCAGGTCTGATTATCGATCAACATGCAGCCAACAATGTTAGGTGATTCCATACAAGTTATTTTAAGTTAAATTATGCTTACTATTAGATCTGTTCGTTGGAACATTGACACCGATGACTCTCGAAATCAGAAAGTTTAATTGTGGTCGGACATAAGTACGTAAAGCCTTATGTTAAATTATCCTAACTCTTATATATTTATTCATTGGAATATTGACTCGATGACCCCCGAAATTCTAAAATGTATAGGTAACAATAAGGTAACAATATCGCTGAACAAATGATGAATAAATGAAAAGCAAAACGTTTTATGTGAGCTTGTTTCCGTTAGGATGTGCGTCTGAGTCAATTAGACCCTATGCAATAACAGGACGTTTTATAATGGCTGTCGCAAGTAATTCGCGCTTCCTCCGTCTGCAGATTTAAACTTGATGACGACATGGTCATCGGTGCTCGATTGAATAACAATGCACAATTTATACGCACGCAGCGTCTATAAATCTGCTGATGGTGTTGCATCTAGCGCCGTTGTTGAAATCACACATTATCCCCAACCTGATGACGAGGGACACCAGGAATGCTCCAGCTTAGTGGAAGAATGCATTTTTACGACCTGTGTGGTTGATCCCGCGAATTAGAAGATTTCGTTGCACATCGACTTTTGAGCCCAAATAGGCCAATTGCCACCGGATGGGACCATCATAGTGCAATAGCCATTGCTACATACTAGCCCTTAGCCTGGTTTCCCTGACAAAAAATATCGCGTAAGACATTGTGCAAAATCCATGCATTTCACCGGAATGTGGTGATAAGTTTTCGGTACATACAAGGATGGCTCGGCCGAGGACCGTAATAGCTCCGTGTTAGGGAATGGCAACACAGGCGTTGAGGCATTGCGTGATTTGAATGTATATGAAAAGTAGATTTTATTAGATTCTATTTGAAGCTGCTCTTACAATAGGATGCGACCAATATACATAAGCGGACTAATAAGAAGACTAACATGTAGGTCAAGATGTCACGCTATCTTAGGATTGCGACGTCATTGCAGGTGCCCATTATTAGGTAGAGGAGTAACCACAAATGCGTATGCGCATATTACTTTAAAGCCAGTTGCGCTACGTGGTTGTATGTATATTGTCACAGCCGCATACCCACAGACAGGTTAGCATAGCACAATCATAAATAAGCTTTTGTGATCTATTCGTTTCATTCTTGAGAACATAATTTACAAATCACTATTCTACATACTACCCTTTTATTGTTGATGCGTACCAAGTAGCTCCATTTGTTGGCCAAATACGCGAACAATATATCAGTGTGTAATGCGCGTTTGATGGAGGCAACTAAGTAGTTTACTACTTCAGCGAGAGTCATATATTGTCCCGTGAGATACCTATGGAACCTGTAAAAGCGGCCAGTCATATACCTTTCTTTTTTAAGCCAGCTAGTCTTTATTTTAAGACTTTATTCCTGTGGAAATAATATAATAGTGACTATAACAAAACGTGTCGAACATACAACACGTAAGAAATACATTGGCGCATTAACCCTTTCTGATTACCGACCTTGGTTATGCAGGTTTTCCACCGATCAACTCGCTGCTTGATATCTTAATGTTATATACGCCTCAATAATCTTGTATTGTACACCACTACATGCTCAAAGATATTTATATTAGGATTCCAATATACGTTTGCGTTGGTCATGACATCGTTCAAAGTGAATTGTAGGTTAACGATATACGATATAAATGATCCATGTCTTGCAACATCAAGCTGCTGTAAGAAGCTGCCACATATATTCCTTATAGCTTTACGATATCAGACTCGGCATATTCCATTCAGACCGATGAAATACACACTGTAACAAATGTTGACACACTTGCCCAAAATACAAATCCCAGTGGTTTGGGCATCTTATCTTAATGCACCTCAAGAGTGGAGACAGTAGCTGCGTAGCGAAGTAAAACTTAGCTAGATAGTGGTAGTTATATTGTGTGTAGTACATTGGAAAACAAGTAATCTGGCCTTCTAAGCGTTATCATTCTTTCAAAACCATTGACCACTCCCGACTAAACAGTAAATATTTTGGCTAAACAATTTGCATGGTCACCAATATCAATTAAGCGATAGGTAGTCGTGGCATAACAGTTTTTTGGTCAATGATATATTGCTTTAGCAAGGATAGCAATAGTTGGTATGATATGCCGTCACATCAACGCGGTATGAGAAACATTTACAAAACCACGCCCTGTTCTTCCAACTTCTATTAGCTCACACGCATGGATGTTCCCATAAATACTGTTTGCCAACAAGCATTGATCAAACCAGCCTCCTTGTATTTCTTTGAAATTAGTAGCTGGGTCCACCATATTCTCCACCACAGGCTGTGAGCTCTTTAAAAGGCTATAATGTCTCGTTCATATTCACACAACTATTATAAACGTTGAAATGTGCTGCAATATGCCGCAAGGGGCGGGCCTTAAACGGCCTCGTTTGTCACAGAATGGATCATCGAGAGTATTAGTATTCCTTGTTTTCCGATAAATTATTCTCTAAGGGTCACATAGAGCTTTTAGGGTCCTTTAGAGCTACATTCGCCTACATTTGTAATATAACTGGCGAGATGGTGAGTTGAATTTTGATGATAGCTCTTAGAGTGATCTAAAAGATTAACAATATGGTTCTGCAGAAGGAAGTATCGCTTTATATTTTAAACTAAAGATAAAATCAATATACATGCTTAGGCTGGCTATGACTGGTGTAAAACACTATTCATATCGTCTGACAAGGCGTATAGGGCACTCCAACCTGACCAGAACCGTTTGGCAATACTGTTTATCAACATGCATACTGTGTTCAATTTGCTGAAGCAGGTTGTCTGATCGAGTTTAAAATAAAACCATTATATTGTGATTGAACTATCGCAAAACAGCAACTTGTGTGCGTCCTCCGCATTAATCGCTTTTTATCAACCAGCCATATTTTCGTAATCAATCTTTAAATTTAAGCTTAACTTGCTGGCTACTCCTTTTTGCAGTGTTATTCTTAATATAACAGTAATGAAGACCATAGTAAACAATATGGCTTTCAAAATTGGTTATGCGTCGTTGATAGTCGTACCTGGATGCTACACGTACGATTGTTCTTCAAACATAGCCTGATTCCATGAGCATGATAATTTCCAAATATTTCTTTGTGTCTAATAGCTTTAGTATGGTCTCGGACCGATTATTTTCAACGTATCTGGCTATATTCTTTTTAAGGGCAACATGAACAGCTCGCATTTGGTGAGTCTATTAATATAATTGAATGTGTGATATAGACGCCTGAGTTTTTGATAAGTTGGCAACTACTTAATAGTAGCCTTGGGTGAATCACGGTGAAGGAATGCGACACTGATACATACATATAACATCTCCCTGCATCGTTTCGCATGTTCAGCATAACAGAGTTGGTCACAATCAATCGCGTTCCAATGGACATTTAGTTCATACCACATATCTTTTAGCAAACCATCTAGTTACGAGTGAAAGATTTCAAACAATATTCGCGTTATAATGAGCTCTGGACATAAAGTTAACTGAAGAGTATTAAACATGAAGGTTGATATGATGACTCAAATGAGCCCGACCAGCAGCCACGTAATAAAGTATACATATATATTGGCATACTTCTCAATAGTTCTGGCATACGCAAAAATATTTCCTTTCGACGGCACGGCAAAGTGAGTAATACAATATGTGATGCGGAAATGTCGTTTCTGGCAAGGAACAATGTGTGAGGGTTGTTCTTCAATTTAATTAATATATTACCATACCATGCGTAAGAATGATTAGAAGCAAAAACATGCATGTAGATAGTTTATAATCGGTTATTTTACTTGGATTAACGCACTATAAATTAGTTTTAGATATAATCATATGTTCTTATTGTGGTGCTATATAGTTTGTTTGTTTAAAGTTGAGGTTTTGAGGGGGGGAATACATCGTGATATAAATTCGATTCGTATATATCACAACTGACGTCCAGACTTACGGCTCGAGCCACCTTGCTTAACACGCTTAACATGGCCACTCTGATTTATGTTATCATTAATTGGACCTTTCACTTATTGAATAGAAAGGATTCGTCTTCTCCGTATAAATCAATGTGTCGGGTTTGTAGATCTATTACCCTGTTCGCTGAATGGTGTATGATGAAATTGTGTATATATTGGTAACGCCTTGTGACACAATTATACGTAAAACGATGTTTGCATCGATATGAACGCTCAATCAATTCCAGGTCTGATTATCGATCAACATGCAGCCAACAATGTTAGGTGATTCCATACAAGTTATTTTAAGTTAAATTATGCTTACTATTAGATCTATTCGTTGGAACATTGACACCGATGACTCTCGAAATCAGAAAGTTTAATTGTGGTCGGACATAAGTACGTAATGTTAAATTATCCTAACTCTTATATATTTATTCATTGGAATATTGACTCGATGACCCCCGAATAAGGTAACATTATCGCTGAACAAATGATGAATAAATGAATAGCAAAACGTAATGTGTCAGCTGGTTTCCGTTAGGATGTGCGTCTAAGTGGATTAGACCCTATGCAATATCAGGACGGTTTATAATGGCTGTCGCAAATGACGAAATGGTCACCGGTGCTCGATTGCATAAGAATGCACAATTTATACGCACGCAGCGTCTATAAATCTGCTGATGGTGTTGCATCTAGCGCCGTTGTTGAAATCACACATTATCCCCAACCTGATGACGAGGGACACCAGGAATGCTCCAGCTTAGTGGAAGAATGCATCTTTACGACCTGTGTGGTTGATCCCGCGAATTAGAAGATTTCGTTGCACATCGACTTTTGAGCCCAAATAGGCCAATTGCCACCGGATGGGACCATCATAGTGCAATAGCCATTGCTACATACTAGCCCTTAGCCTGGTTTCCCTGACAAAAAATATCGCGTAAGACATTGTGCAAAATCCATGCATTTCACCGGAATGTGGTGATAAGTTTTCGGTACATACAAGGATGGCTCGGCCGAGGACCGTAATAGCTCCGTGTTAGGGAATGGCAACACAGGCGTTGAGGCATTGCGTGATTTGAATGTATATGAAAAGTAGATTTTATTAGATTCTATTTGAAGCTGCTCTTACAATAGGATGCGACCAATATACATAAGCGGACTAATAAGAAGACTAACATGTAGGTCAAGATGTCACGCTATCTTAGGATTGCGACGTCATTGCAGGTGCCCATTATTAGGTTAGAGGAGTAACCACAAATGCGTATGCGCCCATTACTTTAAAGCCAGTTGCGCTACGTGGTTGTATGTATATTGTCACAGCCGCATACCCACAGACAGGTTAGCATAGCACAATCATAAATAAGCTTTTGTGATCTATTCGTTTCATTCTTGAGAACATAATTTACAAATCACTATTCTACATAATACCCTTTTATTGTTGGTGTATACCAAGTAGCCCCATTTCTTGGCAAAATACGCGAACAATATATCAGTGTGTAATGCACGTTTGATGGAGGCAGCTAAGTAGTTTACTACTTCTGCAAGAGCCAAATATTGTCCTGTAAAATACCTATGGAATTTGTCAAAGCGGTCAGTCATAAACCTTACTTTTTTAAGCCAGCTAGTCTTTATTTTAAGACTTTATTCCTGTGGAAATAATATAATAGTGACTATAACAAAACGTGTCGAACATACAAAACGTAAGAGATACATTGGTGCATTAACCCTTTCTGATTACCGACCTTGGTTATTCAGGTTCTCCACCGATCAACTCGTTGCTTGATATCTTAATGTTATATACGCCTCAATAATCTTGTATTGTACACCACTACATGCTCAAAGATATTTATATTAGGATTCCAATATACGTTTGCGTTGGTCATGACATCGTTCAAAGTGAATTGTAGGTTAACGATATACGATATAAATGATCCATGTCTTGCAACATCAAGCTGCTGTAAGAAGCTGCCACATATATTCCTTATAGCTTTACGATATCAGACTCGGCATATTCCATTCAGACCGATGAAATACACACTGTAACAAATGTTGACACACTTGCCCAAAATACAAATCCCAGTGGTTTGGGCATCTTATCTTAATGCACCTCAAGAGTGGAGACAGTAGCTGCGTAGCGAAGTAAAACTTAGCTAGATAGTGGTAGTTATATTGTGTGTAGTACATTGGAAAACAAGTAATCTGGCCTTCTAAGCGTTATCATTCTTTCAAAACCATTGACCACTCCCGACTAAACAGTAAATATTTTGGCTAAACAATTTGCATGGTCACCAATATCAATTAAGCGATAGGTAGTCGTGGCATAACAGTTTTTTGGTCAATGATATATTGCTTTAGCAAGGATAGCAATAGTTGGTATGATATGCCGTCACATCAACGCGGTATGAGAAACATTTACAAAACCACGCCCTGTTCTTCCAACTTCTATTAGCTCACACGCATGGATGTTCCCATAAATACTGTTTGCCAACAAGCATTGATCAAACCAGCCTCCTTGTATTTCTTTGAAATTAGTAGCTGGGTCCACCATATTCTCCACCACAGGCTGTGAGCTCTTTAAAAGGCTATAATGTCTCGTTCATATTCACACAACTATTATAAACGTTGAAATGTGCTGCAATATGCCGCAAGGGGCGGGCCTTAAACGGCCTCGTTCGTGTCACAGAATGGATCATCGAGAGTATTAGTATTCCTTGTTTTCCGATAAATTATTCTCTAAGGGTCACATAGAGCTTTTAGGGTCCTTTAGAGCTACATTCGCCTACATTTGTAATATAACTGGCGAGATGGTGAGTTGAATTTTGATGATAGCTCTTAGAGTGATCTAAAAGATTAACAATATGGTTCTGCAGAAGGAAGTATCGCTTTATATTTTAAACTAAAGATAAAATCAATATACATGCTTAGGCTGGCTATGACTGGTGTAAAACACTATTCATATCGTCTGACAAGGCGTATAGGGCACTCCAACCTGACCAGAACCGTTTGGCAATACTGTTTATCAACATGCATACTGTGTTCAATTTGCTGAAGCAGGTTGTCTGATCGAGTTTAAAATAAAACCATTATATTGTGATTGAACTATCGCCAAACAGCAACTTGTGTGCGTCCTCCGCATTAATCGCTTTTTATCAACCAGCCATATTTTCGTAATCAATCTTTAAATTTAAGCTTAACTTGCTGGCTACTCCTTTTTGCAGTGTTATTCTTAATGTAACAGTAATGAAGACCATAGTAAACAATATGGCTTTCAAAATTGGCTATGCGTCGTTGATAGTCGTACCTGGATGCTACACGTACGATTGTTCTTCAAACATAGCCTGATTCCATGAGCATGATAATTTCCAAATATTTCTTTGTGTCTAATAGCTTTAGTATGGTCTCGGACCGATTATTTTCAACGTATCTGGCTATATTCTTTTTAAGGGCAACATGAACAGCTCGCATTTGGTGAGTCTATTAATATAATTGAATGTGTGATATAGACGCCTTTTGATAAGTAGGCAACTACTTAATAGTAGCCTTGGGTGAATCACTGTGAAGGAATGCGACACTGATACATACATATAACATCTCCCTGCATCGTTCGCATGTTCAGCATAACAGAGTTGGTCACAATCAATCGCGTTCCAATGGACATTTAGTTCATACCACATATCTTTTAGCAAACCATCTAGTTACGAGTGAAAGATTTCAAACAATATTCGCGTTATAATGAGCTCTGGACATAAAGTTAACTGAAGAGTATTAAACATGAAGGTTGATATGATGACTCAAATGAGCCCGACCAGCAGCCACGTAATAAAGTATACATATATATTGGCATACTTCTCAATAGTTCTGGCATACGCAAAAATATTTCCTTTCGACGGCACGGCAAAGTGAGTAATACAATATGTGATGCGGAAATGTCGTTTCTGGCAAGGAACAATGTGTGAGGGTTGTTCTTCAATTTAATTAATATATTACCATACCATGCGTAAGAATGATTAGAAGCAAAAACATGCATGTAGATAGTTTATAATCGGTTATTTTACTTGGATTAACGCACTATAAATTAGTTTTAGATATAATCATATGTTCTTATTGTGGTGCTATATAGTTTGTTTGTTTAAAGTTGAGGTTTTGAGGGGGAATACATCGTGATATAAATTCGATTCGTATATATCACAACTGACGTCCAGACTTACGGCTCGAGCCACCTTGCTTAACACGCTTAACATGGCCACTCTGATTTATGTTATCATTAATTGGACCTTTCACTTATTGAATAGAAAGGATTCGTCTTCTCCGTATAAATCAATGTGTCGGGTTTGTAGATCTATTACCCTGTTCGCTGAATGGTGTATGATGAAATTGTGTATATATTGGTAACGCCTTGTGACACAATTATACGTAAAACGATTTTTGCATCGATATGAACGCTCAATCAATTCCAGGTCTGATTATCGATCAACATGCCGCCAACAATGTTAGGTGATTCCATACAAGTTATTTAAGTTAAATTATGCTTACTATTATATCTATTCGTTGGAACATTGACACCGATGACTCTCGAAATCAGAAAGTTTAATTGTGGTCGGACATAAGTACGTAATGTTAAATTATCCTAACTCTTATATATTTATTCATTGGAATATTGACTCGATGACCCCCGAATAAGGTAACATTATCGCTGAACAAATGATGAATAAATGAATAGCAAAACGTAATGTGTGAGCTGGTTTCCGTTAGGATGTGCGTCTAAGTGGATTAGACCCTATGCAATATCAGGACGGTTTATAATGGCTGTCGCAAATGACGAAATGGTCACCGGTGCTCGATTGCATAAGAATGCACAATTTATACGCACGCAGCGTCTATAAATCTGCTGATGGTGTTGCATCTAGCGCCGTTGTTGAAATCACACATTATCCCCAACCTGATGACGAGGGACACCAATTTATTCAGCAAACAGGAATGCTCCAGCATAGTGGAAAAAAGCATCTTTACGACCTGTGTGGTTGATCCCGCGAATTAAAAGATTTCGTTGCACATCGACTTTTGAGCCCAAGTTAGGCCAATTGCCACCGGATGTCAGCATCATAGTGATATAGCCATTGCTACATACTAGCCCTTAGCCTGGCCTCCGCGACATAAAATATCGCGTAAGACATTGTGCAAAATCCATGCATTTCACCGAAATGTGGTGATAAGTTTTCGATACATACAAGGATGGCTCGGCCGAGGACCGTAATAGCTCCGTGTTAGGGAATGGTTACACAGGCGTTGAGGCATTGCGTGCGCAAGACAAACAACACAGTCGTTGAGGCATTGCGTGATTTGAATGTATATGAAAAGTAGATTTTTTTGATTCTATTTAAAGCTGCTCTTACAACAGGATGCGACCAATATACATAAGCGGACTAATAAGAAGACTAACATGTAGGTCAAGATGTCACGCTATCTTGGGATTGCGACGTCATTGCAGGTGCCCATTATTAGAATAGAGGAGTAACCACAAATGCGTATGCGCCTATTACTTTAAAGCCAGTTGCGCTACGTGGTTGTATGTTTATTGTCACAGCCGCATACCCACAGACAGGTTAGCATAGCACAATCATAAATAAGCTCTTGTGATCTATTCATTTCATTCTTGAGAACATAATTTACAAATCACTATTCTACATAATACCCTTTTATTGTTGGTGTATACCAAGTAGCCCCATTTCTTGGCAAAATACGCGAACAATATATCAATGTGTAGCGCATGTTTGATGGAGGCAGCTAAGTAGTTTACTACTTCTGCAAGAGCCAAATATTGTCCTGTAAAATACCTATGGAATTTGTCAAAGCGGCCAGTCATAAACCTTACTTTTTTAAGCCAGCTAGTCTTTATTTTAAGACTTTATTCCTGTGGAAATAATATAATAGTGACTATAACAAAACGTAAGAAACATACAACACGTAAGAAATACATTGGCGCATTAACCCTTTCTGATTACCGACCTTGGTTATGCAGGTTTTCCACCGATCAACTCGCTGCTTGATATATTCATGTTCTATACCTATCGCCTAAATAATCTTTAACTGTACACTACATGCTCATTGGAACATGCTCAAAGATATTTATATTAGGATTCCAATATACGTTTGCGTTGTTCATGATATCGTTCATAACGAATTGTAAGTTAACGGTATTTGATATAAGTCATATGTCTTGCAAGATCAAGATGCTGTAAGAAGCTGCCACATTGTCTGCTATATTCCTTTCAGCTTTACGATATCAGACTCGGCCGATTAAATTTAGACCTAGGAAATACATTCTGTAACAAATGTTGACGCAGTTGCGAAAATATAAATACCAGTGGTTAGGGCATATTATCTTAATGCACCTCAAGAGTGGAGACAGTAGCTGCGTAGCGAAGTGAAAAAATGTAGTTAGATAGTGGTAGTTATATTGTGTGATAGTGCATTGGAAAACAAGTAATCTGGCCTTCTAAGCGTTATCATTCTTTCAAAACCATTGACCACTCCCGACTAAACAGTAAATTCAAACCATTTGGCTAAACAATTTGCATGGTCACCAATATCAATTAAGCGATAGGTAGTCGTGACAAAACAGTTGTTTGGTCAATAATATATATTCCTTAACCAAGGATGGCAATAGGTGTAATGAAATGCCGTCACATCAACGCCTTATAAGAACAACTTACAAAACCACGCCACGTTCTTCAAACTACTATTTGCTCAAACGCAAGGATTTTCTCATAACTACTGCTTGCCAACACGCATTGATCAAACCAGCCTCCTTGTATTTCTTTACCATTAGTAGCTGGGTCTACCATATTCTCCACCACAGGCTATGAGCTCTTTAAAAGGCTAAAACGTCTCGTTCATGTTCACACAACTATCATAAACGTTGAAATGCGCTGCCATATGCCGCAAGGCGCGGTCCTAAAACGGCCTCGTTCGTGTCATAGAATGGATCATCGAGGGTATTAGTATTCCTTTTTTTCCGATAAATTATTTCTAAAAGGGTCACATAGAGCTTTTAGGGTCCTTTAGAGCTACATTCGCCTACATTTGTAATATAACTGGCGAGATGGTGAGTTGAATTTTGATGATAGCTCTTAGAGTGATCTAAAAGATTAACAATATGGTTCTGCAGAAGGAAGTATCGCTTTATATTTTAAGCAAACTAAATATATAAAATCATATATACATGCTTAGGCTGGCTATATGACTGGTGTAAAACACTATTCATACAAGTCTGTACAAGGCGTATAGGGCACTCCAACCTGACCAAAACCGTCTTGGCAATACTGGTTATCAACATGCATACTGTGTACAATTTGCTGAAGCAGGTTGTCTGATCGAGTTTAAAATAAAACCATTATATTGTGATTGAACTATCACCAAACAGCAACTTGTGTGCGTCCTCAGCATTAATCAACGGACTTTTTCATCGTGAACCAAATGCCATATTTACTCGTAATCAATCTTCAACCAAAGCCATTTTTCGCAATCAATTTGCTGGCTAAGCTTGACTTTTTGCTTCTTTATTCTAATGTAACAGTAATGAAGACCATAATCAACAATATGGGTTTCAGAATAGGTCATGCGTCGTTGATAGTCGTACCTGGATGTTACACGTATAATCGTTCTTCAAACATAGCCTGATTTCATGAGCATGATAATTTCCAAATATTTCTTTGTGTCTGATAGCTTTAGTATGGTCTCGGACCGATTATATTCAACATATCTGGCAATATTCCTTTTAAGGGCAACATGAACACAGCACCAACGGCTTGAGTATATTAATATAATTGAATGTGTTTTATAGACGCCTCAGCTTTCGATACGTTGGCAACTACTTAATAGTAGTCTTGGGTGAATCACGGTGAAGAAATGCGACACAGATACATACACATAACATCTCCTTGCATCGTTTGCTTGTTCAACATAATAGAGTCGGTCACAATCAATCGCGTTCAAATGGACATTTAGTTCAGGATAAAACGGTCGGATATGGGCAGAGGTAGAAAAAACGGCTCCGATGGAAATGTATCTAATGTGCTCGCACGAATCAGCAGCGCATGCAAGCTTCTAATGATATTCGGTATAATAGTCCAGCGCTGTGAAAAATGCGTTCCTAATATAAACATTTAACAATCTTTGTTTCTGATTAAACTCATGCTTATACAATAACAGCAAGTCTATTTAATCGAAATAACTTTTTTCCATTATCTTACTCTCAGTGTCTGCAACATGACTTGTTAAATGCTGTCGGCTTAATTAGCTATTTATATTGGATACTACGTTAGGCTAAATATGCTATTCATATTGGATACTTACATTAGGCTGTATTTGCTATTCATGTTGGATACTTTCATTAGGACAAGTGCACGCGGTGAGCAGTACATCAACGTATGTCAGCGGAATGAGAGGCAAGTCCTACTTAGGATGAATTGATGAGTCCCCTGACACATCTCTTTCGATTACTGGGTCATTCGAGGGCATCTTTTAGCGATCGGAAGTGGAGCTAATGAATCTACATGCTCATGCAAACCCATGGTCATGATCTGGTCCTGAACAACAACATTTTAAAAAAAAGTCACGGCAATGCCATTTGGAAGCCAAGTGACAATTAATCATCCCTTCATGACAGCACCACATCATGGACCCTTATGCACTGGTGGTACTCGTCAGGTGTCAGCACCCAGGTAACTCTTTTGGGTTAATACACCAGTACTATTTTGATATATCATACTTTCTATTGTTGAAGCAGTCTTACCGACAAATATAATTATGCTATTGAATTATGTTGCGATATTGATAGCTCATTAGATATATCAATGGATGATAGAATGAAGAGAGGACTATAACTTCACAGAAGCACATTTCTCAGCAATCATGTTTCCACTTCACCAGCAAACAAATCCATAACTTCTCCAACTGATGTTTCAGTAGCCACGTGGACAGACCACCAGTCATCCATGACTGGAGTATAACTACAATAAGCGGTCAAGTCATTAATGGGCGGTGTGAGAAGGCAACGGGATCGTGTGCCAGCGTAGGGCATGCGTTCTGTTATTTAGCTTTATGATTCGTTAAGGTGAGCGAAGTATTTACACACCGGCATATGATTGTGTGTGGATGCAAAAACGTGATGTGATTATTCCCCACGGCTGTGGTCATAAAATAAATAGAGTGGAACGTAAATTGACCCCATACTGTGATGCTGAAAGCAATTAAAGTGAATTGAGAGCACACGTCGAGTCTCATTTAACTGACAATGCCTGTTGGCTTGAGTTTGAGCGTTTGATCTGCGATTATTGTAGTGCTTAACTGGGATAGAGGCTACAATGTGTTCCACCCATTTAATGCAAATATTACGAAGCGCTGTCATTGACACGTTTAACAACACCACCACAAATGCATTGCCGAAATATCTATTCTGTACACCCGTAAATTAGGCCATAGGCATGCAAACGGGAAAAGTGTCCTACGAGAAATGATGTTTTTTGTTACAAGCGAGCAATACACATGACCACGTTTTATATTTGGTGTAAGCAAATAAAGTTTTCAGAAAGCACAATGTCAGCACTGCCATGTGACTAAAAAAACTTCTTTAAAGACCATTCAACGCAATCAGACATGACAATTTTAAAAAAAGATTGGAGAAGACAGGATCTTGAAAGAGAAATATTAATATCAAAACCAATCAACATGTATTTTTTTGCAGAGCCGTTACTTATTTTATAACGAATCTGACACTCGTCACAATACCGTCAAGTCGTCTTTCGAATGTCTAGCTGTTAACTACACGGATTGTATGCCTGATTATTTTTAATTCGTGTGCTAGGAAGGCAACCTGATTAATGTCATTTTCCTTTTTCAGTCAGAACTGCTGAGAGACACTCGACCAAATTGGCTTAGGTTTATGATTTAGTCAAGAACAATCTTACCTTTGCACCTGGTTCTTGTACTGACTCGATCGTCTACGTATGAGGTCACGTAAGTTTTACAATTCAAGGAATAACCACATGACATGTGTGTTTCACTAAGAGCATTAGGTAATCGATCGAAAGTAGGTCATGCATATGTGTGATCGACATCCCTGGTGGATCAACAATTTACCATGATCAGGTGGTTCTTACATATTACTGTCACGGTATCGTTCATATAGTCCTGTCCATATGATCTACTGTTCGTTCATTTTCGTTCAATTATGCGCGATATTAAACTGAATTGTGACGCAACTATTGCCAATGTGCTTTTAGTACTTAACTGCATACTCAAAGACCTCTCTGCATACGATGGTTGCCAGGTTAAAAGACATTGATGGTTTCAATGCCTTTAAAACCTCTGACTTAAGGCATCAGAAAGGAAGTGTTTTATGCGCGACTGATTGACATAAAAGTAAATGATTGACAACTGATAATGCTGGACATGCTTTTTTAAGTAAATGCTAAACTTTCGTACAGTTAACAAGACCGTTATGGATGGATTAGAGAGAGCGCCTAAATGGAAAATGATCACCATTACTTAATTCACGTCAGACGCTGTACTGATATGTGATACCCTATTTGAAAGATTATGATAACCGCAAACAACGAGTGTTTATTCTGTAAAGATCAATATTTGGAGAACAAAAATCATTCTCACATGAAATTCATCAAACTATATTTGCTAAAGAGTTATTCATTATGGTGATAGGTGTTTTGGCATTTAGTTTAAGCATCGAGAGTATACACGCTATGTTCGTGTAGGTTTATACACTATTAGTTGATACTGTTCTGTAACATTGCCTGGTGGATAGTACGCGATGTCCCGTCGTAACATTAAAATGTTAGTAGACAACTTGCATCGATTTGCAGAGGAGAGCTAAAAATAAACACGTAACCAAAAATTTTCAGGACAGGTTGCCTTTAGGTCTTTCAATGTTCCATAATTTCCCGTGAAATTTAATAGATACAATAGGTTTCAAGAGTGAGCATATTTTGATCCCAACATCATTTCTCCAGTAAGAAAATTTAATGTGCGGAAATCGCGTGGAATTGTAGGCCGCCACAGGATTTGCAATGGTCCATATGATCCTAAACAGTTGCAATACTCGATGTCATTAATGTTTACATCAGTAATGCAAGGCGAAACCACATATCTTTTAGCAAACCATCTAGTTACGAGTGAATGATTTCAAACAATATTCGCGTTATAATGAGCTCTGGACATAAAGTTAACTGAAGAGTCTTAAACATGAAGGTTGATATGATGACTCAAATGAGCCCGACCAGCAGCCACGTAATAAAGTATACATGTATATTGGCATACTTCTCAATAGTTCTGGCATATGCAAACATATTTCCTTTTGACGGTACGGCAAAGTGAGTAATACAATATGTGATGCGGAAATGTTGTTTCTGGGAAGGAACAATGTGTGAGGGTTGTTCTTCAATTTAATTAATATATTACCAAACCATGCGTAAGAATGATTAGAAGCAAAAACATGCATATAGATAGTTTATAATCGGTTATTTTACTTGGATTAACGCACTATAAGATAGTTATTGATATAATCATATGTTCTTATTGTGGTGCTATATAGTTTGTTTGTTTAAAGCTGAGGTTTTGAGGGGGAATACATCGTGATATAAATTCGATTCGTATATATCACAACTGGCGTCCGGTCTTACGGCTCGAGCCATCTTGCTTAACACGCTTAACATGGCCACTCTGATTCATGTAATCAGTAATTGGACCTTTCATTTATTGAATAGATAGGATTCGTCTTCACCGTATAAATCAATGTGTCGGGTTTGTAGATCTATGGCCCTGTTCGTTGAATGGTGTATGATGAAATTGTGTATATATTGGTAACGCCTTGTGACACAATTATACGCAAAACGATGTTTGTATCGATATGAACGCTTAATCCATTCCAGGTCTGATTATCGATCAACATGCATCCAACAACGTTAGGTGATTCCATACAAGTTATTTTAAGTTAAATTATGCTTACTATTAGATCTGTTCGTTGGAACATTGACACCGATGACTTTCGAAATCAGAAAGTTTAATTGTGGTCGGACATAAATACGTAAAGCCTTATGTTAAATTATCCTAACTCTTATATATTTATTCATTGGAATATTGACTCGATGACCCCCGAAACTCTAAGATGTATAGGTAACAATAAGGTAACAATATCGCTGAACAAATGATGAATAAATGAATAGCAAAACGTAATGTGTCAGCTGGTTTCCGTTAGGATGTGCGTCTGAGTGGATTAGACCCTATGCAATATCAGGAAGGTTTGTCATGGCTGTCGCAAGTAATTCGCGCTTCCTCCGTCTGTAGATTTAAACTTGATGACGAAATGGTCACCGGTGCTCGATTGCATAACAATGCACAATTTATACGCACGCAGCGTCTATAAATCTGCTGATGGTGTTGCATCTAGCGCCGTTGTTGAAATCACACATTATCCCCAACCTGATGACGAGGGACACCAATTTATTCAGCAAACAGGAATACTCCAGCATAGTGGAAAAAAGCATCTTTACGACCTGTGTGGTTGATCCCGCGAATTAAAAGATTTCGTTGCACATCGACTTTTGAGCCCAAGTTGGGCCAATTGCCACCGGATGTCAGCATCATAGTGATATAGCCATTGCTACATACTAGCCCTTAGCCTGGCCTCCCCGACATAAAATATCGCGTAAGACATTGTGCAAAATCCATGCATTTCACCGAAATGTGCTGATAAGTTTTCGATACATACAAGGATGGCTCGGCCGAGGACCGTAATAGCTCCGTGTTAGGGAATGGCTACACAGGCGTTGAGGCATTGCGTGATTTGAATGTATATGAAAAGTAGATTGTTTTGATTCTATTTAAAGCTGCTCTTACAATAGGATGCGACCAATATACATAAGCGGACTAATAAGAAGACTAACATGTAGGTCAAGATGTCACGCTATCTTAGGATTGCGACGTCATTGCAGGTGCCCATCATTAGGATAGAGGAATAACCACAAATGCGTATGCGCCTATTACTTTAAAGCCAGTTGCGCTACGTGGTTGTATGTTTATTGTCACAGCCGCATACCCACAGACAGGTTAGCATAGCGCAATCATAAATAAGCTCTTGTGATCTATTCGTTTCATTCTTGAGAACCTAATTTACAAATCACTATTCTACATAATACCCTTTTATTGTTGGTGTATACCAAGTAGCCCCATTTCTTGGCAAAATACGCGAACAATATATTAGTGTGTAACGCATGTTTGATGGGGGCAGCTAAGTAGTTTACTACTTCTGCAAGAGCCAAATATTGTCCTGTAAAATACCTATGGAATCTGTCAAAGCGGCCAGTCATAAACCTTACTTTTTTAAGCCAGCTAGTCTTTATTTTAAGACTTTATTCCTGTGGAAATAATATAATAGTGACTATAACAAAACGTGTCGATCATACAAAACGTAAGAGATACATTGGCGCATTAACCCTTTCTGATTACCGACCTTGGTTATTCAGGTTCTCCACCGATCAACTCGTTGCTTGATATGTTAATGTTATATACGCCTCAATAATCTTGTATTGTACACTACATGCTCAAAGATATTTATATTAGGATTCCAATATACGTTTGCGTTGTTCATGATATCGTTCATAACGAATTGTAAGTAAACGGTATTTGATATAAATGACCCATGTCTTGCAACATCAAGCTGCTGTAAGAAGCTGCCACATATATTCCTTATAGCTTTACGATATCAGACTCGGCATATTCCATTCAGACCGATGAAATACACACACTGTAACAAATGTTGACACACTTGCCAAAAATACAAATCCCAGTGGTTTGGGCATCTTATCTTAATGCACCTCAAGAGTGGAGACAGCAGCTGCGTAGCGAAGTAAAACTTAGCTAGATAGTGGTAGTTATATTGTGTAGTACATTGGAAAACAAGTAATCTGGCCTTCTAAGCGTTATCATTCTTTCAAAACCATTGACCACTCCCGACTAAACAGTAAATATTTTGGCTAAACAATTTGCATGGTCACCAATATCAATTAAGCGATAGGTAGTCGTGGCATAACAGTTTTTGGTCAATGATATATTGCTTTACCAAGGATAGCAATAGTTGGTATGATATGCCGTCACATCAACGCGGTATGAGAAACATTTACAAAACCACGCCCTGTTCTTCCAACTTCTATTAGCTCACACGCATGGATGTTCCCATGAATACTGTTTGCCAACAAGCATTGATCAAACCAGCCTCCTTGTATTTCTTTAAAATTAGTAGCTGGGTTCACCATATTCTCCACCACAGGCTGTGAGCTCTCTAAAAGGCTATAATGTCTCGTTCATATTCACACAACTATTATAAACGTTGAAATGTGCTGCAATATGCCGCAAGGGGCGGGCCTTAAACGGCCTCGTTCGTGTCATAGAATGGATCATCGAGAGTATTAGTATTCCTTGTTTTCCGATAAATTATTCTCTAAGGGTCACATAGAGCTGTTAGGGTCCTTTAGAGCTACATTCGCCTACATTTGTAATATAACTGGCGAGATGGTGAGTTGAATTTTGATGATAGCTCTTAGAGTGATCTAAAAGATTAACATTATTTTTCTGCAGAAGGAAGTATCACTTTATATTTTAAACTAAAGATAAAATCAATATACATGCTTAGGCTGGCTATGACTGGTGTAAAACACTATTCATATCGTCTGACAAGGCGTACAGGGCACTCCAACCTGACCAGAACCGTTTAGCAATACTGCTTATCAACATGCATACGGTGTTCAATTTGCTGAAGCAGGTTGTCAGATCGAGTTTAAAATAAAACCATTATATTGTGATTGAACTATCGCCAAACAGCAACTTGTGTGCGTCCTCCGCATTAATCGCTTATTATCAACCAAAGCCATATTTTCGTAATCAATCTTTAAATATATGCTTAACTTGCTTGCTACTCGTATTGGCAGTGTTATTCTTAATGTAACAGTAATGAAGACCATAATAAACAATATTGCTTTCAAAATGGCTATGCGTCGTTGATAGTCGTACATGGATGCTACACGTACGATTGTTCTTCAAACATAGCCTGATTCCATGAGCATGATAATTTCCAAATATTTCTTTGTGTCTAATAGCTTTAGTATGGTCTCGGGCGATTATATTCGACATATCTGGCTATATTCCTTTTAAGGGCAACTTGAGCAGCTCGCATTTGGTGAGTCTATTAATATAATTGAATGTGTGACGCCTCAGTTTTTGATAAGTAGGCATCTACTTAATAGTAGCCTTGGGTGAATCACTGTGAAGGAATGCGACACTGATACATACATATAACATCTCCCTGCATCGTTCGCACGTTCAGCATAACAGAGTTGGTCACAATCAATCGCGTTCCAATGGACATTTATTTCAGAATAAAACGGTCAGATATGGGCAGAGGTAAAAAGCGGCTGCGATGGAAATGTATCTATTGTGCTCGCACGAATCTGCAGCGCATGCAAGCTTCTAATAATATTCGGTATAATAGTGGAGTCCAGAGCTGTGAAAAATGCGTTCCCTAATATAAACATTTAACGATCTTTGTTTCGTGATTAAACTCATGCTTATTCAATAACAGCAAGTCTATTTAAAAGAAATAACTTTTTTCCATTATCTTACTCTCAGTGTCTTCAACATGACTTGTTAAATGCTGTCAGCTTAATTAGCTATTTATATTGGATACTACGTGAGGCTAAATTTGCTATTCATATTGGATACTTACATTAAGCTGTATTTGCTAATCATATTGGATACTTACATTAGGCTCGATTTGCTATTAATATTGGATACTTACATTAGGCTGTATTTTCTATTCATATTGGATACTTACATTAGGCTGTATGTGCTATTCATATTGGATACTTACATTAGGCTGTATTTGCTATCCATATTGGATACTTACATTAAGCTGTATTTGCTATTCATATTGGATACTTACATTAGGTTGTATTTGCTATTCATATTGGATACTTACATTAGGCTGTATTTGCTATTCATGTTGGATACTTACATTAGGCTGTATGTGCTATTCATATTGGATACTTACATTAGGCTGTATTTGCTATTCATATTGGATACTTACATTAGACTGCATTTGCTATTCATATTGGATACTTACATTAGGACAAGTGCACACAGTGAGCAGTACATCAACGTATGAGTCCCTTGACACATCTCTTTCGATTACTGGGTCATTCGAGGGCATCTTTTAGCGATCGGAAGTGTAGCTTATGAATCTACATGCTCATGCGAACCCATGGTCATGATCTGGTCCTGAACAACAACATTTTAAACAAAAAGTCACGGCAATGCCATTTGGAAGCCAAGTGACAACTAATCATCCCTTTCATGACAGCACCACATCATGGACCCTTATGCACTGGTGGTACTCGTTAGGTGTCAGCACCCAGGTAAATCTTTTGGGTTAATACACCAGTACTATTTTGAAGTCACGCTGTGCAATGATATATCATACTTTCTATTGCTGAAGGAGTCTTACCGGCAAATATAATTATGCTATTGAATTATGTTGCGGTATTGATAGCTCATTAGATATATCAATGGGTGATAGAATGAAGAGGGGACTATAACTTCACAGAAGCACACTACTCAGCAATCATGTTTCCACTCCACCAGCAAACAAATCCTTAACTTCTCCAACTGACGTTTCAGTAGCCACGTGGACACACCACCAGCCAGCCATCCATAACTGGAGTATAACTACAATAAGCGGTCAAGTCATTAATGGGCGGTGTGAGAAGGCAACGGGATCGTGTGCCAGCGTAGGGCATGCGTTCTGTTATTTAGCTTTATGATTCGTCTGGTGAGCGACGTAATTACACACCGGTATATGATTGTGTGTGGATGCAAAACGTGATGTGATTATTCCCCACGGCTGTGGTCATAAAATAAATAGAGTGGAACGTAAATTGACCCCATACTGTGATGCTGAAAGCAATTAAAGTGAATTGAGAGCACACGTCGAGTCTCATTTAACTGACAATGCCTGTTGGCTTGAGTTTGAGCGTTTGATCTGCGATTATTGTAGTGCTTAACTGGGATAGAGGCTACAATGTGTTCCACCCATTTAATGCAAATATTACGAAGCGCTGTCATTGACACGTTTGACAACACCACCACAAATGCATTGCCGAAATATCTATTCTGTACACCCGTAAATTAGGCCATAGGCATGCAAACGGGAAAAGTGTCCTACGAGAAATGATGTTTTTTTGTTACAAGCGAGCAATACACATGACCACGTTTTATATTTGGTGTAAGCAAATCCCTCTTTTCAGAAAGCACAATGTCAGCACTGCCATGTGACTAAAAAAACTTCTTTAAAGACCATTCAACGCTTTCAGACAAGATTCAATTTTAAAAAAAGATTGGAGAAGACAGGATCTTGAAAGAGAAATATTAATATCAAAACCAATCACCATGTATTTTTGCAGAGCCGTTACTTATTTTATCGAATCTGACACTCGTCACAATACCGTCAAGTCGTCTTTCGAATGTCTAGCTGTTAACTACACCGGAGGATTGTATGCCTAATTATATTTTATTCGTATGCTAGGAAGGCAACGTGATTAATGTCATTTTCCTCTTTTCAGTCAGAACTGCTAAAAGGCACTCCACCAAATTGGCTCAGGCTTATTGATTTAGTCAAGGACAATCTTACCTCCACACTTGGTTATTGTACTGACTCGATCCTCTACGTATGAGGTCACGTAAGTTTTACAATTCAAGGAATAACCCATTTATGACATGTGTGTTTCACTAAGAGCATTAGGTAATCGATCGAAAGTAGGTCATGCATACGTGTGTTCGGCATCCCTGGTGGATCAACAATTTACCATGATCAGGTGGTTCTTACATATTACTGTCACGGTATCGTTCATATAGTCCTGTCCATATGATCTACTGTTCGTTCATTTTCGTTCAATTATGCGCGATATTAAGCTGAATTGTGACGCAACTATTGCCAATGTGCTTTTAGTACTTAACTGCATACTCAAAGACCTCTCTGCATACGATGGTTGCCAGGTTAAAAGACATTGGTTTCAATGCCTTTAAAACCTCTGACTTAAGTCTTCAGAAAGGAAGTGTTTTATGCGCGACTGATTGACATCAAAGTAAATGATTGACAACTGATAATGCTTGACATGCTTTTTTAAGTAAATGCTAAACTTTCATACAGTTAACAAAACCGTTATGGATGGATCAGAGAGAGCGCCTAAATGGAAAATGATCACCATTACTTAATTCACGTCAAACGCTGTACTGATATGATGATACCCTATTTGAAAGGTAACGATAACCCCAAACAACACGTGTTTATTCTACTGTAAAGACCAATATATGGAACAAACAAAATCATTCTCACATGAAATTCATCAAACTATATTTGCTAAAGAGTTATTCATTATGGTGATAGGTGTTTTGGCATTTAGTTTAAGCATCGAGAGTATACACGCTATGTTCGTGTAGGTTTATACACTATTAGTTGATACTGTTCTGTAACATTGCCTGGTAGGTAGTACGCGGTGTTCCGTCGTAACATTAAATGTTAGTAGGCAACTTGCATCGATTTGCAGAGGAGAGCTAAAAATAAACACGTAACCAAAAATTGTTTTCAGGACAGGCTGCTTTTAGGTCTTTCAATGTTCCATAATTTCCCGTGAAATTTAATAGATACAATAGGTTTTAAGAGTGAGCATATTTTGATCCCAACATCATTTCTCCAGTAAGAAAATTTAATGTGCGTGGAATTGTAGGCCGGCACAGGATTTGCAATGGTCCATATGATCCTAAACAGTGCAATACTCGATGTCATTAATGTTTACATCAATAATACAAGGCGAAACCACATATCTTTTAGCAAACCATCTAGTTACGAGTGAAAGATTTCAAACAATTTTCGCGTTATAATGAGCTCTGGACATAAAGTTAACTGAAGAGTCTTAAACATGAAGGTTGATATGATGACTCAAATGAGCCCGACCAGCAGCCACGTAATAACGTATATACATGTATATTGGCATACTTCTCAATAGTTCTGGCATACGCTAACATATTTCCTTTTGACGGCACGGCAAAGTGAGTAATACATATGTGATGCGGAAATGTCGTTTCTGGGAAGGAACAATGTGTGAGGGTTGTTCTTCAATTCAATTAACCTATTACCATACCATGCGTAAGAATGTTTAGAAGCAAAAACATGCATGTAGATGGTTTATAATCGGTTATTTTACTTGGATTAACGCACTATAAGTTAGTTATTGATATAATCATATGTTCTTATTGTGGTGCTATATAGTTTGTTTGTTTAACGCTGAGGTTTTGAGGGGGAATACATCGTGATATAAATTCGATTCGTATATATCACAACTGGCGTCCAGTCTTACGGCTCGAGCCATCTTGTTTAACACGCTTAACAAGGCCACTCTGATTCATGTTATCATTAATTGGACCTATCACTTATTGAATAGATAGGATTCGTCTTCACCGTATAAATCAATGTGTCGGGTTTGCAGATCTATGGCCCTGTTCGTTGAATGGTCTATGTTAAAAATTGTTTATCCGTTGGTATTGCCTTGTGACACATTTATACGCAAAACGACGGTTTGTTTGTATCGATATGGACGCTCAATCAATTCCGGGTCTGATTATCGATCAACATGCCGCCAACAATGTTAGATGATTCCATATAAGTTGTAAGTTAAACTCTGCTTACTATTAAATCTGTTTGTTGGAACATTGACACCGATGACTCTCGAAATCAGAAAGTTTAATTGTGGTCGGACATAAGTACGTAAAGCCTTATGTTAAAATTATCCTAAATCTTATATATTTATTCATTGGAATATTGACTCGATGACCCCCGAAATTCTAAACGTATTGGTAACAATAAGGTAACAATATCGCAGAACAAATGATGAATAAATGAATAGCAAAACTTTTTATGTGAGCTTGTTTCCGTTAGGATGTGCGTCTGAGTGAATTAGACCCTATGCAATAACAGGACGTTTTATAATGGCTGTCGCAAGTAATTCGCGCTTCCTCCGTCTGTAGATTTAAACTTGATGACGAAATGGTCACCGGTGCTCGATTGCATAACAATGCACAATTTATATGCACGCAGCGTCTATAAATCTACTGTTGGTGTTAAATGTAGCGCCGTTGTTGAAATCAGGTACACCAATTTATTCAGCGAATAGGAAAGCTCTAGTTAAGTGGAAAATACGTCTTTACGACCTTTGTGGTGGATCTCGCTAATTAAAAGATTCCGTTGCACATCGACGATTAAGCTCCGTGTGAGTGAATGGCTACAGGCGTTGTGGCATTGTGTGCGAGAAGAAAAAACGGCCATTCATTCACAGCTTGTCTCGTTTTTATTTTAACTGGAGTTCCTCATTCCCTAAGTTGGTCAATTGGATCGCACGAGGCGTCTGTGTGATTTGAATTCGGTTTTTTTTAGCCAATATCAATCGAAATGTAAATTAAAAGTTGTTTAATCAGATTCTAATTGCAGCTGCTCTTACTGGTATACATAGGCGGACTGATAAGAAGGTTAACATGTACGTCAAGATGTCACGCAATTTCTGGATTGCGATTTCATAGCACATTATGAGGAAGAAGAAGTAACCATAAAAGCGTATGCGCCTATTACTTTAAAGCCAGTTGCGCCACTTGGTAGCATATACACAGCCTCAAGCTCGCATGCAGGTTAGCATAGCAAAACCATTCAGTGAGCTGTTGTGATCGATTCGTTTCATTTATGAGAGCATGATCTGCAAATAACTATTCTACATAATACCCTTTTATTGTTGATGCGTACCCAGTGGCTCCATTTGCTAGCAAAATAGCGAACAATATATCAGTGTGTAATGAGCGTTTGATGGAGTTGACTAAGTAGTTTACTACTTTTGCAAGAGCCATATATTGTCCTGTGAGATACCAATAAAACCTGTAAAGGTGGCCAGTCATAAACCTGAGTCATTTTTCAAGCAAGCTAACCTTTATTTTCAGACTTTGTTCCTGTGGGCATTATAAAATAGTGTCGAACATACAAAACGTAAGAAATACATTGTAGCATTAACTACGATAATCGAATCTGGTTATGCAGGTTTTCCATCGATCAACTCTCGTTGCTTGATATATTGGTGTTCTTTACGTCAAACGGTGCCAACTCACTTCTAGTAGAACTAATGCGAAATTTACGTCATATTGGCACTAATATTCTCAATCTGGGCAATAATGTATTGCGTTGGTGTCAGTTAAGTTATATAATAAGGAGGCCAAATGATTAGTGGAGATTAAAGAGAAGCGGAAAATAATTCCTCATTATGCTGTATGACGTTAGTCACGTTATCATACGGCTGTATATATAGAATCTCTATTCACCTAGCACATAGCACCTTGACCCAATCCATCAAAAATATGTCCATGTATGTTTCCATCTAATAGGCTTGTTTCTGAGTTGAATTCAAAACAGTGATAATCAATTTCCTACTTCCGCCTGGTCGTACAAATCATTAAACAGCACTTTTACTTTGATTCTCCTGTAATTGACAGTGCTTGATTCAGCAAAGCACTCTAGACAATTGCTTTTGTTAATGAATTGACTTCCATTGTAATTGCAAGCAGTGAATTAGAAATTATACATCTGACATCCCTGTAATCTATGATAGTTCAGCAGAGTGCAGCTGACGCATTTCTGGTGACATCGTGCGATGCATTTATCGCGAAGCAGGTATATGTTGTGATGCTATCTGCTGAAGTTGTAAATCATATAATATATGAGCGGTGAAAAAAGTCAATTCACTTGCCATTATAGTAATTTGATTTACTATTAGTTTATGATACCGAACGCGTTGTGAAATATCTTCCAATATTTATTTTACTCCATGGAGCACCAACCAGACCAAGTTCGACTGGCGCTATTTAATAGCGGGTTCAGTGTGTTTCCTTTTGAATAATGCTCTTTTTTATCAATAATCCCGTTGCGGCAGAACATCCAATTGATTTAACGTCGGAATTTTGTCCGTTAAGTTCGTTTTAACTTTCAGAAGCGTTCCTGTCAGCTTTTCATCTGCGAGCCCTGATATAACGGTTAAATAACGTGCTATTGTACACAAAACGGTGCGCAATCTTCAGGATTCGCCCAACTAGGGCAATTATATTTAATGACAGGTGGTGTTTTTTCGTCCTCTCAATGGAGCTCGCATGTTGAATGATGAGTTTTGGATGATGCATGGCGTAATCTGTAGAGGCAAATGTATTGGTTGAAAGACACTGTTATGTTGCTTAAATGTAGTTAATTCTTCACAAATACTAACAAATCTCGAACATTATTTGCAGGCAGGTAAAGATAATTATAACTCGCCCACAACAGCTTTTGTGACATAACATTTATTCGAGGTGTAACCTGGTTAGCATATCGTTTAGGAACGGCAGCTATGCAACGCAGGGGATTACTGCTGAAGCACTGTCATCTTATACACATAAAATGCACATCTGCTCACACTTGAACGAGAAAGCTTGCTCTCCGTGTTGCAGCTCATTGTCATCTTGATATAATTCTGATGGATGTCTTAAGACTCTTAATCCGTTATTTCATCATACTTGGGGTCAAAGTCCTCCCATTGGGTTTTGACTGCGATGGCTCGTAATTTGACATATAGCCACAGGTGAGCAATGGACAGTTAAACAGTTAGATGTGGATAGTTCTATAAACGATTTAAGAACCGCTTAAACCTGCAATTGTAAAATTATAACCCTGGATAATTGTTCAGTCTGTATTGTTTTAATTCACACGCTATAGACACAATATTATGTTAATAGCAATATACAGCCACGCATTCCACTATAGTTTGTCTCGGATTATGAAACGCTAAAAGCTTACTTGATAACACTTTGTGCATGTTCGCATGGTGATTGCAAATCTGGTAGTCTACTCCACACATCGGCACTTTATGTCAAACCTAATGACGTCTAAATGAACGGTTTCTTTGAGAACAGTATGCGTAGGTTTTGATTCAACCATTGGTTTGACAGCCTATACACTAGACAGTCTAAGCATTGTCTTTGTTTGCTTTGATTATTGTACTGGATGGGATGATGCAAGCCCAAATCTTAGCAATTAAAATAGAAATATTGTGTTATCACGTGCAAAGAATTATGAACGTTACAGCAGGCGATGCTACAAAGCAACACGATTAACTCAACCATAACTATGATGCAATACTTGCCTAAACAATAGTATGACATTTCAAGCGCTAGAAAAGACAACATGGAACGGCAACATGTATTGTTTTGAAATAAGGGTAAATATAACAGGAGATCAAACCCAACGGCAAAGTTAATATTGATGTAACTTAAATAAAGACCATGATGAACAATATAAGCTTCAAAATTGGTTATACGTCGTTCATTACGATGAATGTATTGGTTAAATGGGATAGAGGCTACAATGTATTTCACCCATTTGAAGCAGATGTTACGAAGCGCTGCCTTTGACAGGTTTGATGATTCAACCACAAATGCCTTGCCGAAATTTGTATTCTGGATACCCGTAAATTAAGCGATGCTTTTTTGTTACAAGAGAGCAATACACATGACCACTTTTTATATTTGGCGTAAGCAGCTGCTCGTTTTCAGACAGCACAGTGTCAGAACATTGCCATGTGACTGAAAATGCTGAGCGATTTTCGGGTTAACTTGAAAATCTATTTCAGGCCATTTAACGCTCTTAGATTTGATAAAATAGAATAAAAGATGGGAGTAGACAGGAAATTTGAAGAAGAAATATTAATATCAAATATTAACTAATCACCATGCATTTTTAAAGAGGCGTTACTTGTTTTATCAAATCTAGCACTCATCGAGTGGTATGTGTTCATATGCTTTACGGGTGGTCTGTGGGCGTTCTATGGGTTCTTTGCGGGGATTTGGCCGCAGGGTCGAAACAACCAATCCGTCAATGAGAGGGACCCGTTGAGAATCCGTACGAAAACCGTACAACCTTTGGCCACGGGCTCTACAGGTCAAGACGGCGAGAAAAATCTTCACTAAATTGTATGGCCCCGCACGGGGCAACACCTTGCGGGCCAGTACGGACTCCCATGGTTTTGGTACGTCCGGGGCTGTAGACAGCCTGTTAGTCTTATGTGACTCAGGCATTACAGAGCATGATGCGCTTGAACATTTGTGGTAGTAAATATTTGATCTGTGTTTGATACATGTCACCTTCCTATAAATAATGATAATTATAACTAAGAAATATCAAGTGTAAACACGCCATTATATCAGAGGAATTATGACAGAATATAAGACCTTCACTTGATTAACCATGCATATGAAACAATGATAGAATACAAAACCTTAGTGAAATTGCACCATGCACATGAAACAATGCTGCGTGAATGATTGTTCAACACCATGTCATGCCTAAATATAATGAGAGTAGGCCTGTTTGTTCTATTTATCTTTACCATAGATAACTCAAACAATTAGGGAATGATCAGCCGGGTTCATAATACAGAAATGTCAGGTCGCATATCAGATATAAATATGATATGTTGGGATAATTCGAACTCAATGGGTTTGTTTTGTACGAAGTAAATGCAAAGTGCAGAAATAACAATATTCGTGAATATAATATAATAAGCTCGTACGTTTCAAATAAGATGTACTCAATTAATCAAATGCTGTACGAAAATCAAATATTTATACGAATCCGAATGGGCATCAGCATAGGGCACTGCTAGTCTGTTCGCTGCATACGCTTGGAAGCTGCATGTGCACCTAGGGCCTCTCAACCGATTATGCGCCTTTGACTCTGACACCTGACTATCATTATGCTTGAATAAATAAGGAACTAGGGCTGTTCGGCGACGGATAGCCCTGCGAGAGTTGCCTGTGAAAGATCCCGAATATTCACCAAGAAACTTACAAGGCTTTGATTGATTTGATGTTTTGCTGGATGTATGCCTGTTCAATGCAGTAAACGCTGTGTGGTATCCTATTGATAGTGCGGCTACAATAAGTTTTGTACTTAGATGGACATTGGTTTGTAAATCCTATAACATAGCATAGAGAAATACACGTAACGCTTATGACCATACATGATGAAGCATGCACACAATGTCGGCAGTGCTTCGTCGACGGTTCAGACAAGGCACTTATAGCCTTGCTAAGGGAGCTCACTCGCGACTCTGCCCTGCAAAAGTGGATATACGCCATATGTGTGTGCACACATGCCACTCCCTATAATATCCTAGCCTACAAGCAGATCAAATTTTCCACTCAATTTTGATCAATTAGAGAAGTACATTTCTTCAACATAGGCAACATAAGTCGTTGATAAATATTGATGTAGTGTGGGAATGTATGAGCCGAGTATATCCGTGTGGGGAAGTCATGAAAAAGGCCCGCATAGTGATTCACAGTGCACGAGTCAAAGCAAGCGGTACAATCTGGGTAAACATGATGGCAGATATTGAATAAGGTTTGCCATGCCTTACATAGATGAATAACAACATACATTGTTGTTGCTCGGCTGCATATCACCTATCACTATCAGCAAGACCCTAGACGAGGGCATCTTCGTCACAGCTTGGTACGATGCTGACTTGGTTGAGAAAGAATCGGTCTCGTGGTCAGATGTTACGAACCAACGGATGGAACGTGTAATGATTTCATCTACAATACATTTGATAAATTACCATGGTAATGCTCGATACGTGTACCTGAAATAGCTTTAATTATCACGAAAATTTAATTAGAATACCAAGACATTAAATTCATCTACTGATTTATTTAAAAAGAGTGGCGTTAGATACGGTTACATATATATCAGTATTACATATAACCATCAACATCTAGTAATTAATAATCCCTTTGTAAACTATAAAGGAACGGATGTTAAGCGGAACCAGTTCGTGGGTCAATACACATCAGTGATTACAGAGGTCATGCACAGTGTCCTGCAATATTGTATTCACTGAGATGTGCTACACTATATCATGATTATCATCTGTATGGAGGGGACATATTATATTTCGACGTTTATTTACATGTCTATATTCCACATTACACTGTGATGGTGATCTATATGGAGTGGTTATATTGAAATGTAATTAATATCTGTTTGGAGTAAAATGCTATTCAACTAAGTTTGATTTATGTAAGTGCTAGGTGGGAATAAGTTGTTAGCGCTAAAGTGGACGTTTATGGTGACCCCTGACGCAAACCCATCAGATCGTGAATAACTTAAACACACTCGCCATAATAAATTGCAACGAGCACGGGGGTATATAAGCATTATCTATAATTACGTCAACGTCATTGAGACAACTACTTTGATCATATTAGGCTTATGTTAAAGAACACTTAGAGTAATGTTCTAACAGGTCTGGTATGTCGAACTAAGAAATTTATTTGTATTACCTCTCACTTAGAACATTGATACCAAAGCCTCGATGTAGGTGTATCATTGGAGGCAATGGGAATGAGCAAATTATGTTTATTTCATATTAAAATGATAGCATTGTCTAACACTTTACGGCGTCGCATCAATTGGTAACAGTAGGATCTACGCCTACTTATTACAACATATGGAGAAAGAAAAATGTTGACGATTTGAACCTATTCTCGTGATCAATGTAATAAAATAGGGCTGGCTTTTTGTACGTAAATATGGACCGGGTGCGATAACAACTCACAGTAGGCATCTAACAAGTTCAATTGTCTGTGTCGTCCCAGGGTTTCGTTGAGAAGTGGTGGACAATTTAATCTCAGCGGCTCATAAATGACATAGCCGTCAGGTAAGTACACGTCTCGGGCAGACAAGAATCAAATAACGGCATAGCACTTGAAGACAGGTGAATCGCATGACAGATGAAACAGCACATGTACCAAGACACTTATTGAATGCATGCAACGTAAGTCATCAATGCCATATTTGATTAACGTGCACAATTGCAATACAATATCAGCTTCGTCCAACATGCAGTTTCCATCTATGTTGCTTTTTGGGCACCTCACCACAATGAGCATAGCATCGGTTATATGAGTGTTTGAAATCTACGTCGCGAAAGATGCTTCAAAGAAGGTGGCAATTGATAATAGGGAACTGAAATACGGGAATGTTACCACCATAATACGATGACCTAGCAGAAATATAATTAATTATGAGAGCTTATGCCCATGTTTGACATCAGCATACATCAATGTGCCACACTCATCATCACTCAATGATATGACGCAACACTTTCCATAAGAGACCTCTGATAATGATGGTGCCAATTAACGCAAATACGCATGGTGCAAACCAAATCTGTGAATCGACAATGCGTTAATGAGCCCACTTATTTGCTTATGTTCCTCCAATAACATAGGATACAACATTGCAATATATAATCTCCGTTCCATGCAGATATAACACGGCAAATTATGAATTATGCTATAACCCGACCGTACCATTCGTAAATCAGGTAGTGGTTGTTGGAGTCGTTTCTCGACATGCGAGGCGTTTGTATTGCAGATATGTAAGATTATTCACACCACAATGATCACAAATAGTGACTACTCTGAATGTAAATTATTCGTCCTATTCAATTAGATTAACAAAAAAATAATGTGCCCTCTCTACCTAATACAGACCACTTCATTGAATAGCCATCGCTCTTTTTTACGCGATATAACATGAACCAACGATTCTGAGAAAACAATATTTCCACTTAAAGTCCAAGTAAATGAAAGATCAGAAACAGACCATTGTTTGGATGTAAGGTGGGACACAATAAACACATTTGCAATTTATACACGTCAGTCAAACTGTTTGCAAGCACATGGTCACGATATCTTAAATGCGTTTACTTAAAATACACCACGGTTACAACTTTCATTTCAAAAGAAGAAATACATGGACACTTTTGCACTTGTTCCCATTCGTTCATAACTCACTGCGCCTATCATAATTGTGATTAACAACAACGACGAGTAAAACAACGAACGCGCTGAAAATCGTTGATAAGCTGATGGTTTGTTATATTGAGAATCCATACTGCGAATTAGGAGACTCCGTTGGCTTTGGAACATATGAAGAAAGGGACAATACTCCCCTGTAGGTAAGTAGCAAATGAGATATGGGCACTGCCCATGATTATATAACATCATACAGTGTTGTATTCAATCTTATACAATCATCGTCATTAATCCTTTGCATATATTGCAAATTGGGAATATTCGCATTCGTCTGACATTATTCCAACCAATTCGCCGTTGGTTTAAATTTATTGGCCCATAAATGCACAAGATTTCACTTAAGCTTTCATCATACATTAATTACCGATGACAATGGTTCGTTAAATCAGCATTTCTATTTGGCTAAGAGAGCGTCACAAATTCCGGGATTGGCGCGTGGGATGTGATTGGTTTTGATTAATGTTTTGCGATTCCCCCAATTTATTTATTCAGTCTTGGTAGCGAACTTACAGTGACAGGCTATTATGAGGACAATGGTTTCCACATTTGGATCTACTTGTGCAGTATGCATCAGACGATAGCCTAGGTGTCTCTCTCCGAAGGTTTCCATTCGATGAGCAAGCGGATGGTAAAATATGAGTGTTTCGCATAACTTACCACTCGTTAACTCATAAACACTAACAGGACGTGATAGAATCAAGGTCTGCATATCATTTTGTAGGCACTGCGTAGACAGAATATAGACTATTAATTGTAGTATGATGTGTGTGATGCATGCTTTCTGTCAATGAGAAGTATCGCAGGTAATTGACAGAAATTACGAACGCATGTCGTGATGACGCAGTAGCCGCTGTCTTCCTTTATTACCACTACGTAATAATTCGATGATAGACACGCAATCTTTTGTTACGCACAAGACACATGTATAACCAATGAGGCATACCAAAATGGTAAATGTAAGTGTCAGTTACGACAGAAATAACTACAATGTCGTGATGACGCAGTAGATGTCTTGTTTAATGAATCATACACACGCAATCTTTTATCTTTGCTTAAACCAATTACTTAGAATAAGTGTCAGTTATCAACTGTTGTTATGATATTGTGAATGAACTCATACGATTTATCTTTGCTTCTTACTTAGAATATTGATCATGTGCGCCGGGTTTATACCTGCTTATGAATAAAACCTTTCAAATGCCATAATCATTTGCATTTTGATTTAACGTCATTTGCATTGCTGCATTACACAATTTACAGAATAGCATGATTGATTTTGATTGTTCAGTTGAAACATTAAACGAGGGGAAAAGTTCATATCTACCAATAATTGATATAAAAAGTAAGATAAGATTGCATTAATTGCCTTCTTCATGACCTTTGCTTAGCTCCAGTGCTATAGAATGTTACTCAATATTATAGTCTTGGCGTAGTAAACACCTACAACAAATTTGGGCAGGCATGGATATGTGTGTAGATGAGCAAAGATTGAGTCCCAGTTTAAGGAGTACTTTATTTGTGAATGGCTAGTGCAACATCTGGGGTCTGCTGGTCGTGATTGAATCGCAGGGTATCATCATTTCTTTCACAATGGGTCCCTGCTCCCAAGCCTGACACTTGGGGTTGCATAAGTTGGGCTGCGAACATTGAGGAGACCAGATAGTTTGGCTGGATAAATGTTGACCATACGCTCCGTGCAAACTAACTTATGACAGCTATAACTAACTACTGGATTAGAAAGGTGTATGTGGCCGATTATGTTATTTATTTTTTATTATACCAAATTTATATAGCGCCAATTTATCAGTAAAGATCTCTAAGGAGCTGCACAAGCACAAATGAATTAAATATTACATATCGGCTACTAAAATTTAAGAAGACAATAAAATCTATCAAAATAAAGACAATAGTCCGTTCATGAATAAGTGTAATAAAATATAGCACAAGTAGTTCAATCTGACCTAAATAGCTCAACACAGCAATAAGCCTGCCGAAAAGGTGGGTCTTTAGATTCCGCTTAAAAACTGACTAGACTAGGTGAATGTTTAATGTCCTCAGAGAGTTCATTCCACATCTGGGGTGCAGTCACTCGGAAAGATCTGCCACCGTAGGTAGAAGTCCTTGGATTTGGGACAACGAAGAGGGATCGCATAGCTGAACGTAGGTTCCTGGTCGGCTTGTATAGCACGATGAGGTCTCTTATGTACTGTGGTGCATGTCCTTTAAGCGCTTTGTAAGTGTAAAGAAGCACCTTGTACACAATTCTGTACTCCACCGGCAACCAATGGAGTTCAACTAGAACTGGCGTGATGTGGTCTCTACGCGATGTCTTTGTAATAAGGCGAGCACATGTATTTTGAACCAGTTTGTTGAGCAATGACCTTGGTAGGTTGTGGAGCAGGATGTTAGCATGGTCTAGTTGTGATGTTTTCAAGGACTGAACCAGAGAGCGACAGGCACCAACAGTGATGAATTTTCAGACCTTAGTAATGGAGCGGATTTGATGACAGCATGTTTTGATAATGGATGACACATGCTTCTCCATGGTGAGCGACTTAACCTAGTGAACACCCACGTTCTTGAAATAAGACGCTGGCATGAAAGTATTCTCACCGATGGTGATGGTGAAGTTCTGCTGATGGATGGGATGATGTTTAGGATGAAAAATATTGAACTCAAACTTATCCTGGTTGAGTTTTAACATGTTCTTTTTCATCCAAGCCTGCAGCTCCGCCACAACTGCTACAATTCGGGTTGATGTTTCTGACCATTGAGATGAAAGGACTAGCATGTCCTACGCTTGTGTATCGTCGGCACAGCTCATATGTTGCATATGGTGACGTCTTGCAATATCTCTTACTGGTCGTGTGTACATGCAGTATTTCTTTGGGTCTAATACTGATCCATGTGGCACACCAAATCCAAGTGACAGTCGCGTGGTTGCCTCGATGGCAACGCACTGGGACCTCCCAGCCAGATATGACTGTGTCCACCCTAGAGCCTTATTAGTGATACCAAATGTGTACCGGAAGCGTTCCAGGAGGATAGAGTGGTCCAGAGTATCACACGCTGCTGAGATATCAATCATGATGATTACCACTGATGCGCCCTTGTCTAGAGCTTCCAGTATATCGGTTTGGGAGCTGAGCAGTTTCCGTCGAGTGGTACTGTCTGTAGGCGGACTGATATGGGTCATTAAGGCTGTGTGTGCGGAGGTGGACCTCTAGGCGTTCAGAAACCACCCTCTCGAAGACCTTGGATATGAAGCTCAGGTTCGAGACTGGCCGATAGTTCTTTAAACATTCCTTGTCAAGACCGGGTTTCTTGATGAGGGGGCGGACAATAGCTCGTTCGAAAGTTGCAGGAACTGATGCCTCAGAAAGGTATTTGTTAATTATGGCCGTCATGATGGGAAGCAGAGGGTCAAGACATTGTATGAGCAGCGAGGCTGGAATTGCATCAAGCTCACTGGTGGTGCTTGGGACAGCATCTGCCGGAGCTTCTCTTCCGTGACTGGGGCGAACTCAGCTAATTGTTGACCTGCTAAAGGGATCTCGCCAGCACACACATTGTGACAGCTGTCATTGTCAGCAAGGTGAATGGTGGATTTGATAGCTGAGATCTTTGAGATGAAAAACTCACTGAACTTCTCTGCCAATTCTAGCTTGAGTCATGCGTAGGCAATACTACACCACCACTATCTACCCTGAGGCTTCTTGTTATCTTATACAGCTTCGTCTGGTTCCTCTTGCACACGGCTATCTTATCTACAAAGAATGACCGTTTAGCTTTGCGTAGCAGAGAGTTTATAGTTCCTGCACTGTTCACGGTAGACCTCTCGATGCACAGTTAGCTTGGAAATTATCCATGTACGTTCCCTCTTCCTTCTTCTCATGCTTTGCCTCATGAAGCTCCTCAGTATACCAGGGGGGTGTTGGGGCGGAGAGTAATGTCTTGGTAACACATAGGGGAGTGTGTTTCCAATAAGGACTGAAGCTCTGAGTTGTAGGAATCAACTAACGCAGCGAAAGGTTTGTCTGTGTCATTCAGCCCCCTTGATGCAGCTGCATCCCTGGCAAAGTCTTCAGTGACAATGTCGTTCAATCGCCGGAAGGACACTTTTTTTCACTCTGGAAGGTTTTTATAGGCTGATTCTGCAGTATATGGCCAAATCATCACCAGCTTAAATCATTGACCAACTGGTTTGCCCAGGAGCAAATCACTGGTTTCACGCGTTATGACAATGTCTAGGGTGTGACCTCGCTTATGAGTGGAGCCTGCCACGTGCTGAGTCAGACCAACAACCCATAATATGGCATTCATATCCAAACATATACCAGTGCATAATAATGTAAACGTCGATGCCACGTGTTTGGTGCAGCCGAGAGTGGGCGGAGGCAAGGATTGGAACATTACATGAGGTTGTGACAAGGAAGACTGGACGTGTCATGGGAAGTTACATTTATTGTCCATATCATAAATGGATGTGCATACGGATGAGAGAGATGGGCTGTAAGTTTCACCTACCGCCCTTGTAATGGGATATTTGTATGGACATTGCTCAGCTGTTTGACTGCCAAATAAAAATGGGGTGCATATATAGATGAGCAAAAATTACATGAGAGGAGCTGAAAAATGAATAAAAAGTCTGAAGCTCCTGGTATTTCAAGACAGTCACCCAACCAAGTACTAACCAGGCCCGACGTTGCTTCACTTCGGTAACGGGATGCACGTTGATTAAACATGGTCTTCAGACTTTATTTTCTAAGCTTCCAGTGTATTGGATTTGATGATATTGTTGACTGTGGTTATTGACTGTAGTTATTTTGCACGTCATTGAGGGAAAAGATATAAAATACAGGGAACACTCTTGAATCGTAACATCCCCAGTGCCTTTAGTAGCGACGTAGTGATTCCGCGACAGCATTCTGTTTGTTTCATACTGGGTACAAATATACAATTGTACAAGTCAAGTTCAACAGGTCGCTTCACTGTTTAAAGTAGTTGCATTTAAGTAAATTACATGGCCTTGTTTCAGCTCTAAAATTAGGTCGAAATATATTATATCAGCACATTACCTCTTGATTTGTTTCATTTGTAACAGGGACAATGGTTACAGCATCAGATTCAGTATCAGCGACCTCAACTTAAGGCAACCCCATACTTATGATCTTACCATTCGATAACATGGCATATCCCTCTCGTGAAGTTTGATGGGATGTTCGTGTTCATGGAAATAATCTCGCAATAAGTTTACAACTTGGAGAAGTGTAATGGGGTTTCCATCGTAAGTGTTTTGCGCTGCAATGACTTGATCGATGCGGATATGTAGTGTATTGGAGGTGCTAAAGTTTATGCGAGCTCTCTAGGACTGATTAATCGCACATCTGATTTCGCTTATCTTGGTGGAGCAGATTCTGAGCACGTTAGCACGTTAGCCTACCGCAGAGTCGGAGGAAGAATAAAGTCGTTTGAAGAGGAAAGGGATTCGGAGCGGAAGAATAATGTGACTGATCGATGATCTCGTTGAGAGCGTTCAATAACTAGAGGAACTTGTTGACCCTGGGGTTCGTCCACGTAATATATATTGAATAATCATTCAGCTAGTGCAAGGTGAACTATATCATATTACCATTTTATGTTTTTTGATTCTTTTAGATAATCCAATATATTTAATAACCTTCCAGGTGAACCATATCATATTACCATGTTAAGGTTTGATTAATGCTTTTAGATAATTCCATGTTGACGGATATTTTTGCTGGATCCAAGCCATAGATAAATTAGCGATCGAAGTCACTTGCATGGTCTGATCAGTAGCACAGCAACTGTGTCCCTTATTACCGATCGCAGTCACTTGTACGGTCTTATCAGCTGCACAGCAACTGTGTCCCTTATTACCGATCGCAGCCACTTGTACGGTATGATCAGCAGCACAGCCACTGTGTATGATCAGCAGCACAGCCACTGTGTATTGTATTTATACCACCACGATACTGTAAAAGAATGATTGTAACCTGAAGTGAATTACATGGCATATATCGATCGTGATTGTATGTCCAACAGTATCACAAACCATTAATCAAAGGATACAAACATTGTGCAGGAACATAAACGTGGTGTTAAGTCTTAATTCAATAGACCAGAATACGACCATAGGATCCATTGGGTTGGAAATAAATTTCAGCTTCTGTAGTATTTTATATGGTTTCAGAATTTTATAGCTTTACACACATCAGCTAACTACATTATTTACCTATTAAAGCTACTATTCAGTAAGGGGCCAAATTAGAGTCATGTAGTTCGGAAGTATGCAAAGTATTGAAGCCACTTTTCTTTTCGGTTTTTCGTCCGTTTATTCTTTCTCGGTTTTTGCGGCAACAAATTCAACATTAAGCTTTGATTGATTGGCAAAGAGAGGAGGCGTCCAGTATCATTAAAAAAAGCGGTAATAAGGTACGATTTTTTTACTCAACCCGGCGGGCCTGGTGACCATACCTGTGGCTGGTTATTGACTAAATATAGACCATCAGTTACCTTTATTGGTAGTAAAAGGGCTATGAAGACATCAGGTCATCATTTTGTGCGACACCACTATTTTTGTAATCACATTTGATGCACCCCAGCTGTCACGCTTGAACAAAATTTTGTTTTAGTACTACTTATCTGATTGAATAGAATAAACTCAGTTGAATAAACTGCAAAGGCATTTTCCAAATTTGTTACCATAGTGATATTGTGGCGATATTTCAAACCTTCAAAATTTTATGTTCTATGCCACTAAGTTGTTTGTCAGAACTAAATGTGTGATATTGATTAACATGCATTGTGTGACTCAGTGCGATAAGACTTGAGACAACAACTAATCCGAGAGAATGGTTTTGCTCTGCAATGTGATAGAATGTTCGGAAGCCCGAAATGCTGTAATTGGTAACAAAAAGCAGATGGCCTATTTGAGCAGCTGCGGTAGCATTTCAAGCAATCCCATTCTAGTAAAGCAAAATAGGAATAGCAAACACGCAAATAGGGAGTGGGGTGTCGTACTTAATGAATGAGCTGGTAGGCAGATTCCGTCTCAATCACTTTCGCCCAATATGGCCGAAACGCTTATCCTCAATTACAGTCACTGCTAATACAGACAGTTGTGTATCGTCTACCCTCTTTGATTCTTCCCAACATGAATAGTTTCATATTTGCAAATGGCGTACTTTGTTCTGTAAAAAGAATACCAGTATACTCAACCAGATTATTTTGCATGGATCTAGTTTGACAGAACAGTTGTTCTGCTAAATGTAATGTCTATAGCAGGACGTACTATATATAACCGCTATCTTGGCTTACATTTTTGCAGGACGTACCATATAAAACCTTTATCTAGGCTTACATTATTACAGGACGTACCATATATAACCATTAGCTAAGCCTACATTATTCCAGGACGAACCATATATAACCATTGTCTTTGCTTACATTATTGCAGGACGTACCGTATGTGACCATTATTTAGGCTCAGATTATATTGCAGGATTAGGACAAGAGAAACGCCATGCTTATTGGATTATTTACGGTTATGGTTATATGCTACAAATCCAAACATTTCACCATACATCAATGTTTGTATATCAATTTTCATCACATTCATGAGGAAGGACGCATAACCCGCATATAAATTATTGTTGTTTGGTGATTGCCATCCTTCAATTGTTCCATTTGTTCGTACGCTGTTCTTAATCACACAATTGAATCACCGACATATAATGCTCGTGTCAGATTTATTACTTTGTTGAAGCAAACACAAACATGTCATATTATAGCGGTGATCTCTATCTATCAATAAATATCTGCCGTGATTAGAGTAACCGCCCGTGGTAGAAATATAAACCAGTAAAGATTGCTAAATGTTCGATATGTTATGTGCATCGTGTTATTTGCATCGTCTGGTGCGCGTAACTATAATGTGCGATCACTTAATAGCTGCTATATGACGCTATTGCTATACATTTACAAACGTTACAAAACATTATAATACCAAGGCAAAGGCATTTAAATCGAGTAAGCAACTTTTTCCGGGGCAGATACGCTTCCACCACTAATTGAAGAATCACATCATATAGCTAAAGAGTTCTCCCCTCACTCACAGCAGTCCGCAGGTGAGTGGTTAATGTCAATAGATCACCAGCATCTATGAGGCATACCAGTGACACAACTTATCACAATGGTAAAGTACGGTTGACTGGTGAGGCTAAGTATGACATTTATCAAACGTGATGGAGTGTAAACCAAATGCATTAGTCTTTCCAATATTGGGGATAATGCCTCGCGCCAAGACATTTCTTGAAGATAATTATGTTGAGTAGATCCTTTCGATTTACAAAAAATCTGTGATACTAGTATGATGTGTTGGGATATAAGCCAATGCAGTGGTAATGCCACCTACCCCTGTATATTTTCGCTTAGAGCACATGAACAAGCTATCGGTGGACATTAAGAGCAAACGAAAACTAATTAAAGAAACAGAAATATGTTCTGATATCCAATAACTATTGTTTAACTTAGTTAGTAGTCACTTTATTATTCAGTATATTAAATTATGTTATGCTTCAACGCAATATAAAAACGGGTAATAAGCATCATATTGGCAGAGTGTCAAAACGGTGCAAAGCAAATTTGCTGTATCATAAGCAGGTGTATATTATTTTTCATTATCGACCGATCGATGTTAATTATGAATCATAACGGTAATTACTTTACCTATCAGAATTATCATCCAGGACGCGATATGTATCAGGGAAAAGATGGATGGATTTCTGTTGTTTTCTCTAATGCTGATTTGAATGCGATCATATAAGCCATTCATAATAGTCCCATGATACTGAGATGAGCTGCCGCTAAGTGTACATCAAAACAACCTAACGCTGGCCGGGTTAAGACTCTCTCAAGTAGATTCATCTATAACTGCTCAGGGGAGTCAACTACCACATGAGGCGGAACGCGCTCATTTGGAAAATCCGGATACATGATGCATGTGCAAAATTTAACCATGTAACTGTTACCGCTAGCCAAGATTTCCTAAATGAATTACTGGCTGTATATGAACACACACACACACACACACACACACACACACACACACACACACACACACACACACACACACACACACACACACACACACACACACACACACACACACACACACACACACACACACAGAGAGATATATATATAGATATATATATAATATATATATATATATATATATATATATATATATATATATATATAACGCGCTATATATATATATATATGAATATATATATATGATATATATATATATCTGTGTAATATCTCTATCTATCTATATATCACTATATATATATATATTACTATATATATATGATATATATCTATCTATATCTCTCTATATCACTATATATATATATATATCTCTATATATATACTCTATATATATATATATATTTTATATATATATAGCACGAATGCGACCTTTAGTGGACAAACCGCCAACCTTTCGCAGAAAGGATATACCAGTATGTCCACATAAAGTCAACGCACAATTTCTTTAAAAAATATTGAAAATGTTTTGGTTTGACTGTTCGAATATGATAGTCTAATATTAGTAACGTACAAAGATAATTATTCACGGGTGATTTCTGTGGATTTAGAATAAAATAGCGAAATAAATTTTTAACAACTAACCATTCATTGACATAACCCGCAAACCTCAATATCTTCCACAACCATATATACTTCGACCCGAATTGCCGAAATAATGTTTAATCATGTGTGTTGGATATGTTTATTTGAATAATTAAAATAATTATTTTTTTTTTAAATTTCGTTACCGAAAACTTAATTTTTCTTCTTATTCATCAATGTACAACATTGAATTAGATTGTAAAATTCTACCAATGGTTCATAATAATCAAATCTACAACAAATATTTTGTTGCTAATCCACGAAGACTGAAAATAATTTAAAAATTTCCGTATTCCGCAAATATTTGAAAATGTATATGGGCACGAAAAGTTGGATTTATAAGTATAAATTACTGTCTTGATCTTTCGTGGACGACCTTTCAAGGACCAAAAGTATATACCAGGCATACAAAGTGACATAAAGATTTTTATTCGCCTAAAACTATTTAATTAAAATTAAATTAAATTAACTCAACTAGAATATGCCACATAAATAATTGATCATAATGATAGCAAAAATGTATTAAAAATATTTGTCCACATATGGTTGGAGTCAGCGAATGGTTGTGATCATCACTATATATATATATATATATATATATATATATATATATATATATATATATATATATATATATATATATATATATATATATATATATATATATATATATATATATATATATATATATATATATATATATATATATATATATATATATATATATCAATGTTTCGTCATTATGGATTAGAATTATAATAATTGTTGTAGAGATTATCATAATGAGCCATTGCCACCGTTTTGCGACCTTATTAAATGTTGTAGTGAGACGAATAATAAGAGAAAATAGTTTTTCGGTATTAAAATAATAAAATAAATTCACATCTTTACCCATTTCAAATAGACATATTCTTCGCTCATATGTAAAAAAAAACATTCCTAAAAGATTATTTATGTACCTTATTAAGACTAGACTATCATAATAAAATGGTCAAACCATAATCTTTGTAACTATTTTTTAAGAACAAGTTCTGTGACTTTGTGTTGACACAGTAGTATATCCTTTGTGGACCCAAGTCTAAGAAAGGTTGGGGTTTGTCCAATAGATGAAGATGTTCTGATCATAGCATCATGCATGTGTAGTCGCGAGTTTATGACATCTTAGAGGAAACGGATGCCCCAATAAAGATGGTGAAATGGTGAATTGTGGGAAGTTTCCCACTATAAGACGAATACAAATCAGCCAATAGAAATGCAATAAATGATCAGAACTTATGCCCAGATCTGACTAGTTCAATAGGAACGCCGAGCTAGCTATTTTAGTGTCGGTCCAACATCTACGATTATGATGGTATCAATAATTGCAAATACGGACAAAATAATAAGACGCTTATAACAGACATTCAGAAGACCGTTGTCACAGCATACTGAGCGTCCGCCGCTAGAATTGTTGAATGGTTACAAAGAAAACGCCGTTCAATACTCCTGCATTAACACTTCGCATCATGTTCCCACTAATAGGAGAATCAGTGGGAAAAACGACGCTGAGTTAGTCCACTAAAGATCTCATTTACGATTCCCAATCGGCTAAACTAATGGCGTCCTAATGATAATATATTATTTTTAAGCTGGTCATCACTGAATACCTCCTCTAAAAGTTGATCTTGTGTAACATTGCTCAATGCGTGCTATTAAATAATGCAAGCATACATCTCCCTTCATGCAGAAAACATGCGACAAATAATGATTTTTATTCTTGTACAAGAGCACTAAGCAGTGTTGTCTACAGTAGTATTTGCGAATGTGGGCTGCTGATCAGACCTTTTTAAAGTAGATAAGTCGGATTATTTACGCCATGGTCGTCGTAACGGTTACCTCATTGCATTCGTCACCATGCACCAGTTTAAGTTTTTCACTACTAATGACTGCGCTGAAAGCCAATGTGTCATTTGAATTAATGGAATTAAAAAACAGGACCGCTCCGATATTTTCCTTTGAAAAATTTTCGGAATGTATAACTTAATCAAATAGCCATTTCACACTAAACAAATATAGACCAATTATATTACAATTCAAATGATCTTCATATCTGCGAAAATTCAGAATAATACCTCTGATAAGAGGCGAAGGTACAATAAATTAACCAAATCTAAGGCCACTCGTAACTTAAACTCATTAATCAAAAGTATTTGTGAAACACATATATTGCTCTTGTATGTCAATAACAGCATTATCACATTATATCACATGATTTGTAAGATACAAACTGAGGAAATATCTTTTCTAACGATTGGCGGCGAATCAGATATATATACTTATCGGGACGTCTGTGTGCTGACTGATCCGTTGACGAGAGTGACGATCGATGAAGTTTAGGACATATTTACAAGAGCCACATTTATCAAGCTATATATCGCACGCTGAAATCGATAATCTACTGTCCACCACTGTATCTATGACAGGTAGCATAACCGCTGTAGAGCACGATTAATGGTGTCCCACATCTCATCAGGGCGACTGCATCCATCACGAGGGTACATTGTTAGCTGATAAACAGCCATTTGAGCATGTGCTATGTTTTAGATATTGTTATTGTTTCCTCTGTTTAAACACAATTTTACATATTCGTAGCGATATTTTAAGAGATATCATCAGTCAAATACAGATATGTCGGTGCTGTCTGCCACAGAAGACAGTCTTAGGTGTTGTATCAAAAGGGTCAGACTTAGTAGGAAAGTAAATATGCGTGTTACGAAAACTTGAAATTCATTTAGTCAATTACAAAAGCAGTATTGTTACGTCTATGTCACTCACTCTGATTGCGGACAAATGAATATTGCGCATCGAATCTTTTTACGACCATTTACGGGCCTTGCGTTACGGTAATGCAGGACTGCTCTTTATGTTCATTTCTTCTGGATTCTTTTCACCATCAAAATGTCTACAGTACAAAATTATGAATGCTTTGCGAGGGTTTTGTAGCAGCAAACAAGTGTATGATTCAGCTCACTGCCACATCAATTGTAAAAAATTTAGCCATCATATTATGAAATATTGAATTGGCTATTGAAGCAAGCTAATTAAGATGATTTTGTTAAGTTGGTAATAGCGTCAGTCATATAATTAATAAATGATAACATTGTTTACATAGCTATATCCACCTGGTTGATAAACAAATCAGTAATGTAATTTTACTACAACTACCACGTTAGTACGTACATTCGAATTCATAATCTTAGACCCTCTGTTGAAATATGTCGATCAAAAACAGAGCTTGTTGTAAGCTTGAGCATTGCTGATTGTATGCAGACGTTGTGCAGTGCAAACGGCTCATACACATTGTTTTGCTGATATGAAGCTGGCAACCATGACATATTCAGAAAATAGCTATATCACCAAACTAATCGCTCTATCATATCTAGGCGGAGTCATCCGTGACCTGTCAATGTTGCTCATTGTTGCTGCGACGTGCTTATACAAGCAGATCGATCAGGTTGACAAGAACAACCATGGGTTGACGTGTGAGAGGTTGACGTGTTGAATCGTTTGAGACGGCACTTATCAAACCTCCTCCGAGTGAATCATGTTAAAAGAATAGGTTTTGGACATATTAGGCTGGCCGCAGGGGTTGATCTTGTGGTGCGGCATTCAAAGTCTGTCCACGCTTCCAAATGAGGCTAACACGATATCACTAAAGTTACAACGTTCTACAACTTTATCATCGTTGCAGTTATTTTTAAGGTCATAAGATCTAGACAATTTTCGATCGCTTATACAATCGGTAATATTTGTCCGGCATTCATCACATTTGAGTAGCAGCTTCGATAGAACAAACTGAAAGTCATTGGGCAATCACAAGAGTGTAAATGACGTCAGATCTGGCTTCAAACGCGCCGAACAATGGTGAAATTACTCCACTCTATTGCGAGTTTAACAGGTCGTTTGTCCGCTTTATAGAACGATGGGTCGATGCGTAGGAGCTAAGAATAGAAAGCTGTGGTATTCCCAAATATTAACTGTATTTGTTGTCGCCAAAAATATTCATATTCAAAATGCTTTTTAAATGCCCTTGACTTTCTATCACGGGCACTGAAAAAATATCACTTGTTTTAATATACGATATAGTCTAGGGTTTTCATTACCATGTTGACATCGCATGCGGATGATATGATATTCGTAATCTTGCTTTGTTGTGTTTGACATGAAATCACTTTTCAAGATCAAGGTGAAGTTTTAATATTATTGGTACAAATCCCAGTATCTCATTAACAGTGGTGCGCAAATATCATTGGGATTAGCATCCTCGATAAGTACGATTTCTGGCCGCTTAATGCAAACATTTGATAACCCATTTCATCTTAATTTACACATTAATTTGTGGTTACGGAACAAAAAAACATTTATAGTTTCAACCCAACATACCAATACATCATGCAACACAGCACCACAGATTAGTGCTTTACTGGCTCATAACATTCACCAAATAACCAAAAATAAACTAGAAAAATCGACTTTACACCTTTCCTCGCCTAATTTAGTTGTAGACGCATTATGCATAGCGACCAAAAATGTTGTTTATTTATTGCATCGTTGGAAGATTGAGGTTAAATATAGAGCATTCAAGCAAACAGACGGCCGAACGCGTGGCCGGGTATTAGTCCACGACTAATTCCTTTATAGCTATTTGTGGCATGGAAGACGGTCAGACGATGCAAATTTATTCGCTATGCTTAGGTGTCAATCAAATACATTTTATTACATCTGCAGAATTCCATTGAGAGTGACATCAATACAAAGAGCAATCACCATCTCTTGCAGAACACAACTAGTCCAGCATCACTAATTAGCAGAAACATATCAATCTTGTTTTTGCTGTCGGGCAAAACAATCTGCATGTGTGAGTTTATGTTTAGTGTCCGCAAGCAAATATGGCATTTTTATAACGACCCCAATCAGCAGCCATCCAGTCGATATGATAGGAGTTGATTGTGTCACCCGTGACTACGCTCAAGGTATTGGTTTTGTGGCTGTTGTGGCAGGCGGGAGTGGTGAAACACAGCTAAACCACCATGCGAATCAGCACGCTTAAGGAATGATGTTGAACAAAATTCGGTTACGTTTTAACCGCTATTAGTCACCACTAGCATATTGAATTCAAACGAAGCTGTGCATCTATGATTGCAACTGCCGCCGATTTGTCGATGCAAAATTCGAAAGCTAACACGTACATAGTATACCGGCGAAAAAATGACGATAATGGTAAGTTTTGGATGACCGATCAGGTCTTAAAATGATATAAATCAAACTTATTTGATTCTTTCGAGTCAGAGCAAACAATATTTCATTTAGTTCATTCATTAGTGGTTTGCACGAGACGCAACTACGTACACAAAACACACATGAGTAATTGGTGCAATTTTCCTACAATGAATGGACGAAAAAGATTCGATGAGGTGCATTTGAATGTGTGCAGTGCCTATAGCAATCACACTCCAAATTATTTGTCGGCAGTCAAAGGTGTTCGTCCGCGAACCTTTTGATTGAAAGATAATAAGACGAATTTCTCGCTAACAGGTCAGGGGTGGTGGAGTTGCAAAACGCCTCCACTGACATCTAGAATCAAGGCAGATCGCACCAGCAAAACGACGTTTTTGCCCACAAAGAATCGGAAAATATGCTATCAAAAATTAATACGGCAGTTCCTTGCATACCAAATGAAGTCACACTTAAAGGTCATCATTGGTACCACACAAGTGTTGTAGTAGAATCATAACGGCGAATCGTATGATAGAGTTACACAAAATGATTCTTGAGGCATAATAGCCATAACAGCAGAAGACATGTCAGTAGGAGAGCACCCAGTGTGAACAGTGTCTGGATTATATATTTATCCTCCAAATGTATTTTATCAGAAATTTACGCCTGGCAAAGCACTTCGCAAACGTGTATATTAACCGTACCTTTGGTCAAATAAGTAGCTAGAAAAGTTTAACGTCCCAATAAACAGTAAAGCTTCTAAATTGACGTTGATATGCGAAAGGTGCATTGCGTAAAAAGAAAATACACACTCTGACTATTCACAATGATTAACGTAGGTGGTGCA
>CM067358.1:35364235-35450462 GCA_034190875.2 Urechis unicinctus
ATTGGTAACAAAAAGCAGATGGCCTATTTGAGCAGCTGCGGTAGCATTTCAAGCAATCCCATTCTAGTAAAGCAAAATAGGAATAGCAAACACGCAAATAGGGAGTGGGGTGTCGTACTTAATGGATGAGCTGGTCGGCTGAGTCCGTCTCAATCACTTTCGCCAAATATGGCCGAAAAGCTAATCCTCAATTACAGTCACTGCTAATACAGACAGTTGTGTATCGTCTACCCTCTTTGATTCTTCCCGATATGAATGGATTTCAGATTTGCAAATGGCGTACTTTCACTCACAGCAGTCCGCAAGTGAGTGGTTAATGTCAATAGATCACCAGCATCTATGAAAACGGGCCCCCGGACCAGTCTTTAGCTGCCCAATCAACGTCAGTGAGTTCCACAGTCCCTACAGTGATTCCATGTTATGCATTGGTTGTGTACTTTTGCAAGCCGACGGGCATGGTATACCCCACGTAAAACTTCCTCAGGGGAAAATGTTGTCCATAGTTTGGATTCGTGTCAGCGTCTCAGACCAAATAAGCACATTGGCTCCAGCAAAAACAGCACGTTAATCAGTGCAACTGCCGCTGATTTGACGATGCATCATTTTAATGCTGACGTATAGGGCATACCAGTGAGACAAATGATCACAATGGTAAAGTGTGGTTGCCTGGTGAGGCTAAGTATGACATTTATCAAACGTGATGAAGTGTAAACCAAATGCATTAGTCTATCCAATATTGGGGATATTGCCTCGCGCCAAGACATATCTTGAAGATAATCATGTTGAGTAGATCCTTTCGATTTACAAACAATCTGTCAGATACGAAACGTGCTTGGCATCTTTGATGCTAGTATCCAATAACAATTGTTCAACTTAGATAAGTTGTTTGTTTGCTTAACACAATATCAAAACGGGTAATAAGCATCATATTGGCAGAGAGTCGAAACGGTGCGAAGCAAATTTGCTGTATCATTAGCAGGTGTATAATATATTGCATTTCTACTGATCTACATTAATTATGAATCATCTTTCTGTAAGGCCAGATCATTGCAGTAATTACTTTACCTATCAGAATTATCAAACAGGACCCGATATGTATCACGGAAACGATGGATGGATTTCTGTTGTTTTCTCTAATGCTGATTTGAATGCGATCATATAAGCCATTCATATTCAGGTTCATAATATTGAGATGAGCTGCCGATAAGTGTACACCAAAAAAAACAACGCTGGCCGGGATAAGACTTTCTCAAGTAGATTCATTGATCATTGCTCCTGTAATATATTCATGTTTTCTTTCGGACCAAGCAGATGAAGCCAACCCATAAGTGTATCTGTTGGGTTTGTAAGTCTGTTGGCAAGTCCCGACACGTCAAGTCAGCTCCTCTATCCTAACACCGCGGTCAACCGTCGACATGTGACCAACAAAGCCTCAAGCCCGAGGTCACAGCGCGAAACCTTGGTGCAGTGATGAAAAATGAACTGTCCATAGAAGCTCAAGTGAATCATGTCATCAAGGGTGTCCACTACCACCTGAGGCGGAACGCGCTCCTTTTGAAAATCATGTCATCAAGGGTCACCCATGCTACCACCTGAGGCGGATTTTCTAACGCGCTCTGTATTTGAAAATCCTGATACATGATACATGTTCAAAGTTCACCCATGCAACTGTTACCGCTAGGAATGATTTTTAAATTATTATTTCCTAAATGAATTACTGGCTGTATATATATAGATATATATAGATATCTATATATCTATATATATATATATATATAATATATATATATATATATATATAGATACCCCCGTTATTGACTATATATATATATATATATTAGCACGAACGCGACCTTAAGTGGACAAACCGCCAACCTTTCGTAGAAAGGATATACCAGTATGTCAACGCACAATTTCTTTAAAAATTATTGAAAATATTTTGGTGTGACTGTTCGAATATGATTGTCTAATATAAGTAACGTACAAAGATAACTTTTTTCGTGGGTGATTTCTGTGGATTTAGAATATAATAGCGAAAAAGTTTTTTAACAATTAACCATTCATTGACATAACCCGCGAACCTCAATATATTCCATACAACCACATATACTTCGACCCGAATTGCCGAAATAATGTTTAATCATGATGTGTGTTGGATATGTTTAGTTGAATAATTAAAATATTGATTGATTTCTTTTAAAATTTCATTACCGAAAACTTAATTTTTCATGTTATTCATCAATCTACAACATTAAATTAGATCGTGAAATTCTACCAATGATTCATAATAACCAAATCTACCACATATATTTTGTTGCGAATCCACGAAGACTTAAAATAATTTAAAAATTTCCGTATTCCGCAAATATTCGAATATGTATATGGGCACGAAAAGTTGGATGTATACGTATAAATTAGTGTCTTGACCTTTCGTGGACGACCTTTCAAGGACCAAAAGTATATACCAGGAATAAAAAGTGACATAAAGATTTTTATTCGCCTAAAACTATTTAATTAAAATTAAATTAAATTAACCCAATTAAAATATGCCGCATAAATAATTGATCATAATGACAGCAAAAATGTATTAAAAAGAATTCTCCAGGAATGGTTGGAGTCAACGAATGGTTGTAACCATCACTATTATATATATATATATATATATATATATATATATATATATATATATATATATATATATATATATATATATATATATATATATATATATATATATATATATATATATATATATATATATATAATGTGTGTGTGTGTGTGTGTGTGTGTGTAGTCGCGAGTTTATGACATCTTAGGGTAAACGGATGCCCCAATAAAGATGGTGACATGGTGAATTGTGGGAAGTTTCCCACTATAAGACGAATACAAATCAGCCAATAGAAATGCAATAAATGATCAGAACTTATGCCCAGATCTGACTAGTTCAACAGGTAGGCCGAGCTACCTATTTTAGTGCAGGTCCAACATCTACGATTATGATGGTATCAATAATTGCAAATACGGACAAAATAATAAGACGCTTATAACAGACATTCAGAAGACCGTTGTCACAGCATACTGAGCGTCCGCCGCTACAATTGTTGAATAATTACAAAGAAAGCGCCGTTCAATACTCCTGCATTAACACTTCGCATCATGTTCCCACTAATAGGAGAATCAGTGGGAAAAACGACGCAGAGTTAGTCCACTAAAGATCTCATTTACGATTCCCAATCGGCTAAACTAATGGCGTCCTAATGATAATATATTATTTTTCAGCTGGTCATCACTGAATACCTCCTCTAAAAGTTGGTCTTGCGTAACATTGCTCAATGCGTGCTATTAAATAATGCAAGCATACATTTCCCTTCATGCAGAAAACATGCGACAAATAATGATTTTTATTCTTGTACAAGAGCACTAAGCAGTGTTGTCTACAATAGTATTTGCGAATGTGGGCTGCTGATCAGACCTTTTTAAAGTAGATAAGTCGGATTATTTACGCCATGGTCGTCGCGACGGGTACCTCATTGCATTCGTCACCATGCACCAGTCTAAGTTTTTCACTACTAATGACTGCACTGAAAGCAAATTTGTCATTTGTTTCAATGGAATTAACAAACAGGACCGCTTCGATATTTTCCGTTGAAACATTTTCGGTATGTATAAATTAATCAAATAGCCATTTAACACAAAACAAATATAGACCAATTATATTACAGTTCAAATGATCTTATCTTATCTACGAAAATTCAGAATAATAACTCTGATAAGAGGCGAAGGTACAATAAATGAACCAAAATTAAGGCCACTCGTAACTTATGCTCATTAATCAAACTATTTTTGAAACACATATATTGCCCTTGTAGGTAAATCTCAGCATTATCACATTATATCTCATGCGTCATTAAAAACATGACAAGAACAATTTTCATTGGAAAAACCAAAATGGATGCACACTTCTTCGGTTGTTCACTTGAATTAATATCTCTCTGCACCTATCACAGCGCTGCGTTACGTCAAATCCCTCGGGCATGGCTTTCATTGGCGGCGATGGCTTACAACTGCATCTGAGGAAATTGCGATCTACAGCAACGACGAGTGAGACGGGATCGACTGTGGCATACGTTCCGCGTTATTCACGCAGGTAATGACTATAAATAGATAGATTGCCACTCATGTAAGGAATGAATATGCGAGTTACGACAGCTCTTAAGATTTGTTAGACACAAACTGAGGAAATATCTTTTTCTACCGATTGGCGGCGAACAAAAGTTTACATATTCGTAGCGATATTTTAAGAGATATCATCAGTCAAATACGGATATGTCATGTCGGTGCTGTCTGCCACAGAAGACAGTCTTAGGTTTTGTATCAAAAGACTCAGACTTAGTAGGAAAGTAAATATGCGTGTTACGAAAACTTTAAATTCATTTAATAAATTTGAAAAGCAGTATTGTTACGTCCATGTCACTCGCTCTGATGGGTGGTGCGCAATATCATTGTGATTAGCAATCATCGAGAATTCTGACCTCTTAAAGCAAACATTTGATAACCCATTTCATTTTAATTTACATATTATCTTGTGGTCAAAGAACAAAAAACATTTATAATATCAACCCAACATGCCTATACATCATGTCACAAAGCACCACCAATTAGTGCTTTACTGCCTTATAATAATCACCAAATCACTAACAATAAACAAGAAAAATCGACACCTTTCCTCGCCTTATCTGCTTTATAGACGCATAATGCATAGCGACAGCGAATGTTGTTTATTTATTTCATCGTTAGAAGATTGAGGTAAAATACAGAGCATTCAAGCAAACAGACAGCCGAACGCATGGTCGGGTATTATTCCACGACTAATTCCGTTATGGCTATTCGTGTCATTTATTTGGCTATGCTTGGGTGTCAATCAAATACATTATATTACATCTGCAGAATTCCATTGAGAGTGACATCAATACAAAGAGCAATCACCATCTCTTGCAGGACACAACTAGTCCAGCATCACTAATTAGCAGAAGCATATCAATCGTACTTTCGCTGCCGGGCAAAACAGTCTGCATGTGTGAGTTTATTTTTAGTGTCCGCAAGCAAATATGGCATTTTTATAATGACCCCAATCAGCAGCCACCCAGTCTATATGGTAGGGGTTGATTGTGTCACCCGTGACTACGCTCAAGGTATTGGTTTTGTGGCTGTTGTGGAGGGCGGGAGTGGTGAATCACAGCTAAACCACCATGCGAATCAGCACGCTTAAGAAATGATGTTGAACATAATTCGGTTACGTTTTAACCGCTATTAGTCACCACTAGCATATTGAATTCAAAAGAAGCTGTGCATCTATGATTGCAACTGCCTCCGCTTTGTAAATGCAGAATTCAAAAGCTAACACGCACATAGTATACCGGCGTAACAAATGACGATAATGGTAAGTTTTGAATGACCGATCGGGTCTAAGAATGATATAAATCGAATTTATTCGATTCTTTTGAGTCAGAGCAAACAATATTGCATTTAGTTCATTCATAAGTGGTTTGCACGAGACGCAACTACATACACAAAACACACATGAGTAATTGGTGTAATTTATCCACAATAAATGTACAAAAAAGATTCAATGAAGTGCATTTGGATGTGTGTAGTGCCCATAGCAATCACACTCCAAATCATATGTCGGCAGTCAAAGGTGTTCGTCCGCGAACCTTTTGATTGAAAGATAATAAGACGAATTTCTTGCTAACAGGTCAGGTGGTGGAGTTGCAAAACGCCTCCACTGACAGCTAGAATTAAAGCAGATTGTACCAGCAAAATCTAGATCGGGGCGTCCTTGCGCCAAACGAATTATTTGCCTACAAAGAATCGGAAAATATGTTATCAAAAATTGATAGGGGCAGTTCCTTGCATACCAAATGAAGTCAGACTGAAAGCTCATCATTGGTACCACACCAGTGTTGTAGTAGAATCATAACGGCGAATCGTATGATGGAGTTACACAAAATGATTCTTGTGGCATAATAGCCATAACGGTAGAAGACATGTCAATAGGAACGCACCCAGTGCGAACAGTGTCTGGGATATACATTTAACCTCCAAATGTATTTTATCAGACATTTATGGCTGGCAAAGCACTTCGCAAACGTTAGGTGTACATTAACCGTACGTTTGGTCAAATAAGTGGCTAGAAAAGTTTTAACGTCCCAATAAACAATAAAGCTTCTAAGTTGACGTTGATATGCGAAAGGTGCACTGCGTAAAAGGACAATACACACTCTGACTATTCACAATGATTAACGTAGGTGCTGCAATATGTCGTAGTTTCATTTGGTTTTGCAATCAAATGATGTTTGTCCCCCTTCCACCATGACAACATCCTGGAAATATTATGTAATGATCGGAAATAAAATAGGTGTTGTGAGGTCAAAGTGGTAACAAGAATAGAAAAAGACATAGGATGCAACGGTACAATTGGTGTAAATGCATCTGTTGGATGCGGGGTCATTATATCCATAGTTTGGTAACATGTAATTTGTCTCCAGCAAGTGTGTTATCGGTTTGGCATAAATTGTTCAACATAGACAGGGCTTGAACTAAGTCAACGTTAACCAAACGACACAATTGACAAGAATGTGTATTGGAGGTTATATCAAGGTCTTACAGGGATTATTTCCAAAGCAAAGCGAAATGATGAATTGAGCATATCTTTGTCCAATAATTAACCAATCCGTATTGTAGCACATGCAATGAATGGGCCTTCAACGTACATGACACAAAAGATCAGACAGGGACGCCTAACACGTTGATCTTGATGGACGAAGTGATGAATTTACCATATCTTTGTCCAATGATAACCAATCCGTATATAACTCGACTTGCATAGATTGTTGATATTAATTGATATATTGAAGATTTGCTGCTGCCCAAGTCTAGGTCTTTAAAGCCATATTAGCGCGATGTCAGATATTAAATTTACAAATCATCTATGTGCATCATATTTATGATCCGCAGGGGCTCTGAGGCCTGTGTCCGCTATTCCGAGCAAACAACCATCGATCAGCTTTAACTATTATGAATGCAGACAACAACATGTATGTTTTCACCATTTGATAATTCCCGTTGTACTAAAGACACATGAAAATGACGACATCCATCAACTAACAGTATGAATCATCGTTAATCTTCCGTCATGCACACGTTGCAATCATATGATATCTATATAGTTGTATGCACAATATGCTTAAGGTTACTCTGATGGTTCGCATATAATGCTAGCTCTTAGTATTCCTTTGGCCTAAGGCATATTTTGATATGCCAACTTTTTCATATTTCTAGTGACGAGGAGTTGTCTTTGCATGTCGGCAAAATATGTATTATTTCCAGCGTATCATTGACAAGATATACCATTCACATGATGACAAACTAGCTAATGCGATGGTAAATTTACCCATGGCTAAATTTTCCTGGACCTAAACGTTCACATCATCATGATGTACATAACCATCCCGGACCGACATAATGCAGCTGCTGGGTTACATTATTGTAATTGGCAACTTGACATTAGCATCCCGTCAATCACTCATGGCACTCGTTGGCTTGCATAAATGTCATTAGAAAGGGACTAAGTTATAACGAAATCTAACATTGATGCCCAGCGAAAGGTGGTGGCATATACATATATCACAAGGAGCCAACCGAGTTAAATGTCCCTGCATATATCCTATGGCAGTATCACAGATTATTAGGTGTTTAAACATGCTTTCAGCCAGCAGATACTCAATTGTGCATCATACCATGACCTGCATTTGCGGTTTTCAAATCAATACGAGTCATTTTCCTTACATTATTTTCCAAGTGAAAATGTTCAATACGTGAATCATTTGCAGTGTATATGATAACGCAAGGCTACCTCATGCTAGTCAACAATTCAAAAATAGTAGCATTTGCATATTTCTTTGTATGTATGTTATAATCCTGAGATTCTGACTATGACTTTATGCAAACACTGATGGCTTGTCGATTTGCTTCTAGATTGGACAACCTCATTTTCACACAGCCTGAATTTGAAGAAATGATGAAGAGTACAGATAAGCTAAGAAAGTGGAGGGAATTTAAAAGGTGATGGAAGAAAAAGTGTTCAACACTTGATGTATCTTGATATCCCACGAATGGTAGATCACACGTTATACGCCCTAAACAGAGACGAAGCGGCTCCATAAAAATCAAATCAGAATCAAATATATTTGATGCAGGCACTTGATGCTGGTTACCAGATTATGGTAGACAGAGGATGTATTATTGCAAAAGATTCGTCTCCAGATCATTCCTCCATTTATAAACACACTAACAAACCAATGCATTCTAGACAATATCTCTTGGCTTGTATCCATGTTGAGCTTGCTATGATGATAATAGAGGAATAAAGATATGGAAACTGAAACGAAAGTGGCAAAGCTTAACAATAGTTGAAACATTTTCAAAGCATACACTCATTGCCAACCTCAAACGACCTTTCTTGAATCTTTCCATACCGTAGCTCAATTTGTTACACTCGATATATCATATTATTTTGTCAATTGGCATCATTGTTGAAGGATCCCTTTCCAACCCTGGATTTTGTTTTAGCGATACGATACGATATTCATGTTGTTGTTATCATAATTTCATGCATATATCTTTATACTGTTTGTAGATTTGATGTGATATGGTCAGCTTTAGTTTGTGTTTTACATTAAGACACAATACAAATTAGATTTGTACCATAAAACTTTGATATATATTAAGTAATAAATGCTATTTAAAGTGATTTGTAACTAACAACAGATAAAAGTGAACTGCGAGCGCATATCAGACATTTAATGTTATTCTGAGAAAGCTAACTTTTTATACACATTTTCACGACAATCTTATGATGCACTGAAGTATATGTTAAGTACATTAACTTGTGTCGTACCAATGTTCATTGAAACAACTAATCCCTCTAAAAAACACATACTGGTAAAACCCACTATACTAGACGAGCAATATGCCTCTATATCTGCAGTAAAAGCTGAAAGTGAATGATAGTTAGATCTTGATACCGGGCTAAGACTAAACCAACGTGTGTGACAACAAAGCACATTTTCAGAACAAATTCCATCAATCCATATTTCATCAAAACACATTTCAATCGTTCACACGTGTAAAATTTCTCAGTAGCATATGTCACATTCCCTCACAAACTTTGGACAAAACCATTCCTCGTTCTCATCCAATTAAATGTTATTAATTTACTTATTTCAAATGCATGTAATCTAACGATTTTCAACACAACACCTGCCCGGAAAATACGAATCTCTCTCTCTCTCTCTCTCTCTCTCTCTCTCTCTCTCTCTCTCTCTCCCAGTGATCTTGATTAATGAATTCATGAATCAATGATACTCCATCAACGTGTTTATCAATATGACTTCTGCATATTTCACTATGTATAGATTGGTCAGCAGCACGCTTTGTTTATGTAAATGTTTGTTAAACAAATGTGAGGGTTGGACGAAACGGTGCCAACTCATATCTGGTTGAACTAATGAGAAATTAACTTCATATTGGAAATAATACTCACAATCTGGGCGATAATATATTGCCGTGGTGTCAGTTTAGTGATATAATAAGGAGGCATAATGATATGTGGAGATTAAAGAGAAGCGGGAATTAATTGCTCATTATACTACACTCATTATACGTTGGTCACGTTATCGCACGGCTGACATCCATAGTATCTTGATTTACCTAGCACATAGCATCTACACCCAATAACTTATACTTATGTCCAAGCATGTTTTCATTTGATAGGCTTGTTTCTTAATTGAATCAAAACAGTGATAATTAATTTCCAACTTCCACCTGGTCGTGCGAATCATTATGCAGCACTTTAACGTTGATTCTCCTGTAATTGACAGTGCTTGATTCAACAAAGCACTCTAGATAATTACCTTTGTTAATGAATTGACTTCCATTATCATTGCAAGCAGTGAATTACGAAATTATCAACAGGGTGCAGCTGACGCATTTCTGGTGACATCGTATGATTCAATCATCGTTTAAGCAGATATATTTTGTAATGTTATCTGTTGAAGTTGTAAATTATACAATATATGAGCGGTATAAACATGTCAATTCATTTGTCATAGTAGCAATTTGACTCACTACTAGTTTATGATACCATCTGCGTTGTGAAATATCTTCCCATTTTTATTTGACTTCATGGCGCACCAACCAGACCAAGTTCGACTGACGCTATTAAATAGCGGTTTCCTTGAATAATGCACATTTGTATCAATAATCAATATTTCGTTGCGGCAGAACATCCAGTTGATTTAACGTCGGAATATTGACCGTTAAGTTCGTTTTAACTTTCAGATGCGTTCCTGTCAGCTTTTCATCTGCGAGCACTGATATAACGGTTAAATAACATGCTATTGTACACTAACCGATGCGCAATCTTAAGATTTGAAAAGATTTGTATGATGCATGGCGTTATCTGTAGAGGCAAATGTATTGGTGGAATGACAGAGGTATACTGTTTAAACAAGTACCAGTGTGATGACACTTAGTTATTCCTTGTGTAGGTGTAGCTATGCCATTGCTCATAGCTCTCATGGCCTGCAATGTGCAAAGAAAAACCAATGGTAAAGATGACATCATATATAACATATATGGTATAGATGACATAACAGTGTTGACTTGCAATAACATACTTTTAATCAATGATGATCGTTTGCTGACAAATAGTGCTTTCCTTTTATTATTGTTTGGAACACAATCACATGTGACAGTTAAACTTCGGGATATGCAATGCTTAGCGTAATAGTTATTAAAGTAACATGACCATACTTATTTGCATGTGTGGACAAGCCTCATATATTGAGCGCGTTCTTCTTAGCTATCGCAAACGGTAATTGCTGTGCTAAGCTACTACATGTTTTACCCTTGGTGGATATTAATGGTAAGGATGCAGGGCACACATTCCAAAACCCCCGACAATTTAACGTAGCTAGCGATTTATGTTATGTCGCTTCATACCTCGGTCGCCTTTGGATGTCGTTGGTTCTAATTGAAGGATTCTGTGGCGTCTCTGCTGTACAATTTACTAGCTTTCTTTATAACGTAGCGACAAACTATCCATGGCTTAGTACTGCTAGACTTTATGCATTGGGAACCAAACAGTAGTGCGACAGTTGTAATAATTCAGAGAAAATGATTATAAATATTCGATTATTTAAACTACCTGATTAGGCATTGAACCTTTATAGAAGGCCATTTACAATATTAACTCTTGTGAGATGTACTGCTGCAAAGACGAGCTATTCAATAAAAACAATTATTGTTAATTGTGTCTCTTATTCAAATGAAAATGAATTACTACAAATTACGTCCATCATTAGCATAAAGGTTAACTTAATAATAACTCGCCCACAACAGTTTTCTTTGATATGTCACTAATGGGGGGTGTAACCTGGATAGCATCTTGTGTAATAACGGCAGTTATGCATCGGCTGCGGCACTGCTATCTTATACACATATAAAATGCACATCTGCTCACACTGGAAAGAGAAAGCTTGCAATCCGTGCTGAAGCACATTGTGAGCTTGATATAATTCTGATGGATGTCTTGAGACACTTAATCCGTTACTTGATCACACTTGGGGTCAATGTCCTCCCATTAGGCTTTGACTGCGATGGCTCGTAATTGGACCTATAGCCCCATGTGAGCATTAGGCAGTTGAACTGTTAGATGTTGATAGTTGATAGTTCTATAAACATCGTAAGATCTGCTTAAATCTGCAATTGTTAAATTATACCCCTTGCAAAAAATGTACCTTTTCGGTCTGTATTGTTTTAATTCACACGCTATAGACCCAATATTATGCTAATAAGAATATGTACCAACACATTCCACTATAGTTTGTCTCGGATTATGAAACGCTAACTTCTTACTTGATAGCACATTCGGCCTGTTCGCATGGTGATTGCACATTTGGTAGTCTACTCCGCACATCGGCACTTTATTTGAACCTAAATGACGTCTAAATGAACAGTTTCATTGCGATCTATATGCCTAGGTTTAATTTGATTCAACAATTGGTGAGAAAGACTTCACTAAACAGACTGAGCATTGTGTTCAACTGCCATTGATTATATGACTGAATGGCATGTATGTGATGATGCAAGCCCAATTCTTATCAATTAAATCGGAAATATTTTGTTATCTCGTAGCAGGAGATGATGCCACAAAGCAACATTTCTATTGACTCCACCATAGCTATAATGCAATGCTTGCTGAAACAATGGTATGGCACTAGAAAAGACAATGTGAAATTCCCCTTAATTCAAGATATAGCTTTTCATGCACGGAACAAGATTTTTTCTACTTACTGATTTGAAAGTAGCATATCTAATCATCTGTCATTTCCGGTATAGCTGCAAACAAATATTCACTGATGATTTCGGACACTGTTAATATCAGCAATGTAACGTCGATACAAGATCAAATAACCTAGTAGTATGCTATTAGTGACTTACTAACTTGCACATTCTATTAATTGCAAAGTCAACTATAAATAACTTTGCTTTTGCGTCATCATAATCAACAAATTGTCATGGTTCGTGGATCGTAAGATGAAGATAGGGTAAATTCATGCGCTGCTGAAGTAGATAAAGCCGCCATCAGATAGGTGCTGGGCTGATTTTAAAGCGATCATCCAATTTAAATTGAGATTATTGCTGTGCCGATATAAAAGCTCCAACAAATGTTATTTTTTTTAAATCCCCTTCAACCGAAACGCTAAGGCTTTTCCAAAGATGCTGATGATCCATAATGCCATGGTGTTAGTTCCTATCTCGGGACGGTCATTTGATCAATAATTCGCTGACTTGTTAAGGATTGTTCTGTGGTTTTATCATGACCGGTTGAAATGTGAGTTCAATTGCATTTTAGTGTGGTCTTAAGTAATGCGCGCATCCAATTTCGAAAGAGTTGATATACAAGGGTAAATGTTGTCGTGTAGCTGTAGCAAAAAGTCTATCTAAACGTTCCGCATGCATTTTGGTTACTAAACAAATTTGATGATTTTAAAGAGAATACAATTTCGACTTCTTATGACACATCACACGAAGCCGGAGGTATTACATGCAATGCACACGATTGACCGAGTAACACATTCTGATATCAAATTATAGCCTGGTAAAAGTTATTTGGTAAATGATTTTAACCGGATTTTGTTCCAATACACCAATGACAAGCCGTCCGCTCAACCTATATGATACTCGCAGCGCCTTTTATGATATTTCATCAGATTTAATTCTGGCTTGCATCTTATCAAGTTGTGAAATCTCCCTTAATTTACGCCTGTGATTTCTTAGCCTGTAATAATGGAGACGGTTTCGAGATAAATATCAGACGCATTGTGTCGAGGCCATTAAAGTAACGTTCACACGAATTCCTGTTCCCTGGTTTGAAGCAAAATCCCTTCCATTTCCCAGAAGTTTCCTATTTTTACTCGCTTTAGTTCAATACCAATGCAACATTTGACGGCGACACGAAAGTTAGGTGACCATTATAAAGATATATTGCTTTACAAGCACTCTCGGAATCGTTATTTTATACTCATGCTTTGAAAAACATTATCTGAAGCACAAAAAAGCAATTATGACTCTTCAGCGAGACTACTATATCGCTCACACAATCTGTAAAACGTCAGTAGAGGTCAAAAGAATTGTGACATTGTTACTTGAACATTAAATAACCCACAAGCTAAACTATCTTGACGTAAATGACAAGAGATAGGGCATGAACGGGCTTGATGATATTGCTCTCTTGGCTTGATTATAAGAAACAAGCACACGTTAAAAGATGAATTTCTTCTCTAAGGTGTTTACTTCTTCGTTTATTTCAATCAACTAATGCAATCTAAGAATAGGTTTTTAAGAAATCTATGAATAGGTAAATACCGCCCACATGTACTCACAAAGCTAATCAAGTCTTTTTCGGAGAATTTATATGCAAGTCATTAACCGAATAACTGTTCTGTATTAATAGTACAAAACGCTGTGACAAAACATCGGTTGTCACGTTAGCCCTGGGCAATTCAGCTAAAACCAGATGTGAATGTTGAATCCGAAAACAAACGTATCGACTCCCAAAGCCACTATACATAAAGACTTACAGCGCTTGCATCCACTGCAAAATATAAGATTATAAACAAAACTTGCCATTGTCAATGCTTAAGAATTCTCACTCTGCAAAGCTCAAGTATATAATGTTATAACGAGGGACACAATCGTAATCCACGAACAAGAATGCTTCAGCTGCGTGGAACAAGCACCGCCACGACCTACGTAGGCGACCCAAGGCAAATTTTTTGAAACATGTAATGGCAAGTCGACGTAAGAGCCCTGGTAGAGCCCTATTTGTACCGCACGTCATCATGAAAAAAACGTGAACGAAAACCAGATGTTCATTTACTGCTTACCTCGGCAATTCTAACTGGATGTTATGCTTGTCAATGTCATGATCTGTGCAGGCATTGTGTGGGTTTTTTCTTGTTGCAAGTATCAGTAGTACAATGTAACGTATATGCACATATAGTGTTATCAGATTGTAACTAAAGCTATTGCGGATCGACATACCCACACATACACACAAATGTAACGTATATATATATATATATACATATATATATTATATCAGATATACATAATAAATATAGAATATATGTATATATGGTTATATCCACACATATGTATATATACACACAATGTATATAATATATATATATATATATATATTATATATATATTTATATATATATATATATATATATATATATATATATATATATATATATATATATATATATATATATAATATATTATTCTAATTCAATATATCATATAATGTAATCTAATATTCGGTATTAACGAATGAGCAGCTATAGTCATCTAACTGTTTAGGTATGTGCTACTCCGCCCACCGTTGATAATATCTATTGTTGGGATTAACCGGCGAATTGCACAGCTGTATGTTGACAATCAAACCGTAGTACCTGTGTAGCTTATTTCTAATCATTCAATGGTTTTCGTAAAGTGTGTGTCCGCGTTCGTCATTGGATTATTATTAATCAGGTATTCTTGATTAACAAGCCATCCATCCTACCGCAAACAAAAGCTCAACATCTATAGCGGACAGGTTTCTAATGTGTTTGAGTGTAATGCGTGCAATCGTTCACCCAGTTTAACACTCCCTCTGGCCTGCGAAAACGATAAACTGTATATCGGTGCAACTCAACTACGACAGTGTGTGGATGCAATGAGCGATGTTCAAAGTAACTCCATCGAAGGCTGTAGATTAATTACCCTTTTGTGAAAAGCTTTGCTATAGCCTAAGCTATATGATTATTCCCCAAGGCTGTTGATATGCCGCCATCAATGTAAATAGAGTTGGAGATGAATTGACAATATACTTTCAGGTTGAAAGCAATTAAGTTAACATATTAGCCGCCGAGACAACACAATCGAGTTTTATTCAACTGAGAACGCCTGGTGGCTAGAGAGCAAGCTTTTGAATTGCGACGATTATATTGCTTAAATGGGACACACAAGTCTCCAATGCAATTGAATGAAAGATTACAAAAACATTACTCAAAAACTCTTGTAATCAAAGTGCTTGCTGCACTATCAAAACACCAGCTGCTTGCAAGAGTGGAAGACGACCTAGGCTCCTCGATGATTTGTTGTAACTTAAACTCGTACACTTGGTTGTTGATTATTGTAGTATTGTTAATATAGGCAAGGCAACTTATAGATGGTAACTTGCTTCGATTTACGGTGGAAAGCTAGAAATAAAGACATAACTACAATTGCCTTAAGGACAGACTGCTTGATAATTTCAACTTAGCTTTTAGGGGTTTAAATGCTCATAAATCTCCCGTAAAATGTCATTAATACAATAGGCTTCAAGAGTGGGCTAATTTTGATCGAAAAATCATTTATCCGGTAAGAATATAAACTGTGTTATGTTGGAAAAACGTCTGGTATTACAAAACTTTTACAAAGGGCCATATTGCCTAATATGCTCCTAAACAGTGAAATACTCGGTGTCATTAATGTTAAGGTTACATCAGCTATGCACGGCGAGATTTCATATCTATTTGCTAACCACATAGTTAGGAGAATGATTTCAAGAAATATTTGTGCTTTAATCAGCTCTGGACATCAACTTTACTGAAGTGTCTAAAATATGAAGGTGATATGATGACTCATCTGTGCCCGACTAGCAGCCATGTAATAAACAGATTGTGTGCGCAAGACAAACTGCTATTCATTCATAGCTTGTCTCGTTTTCACTAACTGGAGTTCATCATTCCCTCAAGTTTGGCAACTGTATCTTAAGAGGTGTCTGTGTGATTTAAATGCGTTCTTTTTAGCAAATATTAATGCAAATGTATATGAAAAGTTTTTTTGATCAGATTCTAATTAAAGCTGCTCTTACAATAGGGTGCGAACAATATACATAGGCGGACTGAGATAAGAAGGCTAAAATGTATCTCATGATGTCACGCAATCTTAGGATTGCGAATTCATAGCAGGTGCCCATTATGAGGACAGAAGAGTAACCACAAATGCGTATTTGGTTGCATATTGACACAGCCTCATACCCGTATGCAGGTTAACATAATACCATTTTATTGATGATGCGTACCAAGTAGCTCCATTTGTTTGAAACATACGCGATGATATATCAGTGTGTAATGCGCGTTTGAGGGAGGCAACTAAGTAGTTTACTACTTCTGCAAGAGCCATTTATTGTCCTGTGAGATACTAATGGAACCTCTTAAAGCGGCCCGTCATATACCTTACATTTGTTTCGATCCAGCTAGCCTTTATTTTCAGACCCCATTCCTCTGGGCATCATATAATAGTGACTATAACAAAACGTGTCGAACATACAAAACGAAAGAGATACATTGGTACATTAACCCTTTCTGATTACCGACCTGGGTTATGCAGGGTTTCCATCGATCAACATTCCTTGATATATTAATGTTCTAATACGCCTAAATAATCTTGAATTTTACACTACATGCTCATTTGATTCCATACAAGTGATATATATATATATATATATATATATATATAGCATATATATATATATATATATATATATATATATATATATATATATATTTTATATATATATATATATATATATATAGCTATATATATATATATATATATATATAAGGATGTCAAACATACATTTGCGTTGGTCATGATATCGTTCAAAATGAATTGTAAGTTAACGGTATTTGATATAAATGACCCTGTCTTGCAAGATCAAGTTGCTGTAAGAAGCTGCCACATTGTCTGGTATATTCCTAATAGCTTTACTATATCAGACTCGGCCGATTCAATTTAGATCCATGAAATACACTATATAGCAAATGTTGACATAGTTGCAAAAATATAAATCCCAGTGGTTTGGGACTCTTATCTCAATGCACCTCAAGACTGGAGACGGTAACTGCGTTGCAAAGTGAGAGATAAAATGTAGTTAAGTAGTAGTGGTTATATTGTGTGACAGTACACTGGAAAACATGTAATCTGGCCTTCTAAGCATTAACAACGCTTCCATAACAGTTGACCACTCCCGAATAAACAGTAAATATTGAATAGCCGACCACATGGCCATTCATACAATACTTCAAACCATTTTGCTAAAAATTTCGCATGGCCACCCTTATCAATTGAGTGATAGGTAGTCGAGACAAACAGTTGTTTGGTCAATAATATATATTGCTTTAACAAGGATAGCAATAAGTGGTATGAAATGCCGTCACATCAACGCCGTATGAGATCAATTTACAAAACCACGCCTTGTTCGTCCTACTACTATTTGCTCGCACGCATGGATGTTCTCAAAACTACTGTTGGCTGACACGCATTGATCAAACTTCCTTTTATTTCTTTAAAGAGAGTAGCTGGGTCTACCATATTTTCATCCATGGGCTATGAGCTCTTTAAAAGGTGGAACGGCAATATGAATTGTTTTGAAATAGTGGTTAATATGACCACACAACTATCATAAACGTTGTAATGTGCTGCCATATGCCGAAAGGGGCGGGCCTAAAACGGATGTAGACGGTCTCGCTCGTGTCATTGAATGGATCATCGAGGGTGTTAATATTCCTTGTTTTCCGATACATTAATCTCTAGGGACACAGAGGTCTTTTAGAGCTACAACCGTTGTAATGTTAATGGCGAGATGTTGAATTATAGTTTGGTGATAGTTTGAGTGCTTTAAAGGATTAGCATTATTGTTCTGCAGAAGGAAGTATCGCTTGAAATATAAGCAAAAGATAATAAAATATATATGCTTTGGCTAGCTATGGCGGGTGTAAAACACTATTCATATCGTCAGAAAATGCGAAAAAGTATCCAATGTGTTGAAAAGCATAAAGGGCACTCTAACCTTATCAGAACCGTTTTGCAATACTATATTGGTTATCAACATGCATGCTGTGTTCAATTTACTTATGCAGGCTGTCTGATCGAGTTTAACATAAACACCCTATATTTTGATCTAACTCCCCACCAAACAGCAACTTGTGTGCGCTCAGAGGTTAAACCAACGGACTGAATCATCGTGAACTGCTGAGTCAATGCAATATGTACTCCGCCTTAATCGCTTATCATCAACCAAAGCCGTATTTTAGCAATAAATCTTTAAATATAAGCTTAACATGATGGAAATCTATCTAATGTGCTCGCACGAATCAGCAGCGCATGCAAGCTTCTTATAATATCCGGTAAAATGGTAGAGTCTAGCGCTGTGTAAAATGCATTCCCTGAAATAAAGATTTAACAATCTGTGATTGACCTCATGCTTATTCAATAACAGCAAGTCTGTTTAATCGAAACAACTGCAACCTAACCCTATCCAGCGGAGTTTTCCATTATTTTACTCTCAGTGTCTACAACATGACTGCGGGCTAGATTAGCTATTCATATACTTACATTAGGCTTTATTTGCTATTCATATTAGATAATTTCATCAGGACAAGTGCACACGATGAGCAGAACATCAACGTATGTGTGCGGAAAGAGAGGGCGCGAGCAGAAGTGTAGCTAATGAATTTACATGCTCATGCAAACCCAAGGTCATGATATGGCCTTGAGCAACAACGTTTTGAACAAAAAGTCACGGCCATGCCATTTGGAAACCAAGTGACAATTAATCACCCCTTCATGACAGCACCACATCGTGGACCCTTATGCACTGGTGGTACTGGTCAGTTGTCAGCACCCAGGTAACTCTTTTGGGTTAATACATCAGTACTATTTTGAAGTTACGCAGTTAATGATACATTATACTTTCTATTGTGGAAGCAGTCATACCGACAAATATAATTATGCTACTGAATTATGTTGCGGTATTGATAGCTCATTAGATATAACAATGGTTGATAGAATGAACAGAGGACTATAACTTTACAAAAGCACATTAGTCATGTGACCACTAAGCCACCCAACGAATCCATAACCTCTTCCACTGACGTTTCAGTAGCCGAGTGAACAGACCGCAAGCCATCCATAACTAGAATATAACTACGATAAGCGTTCAAGTTTTTTAATGGGCGGTGTTAGAAGGCAACGTGATTGTGTGATAGTGTAGGGCATGCGTTCTGTTATCTTGCTTTATGATCTGTCTGGCGAGCGAAATAATTACACACCGGTATATGATAGTGTGTAGATGCAAAATATTATGTGATTATTCCCCACGGCTGTGGTCATTAAATAAATAGAGTTGAAGATAAATTGACCCTATACTTTGATGCTGAAAGCAATTAAAGTGAATTTTAAGCAGTTAAGAGCAGACAGTCGAGTCTCATTCAACTGACAACGCCTGTTGGCTTGAGTTTGAGCGTTTGAACTGCAATTATTGTAGTGCTTAAATGGAATAGAGGCTACAATGTGTTCCACCCATTTGATGCAAAATTACAAAGCGCTGTCATTGACACGTTTGACAACACCACCACAAATTCATTGCCGAAATGTGTACTCTGTACACCCGTAAATGAAGCCGTCGGCATGCAAACGGGAAAAGTGTCCTTCGAGAAATGCTTTTTTTGTAACAAGCGAGCCATACACATTACCACGTTTTATATTTGGTGTAAGCAAATGCCTCTTTTCAGTATGCTAGGAAAGCAAGTGATTAATGTCATTATCCTCTTGCAGTCAGAACTGCTAAAAGGCACTTGATCAAATTAGCTTTGGTTTATTGATTTATTCAAGGACAGTCTTACCTCTGCACCTGGTTATTGTACTGACTGGATCCTCCACGTATGAGGTCACGTAAGTTTTACAATTCAAGGAATAACCTAATTTATAGATGACATATGTGTTTCAATAAGAGCGTTAGGTAATGTATCAACAATTTACCATGATCAGGTGGTTCTCATGTATTACTGTCCCATTATCATTTTATTAGTCCTGTCCATATGAACTAATTCGTTCGTTTTCGGTCAATTATTTTAACTCGTGTGCGATATTAAGCTGAATTGTGACGCAACTATTGCCAATGCGATTTTAGTACTTAGCTGCATACTCAAATGCCTCTCTGCATCCGATGGTTGCCAAGTAAAAAGGCATTGATGGTTTCAATGCCTTTATAACCTCTGACTTATTGCGTCAGAAAGGTAAGTTTTTTATGCGCGACTGATTGACATCAAAGTAAATGATTGACAACTGATAATGCTTGACATGCTATTCTTTAGTCCAAATGATGCTCTTTTTAGATAAATCCCAAATTTTCGTTTAGTAGACCCTTATGAATTTATCAGAAACAGTGCTTAAATGGAAAATGATGACCATTACTTAATTCACGTCAAACGCTGTACTGATATGCGATACCCTAATTGGAAGGTAACGATAACCCCAAACAACGCGTGTTTATTCTACTGTGAAGACCAATATTTGGAAAAAAGAACATCATTACGACATGGAATTTCATCAAACTATATTTGCTAAAGCGTTATTTATTATGGTGATAGGTGTTTGCGCATTTAGCTTAAGTATCGAGATAATACACGCTATGTTGGTCTAGGTCCATACGCTATTAGTTGATACTATTCTATAACATTGCCTGGTGGGTAGTACGCGGTGTAACATTGAAATGTTAGTAGGTAACTTGCATCGATTTACAGAGGAGAGTTAAACACGTAACTAAAATTGTTTTTAGGACGGGCTGCTTGATAATTTCAATTTAGCCTTTAGGTCTTTAAATGTTCCATAATTTTCCGTGCAATATAATAGATACAATAGGCTTCAAGAGTGGCTTAATTTTGTTCTCAACATCATTTCTCCAGTAAGCAAATAAACCGGTTTTATGTTGGGATAACCCGTGTAATTGTAGGCCGCCAAAGAATTTGCAATGATCCATATGATCATAAGCAGTGCAATACTCGACGTCAGTGATGTAAAGGTTAAATCAGCTATGCAAGGTGAAACCTCATATCTATTTGCAAACCACCTAGTTACGAGTGAATGTTTTGAACTAATATTCGCGTTATAATGAGCTCTTGACATAAAGTTAACTGAAGTGTCTAAAATATGAAGGTGATATGATGACTCATCTGAGCCCGAACAGCAGCCGTGTAAGAAACCGATAACATACATATATATTGGTATACTTCTCAATAGTTCTGACATTTGCAAATATATTTCATTTTGATGGCAGAGCAAAGTGAATGACGCGGAAGTGTCTTTTTAGGGAAGGAGCAATGTGTCTGGGTTGTTCTCAATTTAATGAACCTATTGCCAAACCAGGTATAAGAACATTTATAAGCAGAAACGAACTTGCAGATAATTTACAATCTGTTATTGTCTTTAGATAATCACACGATAAATCAGTTATTGAATTCATCATATGTCTCATTTTGTTGAGGGGGAATGTATCGTTATGTAAATTCGATTCGTATATGCACCATGCTGCCGTAAGTTCAGTTATGCTAACTATTCTATCCATTCGTTGAAATATTGATCTGATGACTCTCGAAGACCGAAAGTTTAAATGCGGTCGGACATAAACACATAAAGCTTTATGCTAGCTATCACATATTTATTCATTGCATGACCGTGGTTTCTTGGGTTATTGCTGGTCTCTTGCCTTTTGTCACTTTGGGTATTTTTTTCGAGGTACCAGTGGAGTAAGAATCAGACAACGTTAACGTTAGACTTACGACCTTTCTTTATTTTATAAGATCTTGGAGCGCACTCGTGAGTTCCTTTTGCCGATTTGTTCTTTCGTAGTGTCGTAAGTCTTGACTGAGTTGGTATGTGTTGTGTGTGACCGATGCCTGGTATTTATAGTCCAATGAATTAAGGCATTAGTAGCCAGTTTCGAGTGGTTTTGGGCAGCTTATCTGAACATGTTGGCATTTTCCTGTATTTATCGCTGATTGGATTATGTAACGAAAGCGGTATCTGTTGACAAACGCTATAGATTGGAGTGGGACATATTGACAATGTGAAGTGTTAATTTGGATTTAGGGCCACCTAACATGCGGGTCTGAATGAGGGTCAATTTTGGTTGTTCACACGTGCCGAAAACAGAGGTTGTAATTTAAGTATCTGAATTGTGGCATGGCTTGGGTTTGAGTATTATGAGCGTGACATTTAGTTCTGGATAAAACGGTCGGATATGGGCAGAGGTAGAAAACGGCTGTGATGGAAATGTATCTATTGTGCTCGCACGAATCAGCAGCGCATGCATGCTTCCGGTACAATAATGGCGTCTAGCGCTGTGTTAAATGCGTTCCCAAATATAAAGATTTAGCAACCTTTATTTAGTGAATAAACCCATGCTAATTCAATCACACCAATATTCCATTATTCCACTCTTAATATTTGCAACATGACTTGTTAAATGCTCTCCGCTAGATTTGCCATTCATATGGGATACTTACATCAGGCTACATTTGCTATTCATATTTTATACTTTCATTAGGACAAATGCACACGGTGAGCAGTATATTAAGGGATGTGAGCGGTAAGTGAGTCAAGTCCTATTTACGATGAGCCCCCTGGGAACATCGCTTTAGATTACTTAGTCATTCGAGGGTATCCTTTAGCGATCAGAAGTGTAGCTAAAGAATTTACATGCTCATTTCAACCGTGATGGTGATATTATTTCAGAGACGAAATCTTAGGATCATGGTATGCAGGTTGGCACTGTTAAAATATAAATATACACTGGTATCGTATGCAATGTCGATGCATCGATTCGACTTTGTTTCTTGGTAAAACATTATTCTATTCGGCATTGATACTAAACCAAATGATAGGGGGCCCAATTACAGAACATTCGTCTAAGTTTGGTTATGTCTGCGTTTGTCAGAATAAAAGACGGCTTCCAATGGGATGGAAATACTCAGTTGCAGTTTTTTTAATATACAGGTATCATTTATAAATTGAGAACATAAACAGATTATATCACAAGGATGATTTCGGTGCTTGAGCTACGCCCAAAACAAGTGCCCTTTCATATTCTGCGCCAACCCATGGTCCTGATCTGGCCGCGAATAACAACGTTTTAAATAAAAAAGACACGGCAATGCCATTTGGAGGCCAAGTGGCAAATAATCATCCCTTCATGACAGCACCACATTGCGGAACTCTATGCACTAGCGGTACTAGTCAGGTGTCAGCACTCAGGTAGCTCTTTTGGGTTAATGCACCAGTAGTCTAACCGACAAATCTGATTATGCTATTGAATTATGTTGGGGTATTGATAGCTTATTAGATATAACAATGGGTGATAGAATGAAGAGAGGTCTATAACAAACAAATCCATAACCTCTCCAACTGACGTTTCAGTAGCCAAGTGAACAGACCACCAGCCATCCATAACTGGAGTATAACTACGATAAGCGGTCAAGTCTTTAATGGGCGGTGTTACATGGCAACGGGGTTGCGTGTCAGTGTAGGGCTTGCGTTCTGTTATTTAGCTTTATAATCCGTCTGGCGAGCGAAATTTGAAGTTACACACCGCTATATGAGAGTGTGTGAATGCAAAATAGCGCTGCAAAAGGAACTCTATTAAAAGCTGCAGATCAGCCACACATTATGATTTTAGAGCTATTGCGAAGAGCGTAAATATGGCCGATGTGATGTGATTATTCCTCACGGCTGTGGTCGTTAAGTAAGTAGAGTTGGAGGTAAATGGACACTATACTTTGACGCTTAAAGCCATTGTAGTGAATCGTCAGTCTCTGACAGCATACAGTCGAGTCACATTCAACTGACATCGCATGTTGGCTTGAGTTTGGGCGTTTAAACTACGATGATTGTACTGGTTAAATGGGATAGAGTTTACACTGTGTTCCACCCAATTGAAGCTAAGATTACGAATAGCTGACTCGTTTGACGATACCACCACAAATTCTTTGCAGAAAATTTGTATTCTGGACCCCCGTAAATTTAGCCGTCGGCATGCGAACGGGATGAATCACCTTCAACTACGAGAAATGATGTTTCTTTACAAGCAAGCAATACATATGACCACGTTTTATATTCGATGTAACCACCTGCCTCGCTCTCAGAAAGCACAATGGCAGCACATCTGCCATGTGACTAAAAATGCTGTGTGATGTTTTGGCTAACTTGCAAATTCTTTTACGACCATTCAAAGCTATCAGTATAGATAAAATTGAATAAATGATAGGAGCAGACAGATCTTGGAAGAGAAATATTAATATCAAAACTAATATCCATGTATTTTTGCAGAGCCGTCACTTGTGTGATCGAATCTGACACTCGTCAAAATATCGTCAAGTTGTCTGTCGAATATCTGGCTGACAACTACACCATCAGATTGTATGCTTAATTATTTTCTATTCGGATGTAAGGAACGCATTTTGCTCTTTCACTCAGAGCAGGTAAAAGGTACCCGACAAAATGGTCTTTGCTTCAATGTTTTAGTCAATGACAATCTTCCATCCGCACCTGATTATTGTACTTACTTGATCCTCCAAAGTATGAGGTCACATACGTTTAACAATTTAGGGAACAACCCCATTTAGAGATGACGTGTGTGTCAATAAGAGCATAAGGTAATGTATCAAAAGTATGCCATGCATATGGATGCTAAGCATCCATGGGTGATCAACAATCGACCATTATCAGGTGGTTCTCAGGTATTACGGTCACGGTATCGTTTTATTAGTCCCGTCCATATGATCTACTGTTTCGTTCAATTATTTTAACTCGTGCGCGATATTAAGCTGAATTGGGACGCAGCAATTGCCAATTTGCTTTTAGTACTTAGCTGCATACTCAAAGACCTCTCTGCAAACGATGGTTGCCAGGTACAATGAATTGATGGTTCTAATGCCTTCGTAACCTATGACCTAAGGCGTGAGAAAGGTAGGATGCGCGATTGATCGACATCAAAGTAAATGATTGACAACTGATTATTCTTAACATGCTACTTTTTAGGCTAAATGGCGCGCATTGGTTTACTTAATCCTAAACTTTCGTTTAACTAACAAAACCGTTATGCATGCATCAGAGAGAGTGCCTGAATGGAAAATGATAACCATTACCTAGAAATCCACGTCCAAAACTGTACTGATATGCGACAACAAACCCTATTTGAAAGGAAGTGATAACCCCCCACACTACTGTTAACTTATCACAATGTAATCGCTACAGAGGCATTCTTTATTTATTACATCAACAATGTAATTGGAAACTGCCGTAATATATAATTATTACATTTTTTGTCGTGCGCCTGGTACAGACAGCTTATGTTAATCAAGGTGAAGTGCAATATCTGAACAAAGTGTGAGGTGCCATCATAATGTGCAAACAGTGACATCTTCTTGGAATAAAATGGGACAATTATCTGATCCATAGGGCTTTGCATAAAATATACAATATTCAATTTCTCTGCGTCAATGTTCGGTACACTTCTCTTGATAGCAATCTGATCAAAATGAACGGTTTGGTCTTAAATCATGGCATTGTGTAATTCGAACTTGATTGAGTGACAGCACACGCTCAGTCTGCTCTGATATTTACGGCTATTTTGACAGTTGCTGTCCACTTATGTGGACGAAAGTTAGTACTTTGGATTGGTGATCATACCGCGCGTGCGATGAAGAGGATATTACTGTGATTCGATGTACGAATTTGTCTGTGTAGCGGTTTTTTATCGGTAAAAGTCGTACAAAAAGTGTCAATCTTGATCGACTCAATGGTAGGACTCCAACTTAAAGACTGTTTACCTGCTTGTTTCTGCTAGCCAGTGCTAGTGCGTCACGATCTCGTCGCTCTAAAAAAGAATCGACGTCATTGGTTGCTGAATCTGATGTGATGATTTACGACCCTGTGCTCGGGTATATTACTTCTGTTTGTACCAGTTCGAGGAAAAACGACATTGTTCATCTTGTGTCCTCTTTCTTCTCCGCTTCATTCATCGATGGAGCAAAGAAAGAACTATAGGGGAATTGTCCCAATGACGTGATTGGTCCTGTCTGCCGCCGAAAGGATGCTAATGATAGATCGAGCAAGGTCGCTAACACTGAGGACATCCTTGAGGCATTGCGAAAGTTAGATGAGTCATCACCCGTGCCTCAGTTCGCGGTACGGTCTGATCAGCTGTTTCTGATACCGAAAGTGAAACCCGGAGAGCTACTGGAGCACTCTGTTGTTGAGAGACTGTCACGTTTAGAGGATACAGAGAGTCAGCTGAGTGAAACTATCACGCAGGTATCAAATGAGAATGCTGCGCTACGAAGCAGACAGAAATCAGCCTAGGCGCCGAAACTGACAGTGACCCCAGCCTCTCCTCAATCAACGGACCCGATGGTGAAGGAGACGATTAGTTTCGCAGGGAAGGTCAAACTAAAACAGAAACAACAGAAGAAAGCGCGGTTAAGGTCACCGTCTCTTCTTGAACGTACTGCTAAGGAAATGGATGACCTGGTCAGACTTCTCCAGCACCAGTATGAATGGCAAGAACCGTGACGCGGAAGAAGAAACAGCAACAGCGTCGTCGTCAGACCACAGTGGAGGGTACTGGTACTGCATCAACGTCACTTCGTGCTGGTAGGGAACCAGATCGTCAAGTCTATATTCAGCGTGTGGCCAAAGACTGCGTAACATCGGATATGAAGGACCATTGTGCCACCACATGTGGCCTAGAAGTGCGCAAATTGGAACGGAAATCGGATCCCGAATGGATTACTGATTCTTTTGTATTGACTTTACCAGCGTCACAGCTGAGTAAAGCATTGGACCCGTCATTATGGCCACTGGGCATACTTGTTAGACGTTACTTCCCCGCACGTAAAGCTCAGTCTGATGATCTGGTGACTGACACGGACAGTATGGCAGTTCTAACGAGTGACGTATGTGCAGTGAATTTGCCCGTTGGTGACACCGATAAATAACCCACATGGCGGTAATCTGTTTATTTCTATTTGTAATCATGTTTAACATTGTCTCTTACAATTCCCATGGTCTTGGACCGGACAAGGTTGAGTACATAGAAAAGTTGTGTAGCACTGCTGATGTCGTTTTTATTCAGGAGCATTGGCTCATTGATGCAAACTTAGGTATTCTCGCCTCTAAATTGCCAAATGTCTGTTGTCATGGTGTATCAGCCATAGACAGCACCACTCTTTTGCAGGGTAGACCACATGGTGGTTGCTCTATACTTCTAATCTAATCTCCAATGCAGTATCACTCCCATTGAATCTGGCAATCGTAGATTGTGTGCGGTGATTGTGGAAACGGCAGATATGAGTGTATTACTTTGTAACATCTATATGCCCACTGATACGAACCATTGTCTTGAAAATATGTTGTGCTACGATGAAGTTTTAGCGTCTTGTAGTCTTTTAGCGTCAATTCAAGGTATTGACCATATTGTAATCGGTGGTGATATGAATACTGATTTGTCCCGATTAGGTTCTCTTCATACTCGATCACTAACGCGATTTATGTATGATAATGATTTTCATGAACCCGATTCAAATGTTGACTACACATTTGATAGCCAAATCAATGGTGAAAGATCTATCAATGATCATTTTTTCGTCAGTCAAAACCTTTTAGGCACTGTATCCAATTACTTTGTTCGACATGATGGCGACAACACTTTCTGACCATGAGCCTTTTGATTCCGATTTCCAAAGTTCAGCTAATCGCCCCTTCACGCCCAATCACTCGATTGTGCTGGCGGGAGGCTACCGATAGTTCTATTGATACATATCGTAGTAGGATTCGAAATCGCTTACTATCTCTTACTGTCCCTATCGATACCATTCTTTGTTCAGATTGTCACTGTACATTACATTCTGATGACATTAGTAATTATTGTAATCAGCTCGAATCATTATTAGTTGATGAGGGACTACGTTCCGTACCGAAAACCAGCTGGTACTAGAATACCAGGTTTGAGCGATCACGTCCGTCCGTGCCGTGATGCATCCTTGTTTTGGCATTCAATTTGGGTCCAGTGTGGGCGTCCAAAGACCGGCTGGGTGTCCCAGATTCGTCGCCACAACAGTGGTCAGTACAAACGCGCCCATAGAAAAGTAAAACGGGATAGACACACATTGACCGCTGTCAAAATGGCAGATTCTTTGAACAATAGCAGTTCGAGGGATTTCTGGGTTGAGGCTAAGAAACTTAATAGTATACGGAAACCAAGCCCTTCCACGGTTGACGGTAAAACGGGAGACGGCCCCATAGCAGACGCATTTGGCGGGAAATGGGAGAATCTTTATAATAGTGTACCCTTCGATAGTGACGAAATGGATCGTCTTGAGTCTGAGGTCTGTGACAAAATTGAGACTGAGTGTTGTTCCTCGAACTGCTATTGTTCTCATACTATTTCTGTATCGGACGTCCGGGAAGCCCTGAAATTACTAAAACCTGGTAAATGTAATGGAACGCAAACCACTGATCACTTACTAAACACATGTGATGAATTTTTTGTTCATATTGCCTTGCTTTTTTCCACCATGTTACGTCATGGCACTGCCTCTAAATCTTTGCTAAATGCGACTATCGTGCCTATCCCGAAGAATTTGAAGAAGTCATTAAATGACTCTTCAAACTACCGAGGGATAGCGTCAATAGCCCTTTTAGTAAACTCTTTGAGCTGACTATACTCGAAATACATCGACATAAGCTCTCGACCTCTGACTTGCAATTTGGGTACAAGAAGGGGCTATCGACCTCGGCTTGTACGTTTGTTGCAAGTGAAGTCATCCAGCATTATTCAAATGCAGACAATGACGTGCATGTCATGCTCTTAGATGCTAGCAAAGCATTTGATTGTGTTAGCTAAACCACGCTTTTTTCTGAACTGCTAAGTAGGGGCCTATGCCCACTCGTTAGTCGTTTACTCTTACATTTACATGTTTGTCAGACTGCCCATGTTAGATGGAATGCACCTTGTCTGAGCCATTTGCTTTAAGTAATAGTGTGAGACAGGGGGGCATTCTATCTCCTGTTCTATTTTCCATTTTCGCGGAAAAATTGCTATTCGCTCTTCAAAATTCTGGAGTGGGCTGCCATTGTGGCCATTTGTGTGCAGGTGCACTGTCATATGCTGATGATATAATTCTTTTGGCACTATGTAAGTCGCCCTTTCCCGTATGCTGGATCTCGCAGCTGAGTGCGCGGTGAGTCTGAGTCTCAAGTTCAATGAAGCTAAGTCTCAGTACCTCTTGTACTCTGCTCGAGGTCGGACGCGGGCTGGGGGTTGTATTGACTTTTGTGGTACCAATGTCCCTTTATCGGAGAGTGCTATTCACCTAGGTAATCTCATGTCCACTAACTCTAAGACTGCAACATTACATCGGTCTACCACTGATATACAAAGTCGGACCAATGTATTGTTGTCACGTTTTCATTTCTGCCCTCCGGAGGTTCGATACAAATTTTTAAAATCGCATTGTGTCATTGCCCATGAATCTCAACTTTGAGACTTTGATAGTCGCTTTGTTGATGAATTTTTCACATCTTGGCGCAAGTGTGTGCGACTTGTCTGGGGGATCCCTAACATCACCCACTGCAACTTACTTCCCGGAATCTGTGATGACAGAGGCATTGAATCCCAGCTATTAGCAAGATCTCTTTCTTTTGTGCGTGCTGCCCTCTCATCTACAAACGTTTTATATAGATTAAGTGGCTGTCTAGCCGTAGCTGGCAGCGGTTCAGCCGTATCTAATACGATTAGTCACATTGCTGACCACTTTTCATGGTCACGCCATACAATAGGATATGGGTCCCTGAAGATTCCAGATGATAATGATGCTATTGACATGGTCACAGCTATTGCCATTCGGGAATTCGTAAGAATGTATCACGTTACGGTCGGGGTGGATCGTTCCAATCTGGCGAACATAATTAGTCTTCTTTGTACTGAGTAACCTGATTATGAAAACACGATTCTATCTATCTTATCTTATCAATTAAGATTATATATTATGGCTATCACGATGTAAAATGATTGTATAGACATTGTATTGTATGACTGATTGACTTTACTATATTGTCATATTTTTTTATGACTATATGTCATATTTTTATGATAAAATAAATAATATATATTAGGACTTACAATGCAATAGCATATCTTATATGCGTGATCATTCTTATTATTTAGACCATTGAAAATTAAATTCATGCATCTCAACGTTATTTTCTCTTTTAGAGGAGGCCTACCAGCTACAAAACAACAATTTTCAATTAACTTGTTCCGGGGTGTAGGTTCCAGATATGGCGGATACATTTGCACCATGTTCAACACAAGCTTTTAACGAAAAAGTTCAATTACGTCCATAACAGGGATCCATTAAATCTCGTGCAAACTTTTTTCACATAGTGTGTTACGAACATTTACACAACAGTTTCCAAATCGTGGCATCAGCATATGAGTTTTTGACACAAGATCATAACATGCGGCATCCATATTCAATTTCTCGGAATATATTCCCATGTCAGATTCATGATGGACAGCAAGTTCACTTACATTTAAGTTTAACACCATTCAATTGTTAATCAATATCGTGCGTTTGACAATTAAAGAGCACCAAATTGCTTTTTGGTGCATTGTGCCTAACATTGTTTGAAGTATAGACTTGGCCGCAGTCAAAGAAGGAGCAATAAGAGTGACATCATTAGCTTAGCCACGAATCTTCTTATATTGCACATTTACTCAGGTCCTGATATTTTGAATGTAGCTTTATGGTCATTTATTGTTGATAACTATCAAATATCATAGATACAATTGGTCGTGATTGTTGGAATAGAACCTTAAGCAGCTTGGCCAACTCTATTTGTTTCGCGCTTTTTGAGAATAATTGAAAGTTCACATAAATAAAACTAATCCCAGAATGGCATTTCTTTTCATGGTGCCAGTCAATTCACATGATATGGTACATCCGCTTCGTTAATCTGCTTAAATATGATAAACAGCGGCAGCGATATATGTAGTACGATTTGTTTCAGAGGCCGCTGGTTAATGATTATGACCATATGCTTAAATGTTTATCCAATTGATATATGTCCATCTCTTTGAATCGAACGGGATAGAGACACCATATTGATCAGCTGACCACAAATCTGATGCCCCTCACTTCGTAGCATACTGTTTAGTTTGTATCGTAGTTGCTTTCTCACTACAGCCTTTGTACGCTTTTGCTTTTCTAATCTCTCCCTCATTGGATCGTAGAATCGAATACATCTTGTGGTGGTGCTTGGTAAGCCAGTCTCAGCTTCGTTGTATGGTAAAGGGTCGTGTAACATATAACATTAAATTAGATACGGAATATAATTCAGCATCAATTATATCTAGTCATGTGGTTACAAGGCAGACATCCGATGTATTTTGTTGCACAGCTCATCAATCCTAAACACATACTTCATATTCTTGCCTGAGCAACAGAAGATTGTGAATCTCCAGCACAAGAATGTAATTATCTAAAGAAGTTTTAAGCACCTGCTTTCGACTAACCGTGAACATCATCACGCAGCGTTGATTCACGAGTAATTTACATAACTTGATTCATCTAAGCTCTTTAGTTAATTACATTTGTTAATGGTATTATTTTCGCTGTTTGTGCAAGTAATAATCAATTTTAAAAATGATAGATTTTATACCCCGCCGATCTGTGATATCTATTTAATTCTTCGACTAAATATAATATCAGTCATGTCATTTAGGGTAGCATCAGGAAGACTTGCTGCCTATCAGTGTTAAACTAGTAATTGGCATACCGGCCAACAAGCTTCGACACATGCATGTGGTTTTTTCATGCAAAAAGCATCATATGCACCCTGCTGAGCCTATACATAACACCTGTACCAGTGAAGGACTTCAGACGGTAATTCTATTAATGCAGTTGGCCAGGATGCAATTTTTCCTTGTTAATGTGAAAATGCTTTTAATATTTGCAGACCTACGTAAACCGCGTTAAATAGATCAACTTTCTATCAACCTGAATAATTCTTTTTAAGAATAGTTAGCACCATGAATGTTAATTGGATGGTAATTAGCTTTACTGTTTAATGCATACGTTTTGTTATAGATCATGTTCAATAAAGAATCATTGTTAAACAATTGTTGTTAGCTTTATGTCAACATTACTGTTGAGATAATCTATGCTGAGAACTGACCCCCGGATCACCCTATGAGGTATGCCCCTAATAACTCTTATGTTATTCCTCATTATTTATGAAATGTAACTTCGCCCTATATTACTGAGCTATCCATTTATGTGGGTCAATGATTTACCACTAATACCGTAAATAAAAAGTACACTTTGGTGGGAAATTTCATCGAACCCATTTAGAAAAACAATATATTACATCCTCACTAACATTTCATAGCATCCTATAGTAATTCTTATAGATCGGTAAGACAAGATCGGTTGTGCGGTAAGCCATATAAGGATAATTTAGTAAGTAAGTGTTCTATTAGTGTAACTTTCACGTGTTGTCATATATTTGGCTGTCTATTGTGGTTAGGCGGATGGACCGAAAATCTGCTAGCAGTTGCGAATTGTCTTTTTAAGATATCGGCGTCACGTTGGCACATTTCCAATTATATGACACATTCGTTTTAATATCCTGATATATAATAAACAGCAGTAGCGGTATATCTATTGCAGAAGCAGCGGGTTAAGCCCTCTGGGCCAGGTACATTGTTCTTGTTTAGAGACGTTACAAATTTGCCTTAATGGTATTTATCTAGCTCGTCCGCTTCTCTGCCATCGAACAGTCCAATTGGAAGCAAATAGCCGTTAAGCAGTTTTCCATTTCGACCATGCCAAAATTCGGAGCTCACTTTGGATGCTTATTACGCTCGTTAGCCGTGCAGGTTTAAGTAATTTTATATTGTATTCATTTGAATTTTTTTGACTTTCAAATTTCTATTTGAGATGCATTTCAAAATTCTTTAAATGCAATAAAATTACGATGTGGCCCTGGTTTTCGCAATCGTTTGCAATATCTTATTTTAAGTGGAATATTGCCATTGAGTTAAGATATTCCAAGGTTTTCTTGTGAATGCAAGATAATTGCAACCTCCTTGTAGAACGATATCGAACTTGTCCGTATTGTTACCGATTTTCATTTTTAACTAATGTAAAAATATAAAATTGGCCACACAAACTGACAAGGTAAGTAGTAATGTGATTCATTTTTATAAACATGTGGTAGATCTACTGGATAAAAAACAGCAATGAATTGTTGGACTTTTTTACGTTATAGCAAATGTATTCGAAAGAAACAAACATAGAACAGCTTAAATAAACGAAACTGTATTATGCTTACAAGCACAAAATTCGTTCTCTAAGTTGCATGGATGATGTTTTCCCGACAAATTTGAAACATGCATGATGTTGATATTCACTACGTTATCTATTCGATGCGTACAACATTTTTCTCCCTTACACTACATAACACAATAAACAACCGAAACCGGGGCCAAGCCAGCATGTTGGCACTTCAAGAATGTGGATACTGGATACTGTGTATTATACCTCGCCTTCACTTTTCGGCTCCAACTGCGTTCTGCTTGTGTTCGAACTGCTTAGAAAGCTGTGCCGAATGTGATAGCACCACACGAGTTCCTAGGTTTAACAAACACTATTAGGATGAATACACGTGTACATTGCAGCTTGACAAGTTTGATGTTCAATATGATATTTACAGCCACATTGTTTTGCAGATCATTTACAAACAGGGCGAGCTTCATGGCGCCAATTTGGTACGTGCAGTTATATAGACCATTCGAGGTTTTAAATGAGGTAAATGCCGTTTTATGATTAACAGTTGACTGAAAAGATTCCGCTTTACTGTTGGTCTTTTCTACTCAACAAAAACGTACAGAGGTACCTGGCGCCTGTTTGTGCCTTTCTATGATGAATATTTGTTTTTAACCATACTCTCCATGCTGCTTATGTACGTATGTGGCGTTGAAATCAATGTTCAGGACATATCCATAATTCTGAGAATTAAAGGACAAGATTCCTTAGCATTGGATTCCAGCTCGCGTCAGTTGCAATGGTTCAGATATATGCATCTTTAGTGCTACTCGGGTCATGAGTCTCCGCACAGAAATGAATAAATGGACACCTGTCAATCGTAGAGCGATGTTTTGCAGTTGATCGTGATTTAGGTTAGCACCATATTCGTGTTGCGCACCACAAGCAAACTTCAACCGCTTAGTTACATACCCGAGTCTATTGAATGGGAAGAGATTTTGTAAGCATGGGTGCAGATTACTATAGCGCTCAACAAGTGCGGCATATCACATCGTTGCCCGGTGAAGATGGATGGAGGAAGGGTGTGGTCGATAATATTTGGCTACAGCTAACAACAACTGTATCAATAGTAATAATTTTACATAAATGTTTATGTAAGAATAGGCCGCATACATATTCTGAAACCATTGCGCAAGTATTATCGATCGCATGTTTTTGTCTCACGCACGCGCATCACATTCAGACATAAAAAGAAATGGCGATATCCTGAAAAAAATTAAATTCATCATACAAGAATGTATTGCCTACAAACCTGCTGCATATATGCCGATGTACGCTGCGTTCAGTGATCGGCTTAGCTACGCATCATGCAATAGAAGTGCTATTTGACGATTGATGCACCCGAAATCCATCTGTACCTTACGCAATTCACTTAGAAAGCAGAAAGGGCCCATTTTTCAGAATTAATTTTTGTCTTACTCAGACACTGGAGGGATTTGAGACTAAGAGAGCATAACAAGTGGCAGTAACTGACTCGTAAAACATCACTGAAGGATACACCAGGAAACATTTTTGTTATCTAATCAAATTGCATCAGGTTTTTTCTACGGCATGTGATTGGCGAGGGCACAGTTAATCCCATGTTTGTTTCCCATATCTGACGCCTGATACACTTACCAAGCTTTGATGCTTTATTTATATCATGGCATAAACTACGAAAATGTGACAAGCTTATCGTAGAAGCACTATTATTCGATGGAATAATAGTCATCAGTAAAACTGTGTTCACAACAAGCACCATGTAATACAATTACTGGGTCATAAATATCAACTACATTATGCCTTAGCTGAAATCGGAAATATCATCATGTACTCTCCTGCGTCAAATTACAAAATGACGTACTAATGACTCTTCCCGTTACGACATACGGTATGGCCTATTCGAAGGTCTTCATGATTGCACCCAACAGTGAGATTATACCAGCTTTCGATCGAGTAAATAACATTGTTTTGTGATATGCTGTTAAAAGGTAATGAAGGTATCAATTTGAAATAAATAACAATTTGGTGAGCCATTCAAACGCAGCCTTTACGTCTTTCTCTTGAGACACATAACTGGCAACGGTATGCCAGATGAAAATTAAAATGCCATCAGCAGCAAACCGTATCAGGGTATGCAGCTCTTACATAGCACAAAATCAACAGTGCGGGCATGCGAACAAATGTGTGATGTAACTTGGTGATAGTTGGTATGACATCATTGATAAGTCAATATAATTATTCTTCTATTAAGAGGTTTGTAAAGTTGGGGTTAACCATCATTTGCTCTGAACAACTACTTGTTAGTCTAGTTCATTCTTCCCACCGATAGATATATTCCATAACATGATAAAGCATTTCAAATATGATCCACATTATCTAACATGAGTGGATTAAGAGCTGAGGAATAGTGGAACACAGTGTTTCCCTGGAAATGTTATTTAACATAATCCCTTACACGTAAGGAAAAACAAATAATAGAGAGGATAAAACATTTAAATTAAGAGACATGGAAACAAAATGATATAATTTTGCCTATGTTTTCCAAGGTCACATTATCTCATTTTGGTACAAAATGATTTGTTCCTTCTACTGCTTTGAAGGTACTTACGGCTTTTATTGTGTTTAGACCACAGAAATATATATATAAGGACGCGACATGTCTTCATTCACAAAGAGCATGTAAAGTGCTGATAGCAACACGGTCACTGTATTGTAAGTCTGCACATGCTCTGGTCCTCATCTACTTGGATGTTCGATTGTGTCTGCTACTGGGCCTGCTCTTCGCTCTCTCAGCAGGTAAGGCCAGCCAGGACCTCTGGTATTGAGTCGGTCAGGTCGATGGCGGCAGGGGTCTGTATCTTGGACGCCGAACCAAGCAGGTCGCTTAAGATCATCCCTCATGGACTAGTGCTGCTATCGAGGCTGTTGCTGCTCGGTGGCCTGGTTTAGCATCATTACAACAAGCCAGCTCATTTGTATAATTCCTTCTCGTTTATCTTTACGTCGTTGTGTAGTAAACAGGAAAATGTCATACAAAAACTAAAATAAATCAAAAGGCCAGGAGGTCCTCAAAGTAGGAAGCAATGAGCTTGTCCTGGGCCTCTGTAAATTGTGGGGGCTGCTGGCTATCGGGGAACAAATTGTCCTCTTCTTCCGACAGTTTCTATCCCAAATGTAACCTTATTTGCGTATATAACTCCCATGGCCGATTTATGCTCTGCGGCGCATTTTGTCAAAAAAGCATGCGAACCAACATATCAGTCCGTAACATGTGTTCTATAAACTATAATATGTAATGTATAATTTACGTAGGGCGTTATTTTGTCTTTCGGTATCACTAAATGTGGCCAAACACAAGTCAAGCAACGCGTCGGATGTTGTCAAAACGCGTAAAGCTTGCCAACTTTAACATGTGGGGAAAGTAATATTGCATGTGTTAATGAAGCAGAAAAGCAACCACGTGAGTTACGTATCTCAACAGCTAGGATTTACTTTCATTACGCGTCACGAGCTAATTATTAGAACCAATTCGGCGTCATTGTAGACAATGTGTTGCCAAGCATATATTTGCGCTTGTCTAAATTACACTAATAAGCTGAAATTATATTAGTCACAGCTTATGCGAAATGCTTTTCTCCTTTAAGGATTAAATATCGCTTTTAAGGCATGGATGTTATGTCATTGAAGGTTTTTAACGGCCCATCTGAGGGGCTCATATGTGTTGTATTATATACTAGGTGAACGGCAGACAAGCAACTGTCACATGCTTCTAAAAACCCACGCTATTAAATAAACTTCATGCCACCGATATGAAATATGAAATATTTCTATTGAGCTTGGTTTCTATATCTTGCCAAATTCGAAACAGTAAACACGAAAACCACCTGATTGTGTTGAGCACTTACAAAAAGGAAATTTCGCAAGTAAGTTTGCATGGATGTTATGTCACCGGTATTTATACTAGGTGCAAGCAACTGTCACAAAACCCACGTTGGAATCCGATATGAAATATGAAATATTTCATACCACAGTAAACATGCATGAGTTTTAGTTTTGCAGGCCACAACTATCCTATAATGGCTCAGCTTTTCGTTTATAATTTGCGATATTTTGCGGTCAGTAAACGAGAATAGCATTCAATGATTCAGATGACTTTGCTCGTGATAGAGAGGACCGATTGAACATTGGTTAGTAAGTGATGACTTGAATATCGCAAATGATCGCCTGTATGACCCAGCAGGGACCAAAAACGTTTCCTGTAAAAAAAAACTGAATTCTTTAACTATGTGCAATAATCCACATAGGTAGAATAAAATTGCACAACGCGTTGCCTTACAGTTATAATCCCAAAAACCGTCATATATTTTATTTCAAAGCCTAGATGGTATAAGCAGGTATGGTTGCGGATTTAGACAAAAATATGTTGAAATGCATGGGTTTTAAAGATCTAGCCTCGTTACAAGGGTATATCATTTAGAGATGTAGCAATGCTAGGAGACGTTATCAATACGGTGAGTAGCCAGAGAGAGCGGTTCATTGACACTATATTACTCTCACAATGCTAAAGGAACTCCGTTGATACAATTCGGATAAGCCATCTTATACTTCGTTAAATACCGTTTCTTTTCATCATATACCATGACAACCATCCTATTTATCCCTATAAATGTCGACAGTCTGGTCAAATAACAGTGCAAATTGACGACGAAACACATTTGTGCTCGAATGCGAGCATACTTGCGTGACTCACTATACCATATAATGGACGTATCCATCTGATCTATTACAACATGTTAACCGATTTCAAACCTGTGTCCGCTCTGTGGTGCGTCGACTGAATGGCTTATAAGAGATCCGCAACCGGTTATAAAATTTCTCACAGAAGCCAACGGTGAAGTTATATACAACATACAAATAGTAATTATAGCTGCACCAGCGTCTATTGACAATACGTTCGGCAAAATATCCGACATAAATGGGGCAACATAACCCATGCCGTCTGAACATAGACCTAGTTGTTGAGCCATCAGGTCAGGTGCATATCCTGTTGGAGATAGGACAGCCTTCAACATGATCATCCTAGTCACAAGTAACCAGCCAGGCTATCAAACCTTGCCATCAAATTCACAACCTGTAAGGTGAAAGACAACGCAAATAACAACCTCACTAACGGAACCGGCTCTGCTGGATCGATGCGATATATGGTGCGGGCTTATCATCTGTCGAATTGTACTTTCAACTCTTATTTATCGGCTCTATAGATTTGGCACTAACCTCATGCTAATAAGTTTGACGACTTCATAGGATAAACCAACTATATTTTATCAATATTCACATGCCTGCATACAGCAACGTACGTAACCAAACGTGATTAAGTTACTATTTACGGGTTTCTACTCCCTGGCTCTGACCCATTGACGTCCCCACCAGGCAAAACGTTTGCAGGGGAATTATTACCTCGATTGATAAGATGTTAATCAAATCTTGAACAGGTATTTAAAACTACACATTTGCTATGAAGTGCCATGGTCGAGTACGTCCCATGTAAAAAACCCTCAACATCTTTGCGCTAAAATATGTAAAGCCTTGAATGCAGTTGATTTCTTTGAGTGGAAGGATTAACACTAAACCAATTGTAAAATTGGCCATCAAATAAATTGGCAAAGACTTTATTTTAACATAAAGGCGGTGACCCTTATGTAATTTCTTTGGGTATAGGTTATGTATGGATTCCATGATGCATCATTTGCAGAGGCGCTTCTCGTGAAGGCGTCAGAGCCGGGTCCATCGACATCATTTGTACCAATGGCAAATCTCACACCATGAATACTAAATACATATAGGATAAAAACAATCCAATTGTTTTCCCCCGTAACTCCATCGGTTACTTAGCATTACATGTTAAATGTTTTTGGCTCATTTAACAGTGCTTATTGGCTACTTCCATCAAGAAACGTGCGCACGAGGAATGCTACGTCATGGAATGTGAGCAGGAAATGAGACAAGTCTAGCTTACAATGAATTAACTAGTCTACTCGGACACATCAGTTTCGATTACTGAGTCATGTTAGGGCATCATATAGCCCTCGACTGTGCCACTGATGAATTTATATACATGCATTGTAAGTGAGCGATTGAGAGGAAAAAACTTACTGAGCAGGATTCCGGTAATAACGTAGCGCGTGCACCACCCAATATGCAGAACACGTGTCGGTACCGTGATAAACAGTGTCAATCGTAAATAGCAGGCTTCCCTTAAAATAACGCAGATCTAAAAAAACGCATAAAGATCAATCGGTATCTTCGCAACGAACATGGCTGCATGACACAGTTGCAAAACAAATCTTTGTTCCTATTCACGTTACCAAATCTGTGCACATTTGTCATTGGACGTGATGTGCTTCCATCATTTAGATATTTTTCAATCAAAACTGTGATGATAATTTTCTCTTGCCTTTCGATTCAATTGCACATGCGCCAATGCGACAGTATGACATAATAAAGATTAAAGCTTGGCATTGGGAGTGTGTAGTTTTCATTATAGCTATATTTCAAATTTTAAGCAATACTCTTATGGTTATTACCTTTTGCCTATCCACTGATTTGCACAAACGCTGATGTCATAGTGTGATATAGCCTGTTCAGCAGAAGACTTAATATGCAGTAACATCTATGGCAAAAATAAAGTTTGCAATAAAATGCCTGTTCATTAACATGGTTGATTATGAAGAAGAATTTGGTGTTTTAGGGCGATACTAAACCTATTGCTGTTTGTCAAGATACTTCACCGTGCAGCCATGCCTCGGGAAGAAGTTACAGGCGTGTTTGTTTAGAGCAATACCTTGATTTAGCCCTGCTCTTGTGAGCTTCTGAGCTTCAGGCGGTTGCCTACTTAAGCAGCCAGAAATAGTGAATATCTCATCCTGCAACTTCCGTTTCAGTATCGTTCTCCTATTAAAGCATTATCAGCTGAAAAAGCACATCTCCGCGAGCCTTCTAAAGTAGCTCCCTTCCCATGTAGCACTCTCCCATACGCGAATTATCTACTAGCTGAGGTCTGCTCACGCTACAATATACCAAGGAATGACCTTCCATAGGAATCTTTTTCTCTGGCTCCAGTCTCGCGCTAGGAGCGCATACAGTACGCAGTGCTCTCATCAAAGCCCTCTTTATGCTATCTACAATCTTGAAACAAAGACGTTAGTCTTACCGATAATATTCGTAATCGCATACAGATATATTTGTGGTTGGCGGCGTATTTGACAATGTAGCGTACCTCATTCTGTGAAGTGGCCTGAAGCAATGAAGTATTTACAGTGGAATGCGACAAAATCAAGTAAATGTTTTAGGCAACAGTTGTCACCTTAAATTAGTCCATTGGTGATACCTGAGGATTAATTTGAATATTCAGTGGCGTGTCCAAAATCACTTTAAATTACTTCCAATTCAATGCCCACTGACGTATATTATGCCATATCTACTTTTCATTCAACAATTAAGGGTGCACAGTCTAGTCGATTCGGTCAGTATCACACACGTAGCTTGGTGCCACTAGGGTTCTTCTTGCAATTGCATTGAAAAAAAGATTAATCAATCTAAACCTTTTTTGTAATTGAGCAACGCTGCGACTAATATAGCGGCGTTACATGGAATAATAACACTAGGTTGGATAGTCAGCATGTTAAGGGGTTAAACACTAGACGTTTTGCAATAAATTTAAGTTTGATTGAGAAGTAGAAAGTAACTACAACCCACAACCCTGCACAACAAGCTTAGCAAGAGGCGCCAATTAAGTTCAGTCTGCAGCCACGAATGACTCTCACAGTTTATACAGAATAATTGCAATGGAGGTATTTGTCGCTAAAGTATTTAATGTTGGGGCAATATATATGCGCGTTCAGTCTATTTTCTGCCATTAAATATACGCATGCATAGTTTTATGTTAATGCCCTATGCTAAATATAGAAACGCAGCATCAGTTGATAAAAGTATTTATGCCGCATCAGCATTTGCTACAAGCTCCGACTGCGGCATTGAGACCTCAACAGCACGACCCAGCATCGCAAGACAACTACGTGCATCTTGTGTTGAACCTAAATTCTGATAACGTCAAACAATAAGTACTCAAGCGTATTGCCAAAGATATACAAGTAATAAGCAAATATATAATTTGTTCTCTGGCAATACTTGTTGACATTGCCTATTAGTGACTACCATGTGTAAGGTCTATAAGGCAAGCTTCGTAAGCCTCAAAGACCCGGGTGCGATTTGACGTTATATCAAACGTTGAGTCAGACAGCTGTCATTCGTGATAATGGCAGAACTTTGTTAAATTCTTAGCTCAATAGCTAAGACATTTCAAAATTTGTACTGATGTAGCATAACTACCGCCTTCCTTGTGCTGGCTACATTGTGTACCACTGACTATTGAAATGTTATGCCGCAGCGAACTACCCGTTGATGAGTTATCCGAACATTCACGGGAGCCTTTTTGTTCATAATAAACTGATTACAGGGTGACAATGAATGAACACCGAAAGGCAATTGTTCTGGGTCTTCTCCATCTTACAAACAGCACCAGCTCCTCCATCGTACACGCTGCATCAGCTCCCCAATCTTACACGCTGTATCAGCTCCTCATCTTAAACGCTGCATCTGCTCCTGCATCTTACACGCTGCATCAGCTCCCCAATCTCACACGCTGCCTCAGCTCCTGCATATCATGGGAGGAAATTTCACCCGGTATGGTGGGATTGTTTAATATATTATATCACATTGTATAGGTTACCTATTTTATATTGAACAAATCGATGGAATTATGCATATTATTTGCATGCATGTAAAGGCAGTATCTGGGACGGTCTCGCCCGATGATAGTCATACTGTATTCGATGACCAGTGTATCAGGGCGCTACCTGGAAATCCCATTTCCTTATTCACGGTGGAACTCACGGAATAGTGAGGCAGATTAATTATTACATTTCGCATCAGATTGCAAATGTGGCCATCCTTAAACAACAATATCGTTTCCCTAAGTATATTTCTGTTCCGCACTTACTGACATCAACATTACATTCTGGTGAAAAATAGGCGGAAACAGACAGATTAGTTATCCGTATTCACATACAATTACCAGGCACACATCAAATTTAGTTCCCCCCGCAGTGTAATGATTATCAAGAAACGGTCTCATCAGGGCTTTTATGTCATTCATTTCCACACGCTGCCTGAATTATACGCTCAAGAGGTAACTGTGTGTAAGAATACGCCAGTAGTTACTGGTAATATAGTTATGTTATATTTACGATGTACTAGAGTGTATTTACATTCGATGTTCGTCTATGGCACTATCAGTTATTTAGCTAAACTAAGGGAAGTTGTTAGTACGGTATACTTTTTTAGACCTGCGAACACTACAACAAATCGATTGAATGCTTTCCAGCTGTATTGTTTACGATTGTCTGCTATAAACAAATAAACATGATTCCTCGGAAAAAATAGTCATGTGGGATTGACGGTCGTATTGTATTTCTCCATGATTTGGCTTCATATGCTTCCTCACGTAACAGGGTAACTACGACATCAGAAAATGCCAGATACAAATACCCCCCCCCCCCCCACCCTACCCCTCCCTCATTCACAGACAGTTAGTTGTATACATTGCCTGATGATTCCCTCCAAAATCACACTGCAACATGCTTTTGTCGGGGGCGCAATGATAAAAAAAAATGCATTTAAGCTAAATATTGCATCACACTATCACTTGCTTAAATTAACATGAGTCAGTCGAACTTATTAAACGTAATGTGATATAATACAAATGTTCCAGGACAAAAACATCAATGCGTTATAAAGTTTAACGTAGCGGACGACTACACAATGCAGTGCATTTTGTTGACTCGAGTATGTGCAACAGAACAATGCATATCCTAGCAATACTAACACATTTATGTTGTTATAGAAAACAATACGGATTTAGAGAATCCACAACATTCAGGGCGGCCGCTCACCGTTCAATTGCATTGCGACTGCTTAGGATGATCATTTTTGTGCCTGAACACAGCTTGACGACCATATCTGCATTAACGCCATTGAATAGCGCCTTAATTGGTTTTTTTTACCAATGCAAGATGCAAACTCCCTGAGCAAAGAGCTGGCTTTTGATAAATGGATTTACTTAGTTGGACTATGGTCTGATAAAAATATGTTACTGAGCAATACCTAATAGCAATATATATAATCGTTACTCATCATTGGTGTAGTAACCGGCACGCATCATTTATACAAACGGCCTCAGAATTCTTCCCGAAAGGTCAATTATATCGCATTAGGTAAAGTGCCCTTGTTTCTACCCCATAACAAAACGGGAATATTTGATAAATTGCTGGCGTGTTTAAGGTGGGCCTTTCAAAACACCTCCCAGTGCGAAATCTGGGGTAGGCTGAAGATATGTCAACAAGCTGGCTAGTCCGTGATGACGTCATTAGCACGCAATGATCAGGTCGTATAAAGACGGCTGCAGAACGGACTGACCACCAGTTATCCAGATTTGAACAAGAAAGCCGTTTTCGCGCGATCCAGACACCCCTGACAATATGGCAGCAGTCTGCTTACAAAAGTGTCAGTCGAGAACTTCCCTCCTGGCTACCACGCCCAGCGATCACCCATAATTGACTTCATGAGCACTCGGCCATATGTATAACCGACAAAGGAGCATTTGCCATTGAAGACGCAATTTAGCGGTGTTCATATATTAATCGGTAGAGGGACGTGCCTCTTAGCCAAACTGATAGCCACTGGTCATAAGAGACAAGAAGAGCAATAGGCCTAGCCTTTGACACTGCTACTATCACTAAATGGGATTAATACATGCTATCAGAAGGGTGAATATTTATTTTTATGGGATGGCGATTACTTATCATGGTCATCAAAATTTATGCGATGATCATGTTTGATGCAACGGTATTCAAATTCTTGACCCAGATAGCAAGCAGCCATATATTCCATTTTTTTTTATCTTTTTAACACGTCAAATTCGTTCTCAAAAAGTTTTGGTTGATATCCGGTACAACACACTGAGTCATAGTACTTTTCAAAGTCATGGGCTGTGCCAGCAGCCCCAATTAACCCACAGCCATATTTATACATGAGCGTCTACGTTTCATGCAGTGGACATCATTCAACCGTGCTGCCCCTGTGTCTATAGCCGCGCCAATTGGGCAAAGATGCTTGCGAATGTTATTTCTATGTGAATCAGCTATCTATTGGACTAATTGAGTTCTCAGGGGATAATGGGGCTCCAGGCGGACTTAATAATGAGAAGTGCTTTAATTGATATCGCTATTATGAGCCGTAAGATTGCTTAAAGGTATCGCAACGCTCTCGTATGTGATTGTCATCAGCATAACAAAACTCGATTTCATTAAACATATAAAGTTGTGGCACATCCAATAACTAAGTCAGTAGTTTATTCATGACACTGTTTTACGGAAATGTCATCAGACACATTGATGAGCCAAATATTCTCTAATGATGGCAAACATGGAACTTTCTGTACGTCCTCATTTCACTTTCAAAATTGCATAAGTATATGCGTTCTTTCTTCCAAGCTTTCTTATTAATGTCATCTTGATGGATACACAACTAACCAAACTATCCAGATAGGCGCTTTGGGGCCTCCAGCGGCTGGTGAGCATGACCAGTCAATTGTACTCATGCCATCTATGTATGATTTGCTGCGCTACATATTCTCCGACTCAGTAAAGAGTAATATAGCAGCATCAGTTATGTACTTTGAATTACTATGACATTATAGAGTTAAATTCCAACATGAATTTGACGGGATGGTTAACGTTTCTTAATTTATACTTTAAAGTCATCGATTTGAGGTAAGGCTGAGTTGGTAATCTGACCTTAATTTTAAAATGACTAAACTTAATTATTTTTTAATGACATTAAGCTCTGCGCACCATCACAGCCACCAAGCGACCGGCGTATCATCATATAAACCAAGCTACCTAGTTGCAAGAGTATCATCATTTCACCAAAGCTAAGTAGTTGCCTGCTTATCGTCACATCGCCAAAGTTACTTAGTTGCCAGAGTTCATCACATCACTTAAGCTACCTAGTTGCCGGCGTTTCGTCATACTACTAAAGCAACTTGGTTGTGAGCGTATCGTCATATCACCAAGGCTACCTACTTGCTGATGCTATTTAGAGTTTGGCCCAATTTGCAGCACGAAGTATTCTACAAATACTCTTTTTATAACAGGCACACCCTACCTCTATATGCGCAAAGCACGTAATGATGGAGCCATTTACTTGACAACGTAATGGGAGACCAGAATATTCACCTGTAAAAATTTTAAAAACACGGTTACAACAAAATGAAATCCGCTAATTCAAGTCTTTCATGCTTGATTGGTATAGCAAGTTTTCGACAGGAACCAGTCATTACTATAGCAATCAGAGAGGTATTGTAGGTAATTGGGTTAGATCCGTTTTATAATGCTCTTGTCCTGCCTCACATGGCCGGAGTAGGCCTCGGAGCACCCCGGAGTGGCAATCCGGGGTGCTCCTCGCTGTAACGTGCTCCCGCATCTCCATGTAGCCGCCTCGCTGCCTCAAGGGCTTCTATGTAGCCCCCGGGGTCTCTGGGCACAAACTCGGCGCAGGTTGTACCTGTAACGAACAGGAAGGGACACGGAGACATCACGGAGTGTACACGTAGATCCAAAAGCATGCCGTAGTGCAGGATCCATATTTCACGTTCGGGAATGGGCAATGGAATGTTTGGAACAGCGCTTTATAGCTTTTTCGACCCCAATCCAGGAACAACCACCCTCGTTCCATGATGCTGCCTTCCCGTTTCGTGTTAATGACTTGTTGCTGCCACCGTCCTCCATGATAATCATGTTTTTCAGGCGCCTTCCAGGATTCCATGGCTATTCCGGGCCCTTCCAGTGTTATTGCCGGGTCCTCCGTGTTGTTGCTGGCGTCTTCCGGTGTGTATTTTCCGTACAGCAACGCGTTGGCACCGGGGCATCCCTGTCAGTTCCATTCTGGCACCCTACATATCCGTGTCAACTCTGAGTTTGTCCATAACGTAATCAGATCTGGAATGTAACACTGGTGGGGACTACTCCGGCAAAGTAAGACAGGGGCATAAATGCGACCAGCAGGTGGTTTGCGGAAGAGGACTGGAGACAAAAATTTCTTGCTGATGTGCTCCACATAACATCATGCGATTACGACTGTTTGAATGACTACCAACGCTTTCTTACGCTTTCTTGCCAGCACCCATCTTGGGAGAATGTATGCGAACCGTTTGCATCAAAATGGCTCACTGCTTCTCTTACTAGGTGGTGATTGTCTGTAGCTATCCACATGATTGATAACGACATCGCGCATGCTCCACAAGTGTAAACAGCGATTTGTTGCGACTGAAGGTAAGTCACACATCCGGTAAGATATTAAAACAAGACCCTTCGGCGATGCTAATTCTAGGTAGGCAGACAATTGACTGGTAGCGGAAAAGCAGGGATCACATGTTGTATGACGAACATTCCTAAAATTTCCTGGTTTGTGCGTCCAAACGAATGGTACGAACAATATATGTACACCATACTAAATGACAGAGAAAGATGCGTAATCTGGTTTATGAAAAAGATCCGTAATCTTTATAAACAATAATTATGTTTCGCCTCGGAACCAACAAACGTCACCTATTAAATATGCGATAAAGCATGACCGCGTGGCTAGCAAGATAAAGAGATTGTAAGCCTGAACGGCCTTAATTGATGCCCATAATTGGCCGACTATATACTTGATGTTCTCAGCCAGCCTTCTCTCTAAACCATCATTGTTTGATGGAACAAGCGCGATTCCTAACAATAATGTCAAATAGACCACAATTTCCGAGCACCGACGATACCTTATTAGGGCATTTAAGCCGCACAACCACTCTGTTATATTCTTTGTCCGACAGTGGAATATACGTGTATATATGTATATATATATATATATATATATATATATATATATATATATATATATATATATATATATATATATATATATATATATATATATATATATATATATATATATATATATATATATATATGTATATATATATTTATATATATGAATATACATATATACGTAAATATTTATATATATATGCAAATATTATGTAAACATAAACATGTAAGTATACATGTGTATACATAAATTTATCATTATGCATAATATATGTACATGCATTCATATATATAAGCATATGTTTATGTATGTACGTCAATATATAAATATAAGTAAATCTACATATATTTAAATGATGATATCTACATAAATGTATATCTCAATAAATATTTCGATATGTAGCGTTATATTATATATGTAAATATATATATATATATATATATATAAATATTTATATATATATATAAATATATAAATCTATATATACATATACATTTATATATGTATACCCATTTATATAATGTGAACATATATATAAATATTTATACATGTGCGTACGTAAGTTGCATATTTATATATGCACATATATGAGTGTATATATATATATATATATATATATATGTATATATATATATATATGTATATATATATATGTATATATATATACATGTATGTAGATATATACATATATATATATATATATATATATATATATATATATATATATATATATATATATATATACAAATATGTATATATATAAATACATTAATATATATATTTGTATGCATATAATTAAAATTATGTATATTCATATATTCCTATTTTTGTATTCATAAATGCACAACAACATAAATATATACATACATATACATATTATTCATATGTACACATTTACGTGAGGATGCGCCTTGTTGCAAAGATCCTGCAAGTCTCCATCAAGCTGCGCCACTGTATAATGGTGATAAGTGTTTCGCAGATTTGTTCTCCGTCATATTAGCCTGTAATGTCTAACTGATAATCTTTCAATCGCATTAATTGATTAAACAGGAACGAAACCAAAGATTACTCTTTTGTGCATACTAGATAGCTAAGCTCGGTTGTTTTTGCTTATATGCCTGACTCTTATTCATTACAGAACCTAAATCTGGTCGCCAAGACGGCATAAAACATGGTATTTAGTCATTTATTCACCGTGATTCTTATCTAGCTTAGTAAACATTAGATGAATAAAATTTACTTCCGTCTTTGTAGACGATAAACATCCTTTATAAGCTTAGTCTAAGCCATCAACACATGGCATCCTAGGTTACCATGTGATATCAGGCTTTTCGTTCCAATTCTCAACGCGTGCAATGTAAGTAATCTATGGGTTGGGTAAGTATGATAGATGTGAATGAGATGGTTACTTGATAGTATAAAGGCCATAGGGGATTCGCAATATGGTTCCATACAGAACAACCACAGAAATGACATAACCTATTTTTAATGCAGTTGATATTTAGTGCAAAATTCTCACTGTATATAAGTAGGTAATTCTGGCTTTTTGCACCCATGCTAGGGCGATTCCGACCCATTGTATTTTTCAATATAATTTGCCTTCGGTGCATGACACCCACGTACATTGCAATAAACAAAACTGACTATATGTCTCAACGATACCGTTTACTATTTGTTACCTACGACCACATTGCGATGGGGACACGTCATGAAATATTCAAGATGAACACAAACCATCTTATAGCAAATTGCACAAATGCATATCATGTCTGCAATATCGCAAATATTCCCATATTATGCAGCTGTTTGTACCAATAACGTTTATCTGTTTTATTCACCAGGAAGGGGAAAATCAAATGCAGTAAAAATTGCTGAATTTGATTAGACATTGACATAGAACACATTTGCGCTGTTATATATGTCATTTTAAACTCAACCGCATTTGCGAGATATTTCAACTCTAACATCTGGTCTAGTGCTAATTGCCTCGTGTTAACTGTCTGACGAGTAACAACAACATTTCATATTGACATGATAAATTCGCTATATATATGTATGTATGCATGGTTGTGCATAAGCATGTGTATGTATTTATACGTGTGTTGTATGTATGTATTTATATATATATATTATATATATATATATATAAATAAATAAATATATATATATATATATATATATATACAACATATATATATATGTATATATATATAATACATATATAAATATATATAAATAACATATGCACATGGATATTTATATATATAAATATATTATATAGAAATATATATATATATATATATATATCATGATATATATATATATATATATATAGGGATAGGGAGATATATTATATATATAATGTATATATAATATATATATATATATATATATATATATTTATATATATATGATATAGATATATATATAAATATATATATATATATATATCTATATATATATATATATATATATATATATATATATATATACATATATATATATATATATATATATGTATATATATATATAAATATATATATATATAAATATCTATATATATATACTATTTTATATATATAATACATATATATAAATAAATATATATATACATATATATATACACATGCATATATATATATATATAATATATATATATAAATATCCATGTGCATATGTTATTTATATATATATATATATATATATATATATCTCTATATATATATATATATATATATATATATATATTTATATATATATATATATATAGTCTGTATCAGAGCAATGCCTAGCATGTTAAAACTTAATTACACCGTGTAACGTGCCGCGAAGGAACTCTGACAATAAAACCGCAAAACGATTTGCTTGATATCCCTCCGATGTGGAAGAATTACGAAATGGACCAGAATCGTATACAACAAAGCAGCTCGTGTTACGCTCCGTATGCACACCATACGTCGGAAAGCAGATCACTCATTCTGAGCCACTGTTGAATAGTAAACCTCTGTCATGTCGACAGTAATTGGTCAGATTACCTGAAAAAACCCACGAGTTGGTCAAAGCATTTGCATATGCTGTCATGATGTTAAATCGGTATCTTAGTAGCAGAAGTGGCTGCAACAAATCATTCGCGATGCTGCTAGAAAGTGCATGCAGTGTTCGACGTGGCGCGGAGGGATCTCTATGAAATTTATAATTTATTTGTTGCGAGCCGTAATGTACCGATAATGTTTGCTTCGATTCAGTTGCCCGTATTTGATACGACATTATGTAGCAGTATGCTGGAACATCAATACATAGTATACAAACGAACAATAGCGCACCACCCCCCCCCCCCCGAAGTATAGCTCCCCCCTATGTACATAATGGGTAGGACACAAGTCTAGCTACTTTCGCCCCATTTACAGCCCATAACTTTAGTAGCGCCATCTCCTAATAGTGCTCCTTTTGGGCCCTGAGATACCTACATCCCCCTAGTTGTGCCAAATGTTATGTACAACCCCTATGTTGTGCCCAATGAGACATGCATCCTCCCCATGCTATGCTCTATGAGACATACATCATCCTCTTAATGTGGCTTATGATACCTACATCCTCTCCTCTGTGTGTTCTTTTGCACCAACCCATTTACTCAACATAACACTCTCCCAACTTCCAGAAATACTCTACCAAAGCAACCCCGACTAGAGCACACTATATGCAATAATTAGTATCCACAAGGGTACATACAAACAAATTACATATTGTACCGCGTGAGAATATCGCATTAGAGAGAGAGTGTGTGTGTGAGAGAATGTGTGGGAGAGAATGTTTGTGATAGAGAGAGAGGGAGAGAGAGTAACGGTGCTCGAGTATGAATCACAAATGCAGACCAACATTGTTCAGGAAGCATTAGCGTCGCTCCACTTCGTATGATTCACCACGCATTAAAACAGGAATAAGCAACACCTTAACATGCTAATCCTCATTCGAGAAATCCCCCAAATGTAACATTAAATGGGGGCACAACCTTTGTTCTCTCCCATGAACACCGTGATATAAATATGGTAGGTTTACGTTGCCTGTGCATACTGTAAGCGGATTCTCGCCTCTCATCCTCATTCGTCTGCATCTCGTTTACATCTACATGGTTGAGGCACGCCACTCTAATTCATCATACACATATATATTTATATAGACATATAAAAATGTATCGATTAATATTGATGTATGAACACGTTTGATAAATGAATTCATTAAATGACGTGTTTATCAATATGACTTTTGCATATTTCACTATGTATAGATTGGTCAGCAGCATGCTTTGTTAATGGAAAAGTATGTTGAACGAATGTGAGGGTTGGACAAAACGGAGCCAACTCACTTCTGGTAGAATTAATGCGAAATTTTACTTCATATGGGAGATAATACTCACAATCGGGGCGGTAATTTAATGCAGTAGTGTCAGTTTATTGATATGATAAGGAGGCCAAATGATATGTGGAGATTAATGAGAAGCGGGAATTAATTGCTCATTATACCATACGACGTAGATCACGTTATTACACGGCTGACATCCATAGTATATCTCGATTTACCTAGCATATAGCATCTCCACACAATACCTCATATTTATGCCCAAGCAGTTCTTCATTTTTTTAGGCTTGTTTCTGAAATGAATTCAAAAGAGTGATAATTAATTTCCTACTTCCGCCTGGTCGTGCAAATCATTAAGCAGCACTTTTACGTAGATTCTCCTGTAATTGACAGTGCTTGATTCAGCAAAGCACTCTAGACAATTGCATTTATTAATGCATTGACTTCTATTATCATTGCAAGCAGCGAATTACGAAATTATACATTCGACAACCCTGTAATCTATGATAGTTTAGTAGAGTACAGCTGACGCATTTCTGGTGACATCGTACGATGCAATTATCGTTTAAGCCGGCATATTTTGTGATTATATCTGTTGAAGTTGTAAATCATACAATATATTAGCGGTGAAAAAAAGTCAACTCACTTGCCATAGTAGTAATTTGATTCACTACTAATTTATGATACCAACTGCGTTGCGCAATATCTTCCCATCTTTATTTTACTCCATGGCGCACCAACCAGACCAAGTTCGATTGACGCTATTTAATACCGGCTTCAGAGTGGTTCTCCTTGAATGCACATTTTTATCAATAATCTATATTTCGTTGCGGAAGCATATCCAAATGATTTAACGTCGGAATATTGACCGTTAAGCGCGTTTTGACTTTCAGAAGCGTTCCTGTCAGCTTTTCAGCTGCGAGCACTGATATAACGGTTAAATAACGTGCTAGTGTACGGCAACCGATGCGCAATCTTTAGGATTCGTCCCTACTAAGGCAATTATATCTAATAACGGATGGTTTTTTTTTCGTCTTCTCAATGGAGCTAGCATGTTGGGTGATGAGATTTGGATGATGCATGGCGTAATCAGTAGAGGCAAATGTATTGGTGGAATGGCAGAGGTAGGCTGTTTACACCGGACCCAGTGTGATGGAACGTGGTTAATTCCGTCGTGGGAGTTACTGTGCCATTGCTCATAACTCTCATAGTCGGCAATATGAAACGAAAAACCAGTGATATTGATACAAATCACAAATAAACGATCACAGAATCGTAGTATTGACTTGCAACAACGTACTCTTTAATCAATGATGACCGTTTGTGGACCATTATTGCTATCCTTTTGATATTAGTTGGAACACAATCACATGTGGCAGTTAGACTTAGGGATATGCAATGCTTAGCGTTATAGTTATAAAAGTAATATAGACCATACTTATTTGCATGTGTAGACACGTCTCATATATTGATTGAGTTCTTCTCTGCTAGGCAAACGGTGACTTGCACATATTATAAATTATAAAGAACAATTTTTGTGCATCATCACACTCAGGACGTTAGCCTGGTTCATGGTCTTTAAGACGAAGATAGGGTAATTCGTGTGCTGCTGAACTAGATAAAGCAGCCATCAGAGTGGCGCTAGGCTGATTTTAAAGCACACTTCAAATTTAAATTGAGATTACTGATGCGCCGATATAAAAGCTCCTACAAATATTATAGAAAATTTGTTTGCTCTTGAATCTATGTCAACGGAAATGCTAAGGCTTTACCAAATATGCTGATGATCCATAATGCCATGGTGTTAGTGCAAATCCCGGGATGGTCATTTTGATCATCAATTCGCTGACTTGTAAAGGATTGTCCTGTGGTTTTGTCATGACCAGTTGAAACGTAAGTTCAATTGCATTTTAGTGTGGTCTTCAGTAATGGGCGAATCCAATTTAGAAAGTGCTGGTAAACAAGGGTAAATGTTGTCGTGTAGCAAAAGGTTTAGATACTCCGTATGCATATTGGCTACTCAACAAATGTTGTGCGTTCCAAGAGAATGCAATTTAGATATCTAACGACACATCATACGAAGCCGGAGGTAATACTTGCAATGCACACGATTGAACGAGTAACACTTTGAGACATCAAATTATAGCCTGGTAAAAGTTACATGTTAAGTGAATTCAACTGGATTTTGTTCCAATACATAACTGACAAACACAGAAACACCTCGTTGTCATTTCCGCAGCTGTAACTATCACATGATATATGATGTTCATGTGTAAGCAATTGTGTACTTTTTAAAATGTCTTAATGAACAATGAATTTTTATGTGGATTTAATGCCAAATTTAAAGCTAAGAATATCCCTAAACATATAAGATAACCTGTTTGTATATAATTTCATCGCATAAAAATTGGAGCTGGCATGAATTTGCAAAATGTTGACTTAATAATAGCCGTCAGTTCAACCTATATGATACTTGCAGCGCCTTTTATGATATTTCATCAGATTGAATTCTGGCTTGCATCTTATTAAGTTGCGAAATCCCACTTATTTTAGGACAGTTATTTCTTAGCCTGTCATCATGAGAACGACGACACGAAAGTTAGGAGACCATTATAAAGATATATTGCCCTACAAGCACTCTCTGAACAGGTATTTTTACTCATGCTTCAAACAACTTTATCTGAAGCACAAGATAGCAATTAAAACTCCTAAGCGAGACTACTATATCGCTTACACTATCTACAGAACGTCAGTAGCTCCCAGATTTATATATAAGATAATGTTCCATTCTAATACGGTAGATGTATGACACAAATGGCGCATTAGCGTTTCCGAAATCTGACTTTTGAGTGGTACAATACATAGCTAATCACATGAGCTCTACAAAACACGTGGTGATCCGTAATAAATTCCAGGCAAAATAAGCACAATAATTCGATGACAGCTGACAACATTTTTCGCAACATATAGGCGATGGGTGTCGTCCAAATTGTTTCTGTTCGTTCCGGAAAATAATGTAAAGATGCGTATACTGGGTGAGGACAAAGGAATTGTGACATTATAATCGAACATTAAATCACCAACCAGCTTAATTATCTTGACGTGAATGACAAGAGACATAGGGCCTGGACGGGCTTGGCTTGATGACATTGCTCTCTTTGGCATGATTTCAGATGCATCACTTCTTTGTGGTGTTTACTTTTTCGTCACGATGCATATGAATTATTGACGCTCTCGAGCTTTTATGGGATCAGTAGCACGTAATTAACCAGATGGTCATGTCAATCATCTAATGCAATTTAAGAATAGGTTTATCTGAGAAATCTATGAGTAGGTAAATACCACCCACATGTACTCACAACGCTAATTAAGTCTTCGTCGGAGTTTATATGCGAGTCATTAACGGGTATAACTGTTTAGTATTAACAGTACTAAACGCTGTAATATATACATATATATATATATATATATATATATATATATATATATATATATATATATATATATATATATATATATATATATATATATATATATATATATATATACATATATTATATGACTGATATTATATTCAGCTGAATGAAGATGGACAGCATGTTCACTTATATTAAGATTAACACCATTCAACTGTTTATCAATACCGTGCGTTTGACAATTATAGAGCACCATCTTGCATTTTGGTTCATTGTATCTAACAATTTTTTTTTCTTAGATGCATAGAGCTGGCCGCAGTCAAAGACGAAGCTATAAGAGTGACGTCATTAGCTTCTTATATTGCACATTTAGTCAGGTCCGAATATTTCAAATTAGCCTTGTGGTCATTTATTGTTCCTGACTTTCAATTATTATAGATACAATTAGTCTTGATTGTTGGAATAGGACGTTAAGCAGCATTATTAGCAACTAGGGAAAACAATAGAAAGTTCACATAAATAAAGCCATTCCCAATATGGCATTTGTTTTCATGGTACATTCGCTTCGTTAATCTGCTTAAATATGAAAAAAGCAGCAGCAATATATCTATTGCAATTTTGTTTCAGCGCTGTGCCAGAATTGCCTTTTTATCAAATCGAGCCTCCGTGTATAGTTTGTGTCGTAGTTGCTTTCTCACTACTGACTGGTCGCCTTTTGCTTTTCTAATCTCTCCCTCGTCGGATCTTCTGATGGTGCTTGGTAAGCTAATCTCAGCTTCGTTGTATGGTAAAGGTTCATTTAGAAAATCAATATATTACATCCTCAGGACAAAGTGTCTAACATTTCATAGCATCCTATAGTAATTCTAACAGATCGGTAAGACACGTTAGGTTGTGCGGTAAGCAATATAAGGATAAATTGGCAAGTATTTTATTATTTTAACTTTTACAAGTATTGTCATATATTTTGCTGTCTTTACGCGGATGGGCCGAAAAATTGCTGGCAGTTGCGAACTGTCTTTTTAAGATATTGGCGTCACGTTGGCACATTTCCAATCGTATGGCACATTCCGCATAAATATGCTCAAATACAATAAACAGCAGTAGCGGTATAAATATTGCAATTTCTTTCGGAAGCAGCGGGTAAAGTCATTTGGGCCTGTTTCATTATTCTTGTTTAAAGACGTTAACCACTTGCCTTTATGGTATTTATCTAGTTCGTCCACTTCTCTGCCATCGAATAATCGAATTGGTTGCATATAACCATTAAGCAGATGTTAACTTTGTATGCCTTCGTAAATTAGATCATGAGCACTTTCATTATTAGAACCAATTGTTTCGTCGGTTTTCATTTTCGACCATGCCATAGCTTTTGAATGCTTATTAGGCTCGTTTTTCCGTAATTTTCTATGTAGTCTTCATTGGAATTTGTGTGGCTTTCAAATTTCTATTTTAGACGCATTCTATGATTCTCTAAATGTAATAAGATCACGATATGGCCCTGTTTTCGTAAACGTCTTTTTAGTGTCGGCAGTAATGATGACTTTAATAATGAGCCACCTTGCTATATAAACACTTTTGTGTTTTCTAAATAGTACTGTCGTTGAGGCAATTATCTCTGTAAATATAGGTTATTGTATATTTTTGTCGTTCTTCCATAATATTTGTACAATCAACCAAACAGAAATAATGCTTCAAAACAACTTAATGATTCCATACGGATATCAGTTTGCGTGACTATTACTTTAACGGTCTTGTTAGACTATTCACTTATAAACAAGGCTACTGACACATGAATTAAGACTCTGGTTGAGCTACCTCAACTTGACTTAGATATATCTTTTCAATATTGCCATTTACCAAGATTTACCAGGTTTCCTTGTGAATGCAAGATAACAGCAACCTCCATGCGGAACGAGATCTAATTCCGTCCGTATTATTATCGACTTGCACGATGTTCATTTTAAACTAATGTAAAAATTGAACATTGGCCGTTACAGCCACACAAACGGACAAGGTAAGTAGTGATGTGATTCATTTATAACTAGTTAAATAAAAAATATAGTCGAAAGCAACCAAACTAGATTCGTACTAAAAGTGGCATGAATCATGTTTTCCCGAAAAATTTTAAACATACATAATTAATATTCACGTTAATATTCACTGACATTTTTCTCCCTCAACTGCATGACACAATAAACAATGTAAACCTGGGCTAAACCAGCATGTTAGCACGTGGGTACTGGATATTGTGTATTATATCTCGCCTTCACATCTCAGCTCCAACTGCATCATGCTTGTTCACCAACGGTTTAGAAAGCTGTGCGCTATGTGATAGTTGTAAAATTGCAGAAGTGTTAAAAAGGTTTTTCAATTCGCTGCGTTCTCATGAGAATAAATGACCAAGAAAAATCGAGCCAATGAAAGCAAATGTGATGTTTCTAGAATTTAGTCAATTGCTATATTGATGTGTTACGGTATTTCTACGTTATTGCAAAGTTCGGAGCTCACTTAGGATCGACGGAAATTATTATTCGACTCATCCAACAGTAGCTCTTTTTTACAGGTGATCAGTTAGTATCTTTGCAATTATGTATCCCTGCCTAATGCTTTAGCCGTCGCTCGTATCTTTCGCATATAGAATGCTTATCTACTTAACCTGATGGCATTCAATTGATTGGGGACTAATAAAGACGTCGCCTAGAATCAATAAAATATCAGCACGAGTGATGGTACTTTCGATATTCAATATACAACTTGATGGGCTGGGGGATTCCTCATTGGTTGACTACACTGATCACATTGTAAAATCAATGAAATAATAATACAATACAAATACGGCGAGTAACATAGAGAGAATACCCTCAATCGCTTTTATTACCGTACTAACAAACATTGATTTTGCAATCGAGAAAACAACATTAGGCAAAGAAATTTTGTGTAAAATAGTTTCATACTGAACAACTACAATGCATCTAGCACCCGGTCATAAGCGACGTGAATGCGACGCACGTAATTATTAACGATTGCAAAGTGACTTAATTATTTGAACAAGAAACGTAGGATTGACAAGGACAAATAAGGACTGATTTTGTGCATTTTACCGTGCAAGTCTTGATATTTTGCAATCTGCACTCTCTGTTACAACAATGGGGTATTTTTTAAAGTCCTGTAGTTGCGTCTGCGATGACTAGTAATTTTACAAATAACTCAATATGAACAATAAGCAGTTTAACAAGGTTACGTTTGAGAATAACCAATACTTTGTGAGACCTTAATCTTGATAAATAAATAGGTTTGCCAAACAATGACCGAAGCTTAGTCATTAAACCTAAATTGAATTGTGTTTTCTATGAACATATGTACTTTGAAATTAATTGTTTGACTGTAACAAGTTGGATACAGGGAAGAGCTTACGTAAACGAAGCTATATTATGTTTACATGCACAATCAATTGCGTATTCTAATTCTTCCGCCAAATAAAAGTATGTATTCCCAATTGGAATTGATTAGATGTGATATGTATGGTGATCTTTGCAGAAGAGTACGTGAGTAATTGCTAATAACCTAGTACGGCATGCTTTATTGACCTAAGTGTGGGTAATGGAGTAGTGCGTATAATTTAGTGATATTATGTGTGTTATCGAAGACAATATGCGATCCTCTAGCCATGCAGGTGTAATAGTTGTCATAGAATTTGTTGGGTTTTGACACCCAAACGCCTCATGATGTACTGTGTGCGGTTATTGGATAACTACATAAATTTCAATAATATTTATTATTCCCTTCTAGTAGTCTATATAATTGTCTCTCAACCTCCGAATATATATAGACTAATTCAGATGTTGAGTGGCAGTGATTGACAAGGGATTTGTAATAAACAGATAGCACAATACCAATAAGTTTTAGTGGTTATAAAAAAACCCAGCAACGTTCAGTCCAGGTGCTAAACTGTGTCGTTAAATATATATCTAAGGCCCCTGTAATATGAACTTGGCTAACGGTGTTGTAAATGGCATCGCGCATAAGCGGGCACAAACAGTCGCTATATGAGATACGGAATTTAGTCCTACTTTCGTTAAAATAAAAATATCCAATTTCCCATGAACAGGTCATAATGCCAATCTGAACAATTCGCATTGAATCTGTGAGGCCCTTAACTTGAATAAGACGTATGCTGACAGGGCATACTACACTTGATGATTTTGACATGCGGCTAAGGAAGCCGAATTAACTGATTTGTATATTGTTTTTCATACTTAACTTACAAGCAGCAACTTGTTTCGCTCTTGTTACTGCTAATCCGGCAGGAACGCCATACGTGTAAACGAAATGGTCGTAGTTAGCGTGCAACATTTTACTTAATGCTACCAAACAGGCAGTGATAACTTCCTAAATGTCGGTTTGGTGCTTAATGGTCACTTCTGGGAAGTTTGGATTTATCCATAATTCTGATAACTTAAGGACGCGACGACGCTTTAGCCTTGGTTTCCTGCTAGCGTTAGTCGCAATCGTACAGATATACGCATCTGCAGTGCTACTCTGCTTTCTGCCCAGAATTAAAGAGCGATGTTTTGCAGTTTATCGTAGTTTAGGTGTAGCACCATATTCGTGTTGCGCGCAACTAGAAATGTCAATTATTGAGGACAGTTGTGACACACCCTAGCAAGATGCAATATCTACAATAACCAGTATATCTGAGCCAACATATCGTAGTCTAGCTGTGAGGCTGTTACGAGTAATACTCTTGCATCCTGTGTTGTAATCATCGCACCTCCCTGAATCTATGTAGGTATCATACTAGGTGTTGACCTTGTGTTACAACGGCAAAGACCCACTAATTCGTGGTTCTGTTATATCAACAGACAAAGAAGCAAAATACAAACAACTATAATAAAGCGTGACTAGGCAATGTGTTTCATGAATATGGGACATAAAAAACAAGGGCTGCCTAGTCCATCTTCGTCGATGATGTGCCAGATGTGGTATTGTAACCGCTAGTATATCTTCTTATGTTCTGCAGTTTCTACTTTACAGATGACGTTTTCTCATTCGATCGGTTATAACACCTCTTGGTGTCCGTTTAATAGCTCCCCTACCGTCCTGGTAAAAGTAATTGTTGATGTTCGTCAAATTGTAATGGTCCAAATAGTTTTTACACACTATATTATTTCAATAAGATTGGAATGCTTTGTCATAGCATTTGTAAGTAGTGACTGCTCTATCCAGTGTGTCTTCATGCAAATTGATGACGCTTTGTATCCAAACTATTACTGGCAACAAAGACCACAAATATCAATCAACTAGCATCTGGTCAATATGTCCTTGATATTTAGGGACAATACACTCCACAAATTGAAGAATGATTGTGTGTGAATCCTAGCGATATCAAACCAGACGAGTCCTTTTAGCCATGTTTTAACGGGCCATCTGAGGCTCATATGTGTAGATAATTGAGTAATTTGTAGGCATAGGATAGCGCCTGGCTGTGTCACTGCTGGCTATATACGCATACATATTATTAATTTTATCATATACAATAAAGGATAAAGCAAATCTGTATGTAATGATACGAGCCTTAACGGTTATTACTGATAATAGAACACCCAAACGATGATTTGCTTGCTGTTATACCCTACTTTCCTGCCAGGTACATTTGAGAATTTCTCAGTTTACTAAATAGCGGTTGTGCATATAATATAAGCATTGTATAAGACATCCATTTGATCAATAACCTTTCCCAACGTGATATTGTGGATCCACATATTTGATGTGCTTTACCAAATGCCAATCTCCGATGACCGATGTATACCCTGCAGCGCATTCGGTCAGAAAAGTATGCGAACCAACATATCAGTCTGTAACATGTGTTCTATGAACTATGATATGTAGAGTATAATTTACGTAGGGCGTTATTTTGTCTTTCGGTTTCACTAAATGTGGCCTTTGTTTTAAATACACAAGCTATCAATTGATGACAGAATTCGTTGTCGTAGAATTTTGTCACAACACGTACAGCAAGCTAACTTTAACATACGGGGGAAGTCATATTTTATGTGTCGATGAAACAGAAAGACAGCAGGGTGAGTTATGTTCTCAAAAGCTCAAATTTACTGACAACAAGCTCATCATTAGACCCAACGCTGCGTCATTGCAATATTGTGTTGCCAAGCATATATTTGCGTTTGTCGTACTTACGTTAATAAGCTCAAATTATATAAGAGTGCGAAACTTCTCCTTTTCTCCTTTTATGATCATCAAATTTATACAGATCTTGCTCGCATCAGCTTTCACCATCCGTAGATACCATTGAATGAATGTAATCTCAAGCTATTTTTGACTTAGTTAAGGAATGACATGATAAGTTGTATGTTTCTAATGTAAATGCACCATGCCATGAATAGAGAGTCTGACTGCATAGCAAAGTGAAGTTGATTCAGTTAAGCTATAATCAAGTTACTTATTTATTGAGCAGACATCAGGTCAAGTGGACCTTTAAAGGGATCCAATACTGCCAAAATACTTATGCTCCCGATGTAGACCGTCATTGTTTGCTCTCAAATGCTGCGTAAAGATTGCAACACGTATGGTCTACGATTGAGCTGTCTTTCATTCTTTATTACAAATTCAGGCACATTCGCTAAGTTGAACTTATTTAATAGCAATACGTAACCACCTGATTGATCATATTGAAAATAAATTCTAAGTTATTTTCATACTAATCCAAACTAACTTTAATAAGGAAAATATCATTTTTGAAAATTTGTGCATGGATGTTATGTCGCCGGTATTCATACTATGTTAGCAGCAGACTAGCAACTGTCACAAAAACCACACTGGAATCCGATATGAAATATGAAATATTTCTATTTGGTTAACAGTAAACATATGTGTGTTGAGCTACAAAAATAATTTGCAAGTAGCTAATCTTTTTAGATTGCGAGACGTATTGTTACATACCAGATTATTATCATGCATGGGTTTTATTCTTGCAGGCCACCCTCTTGTGTAACTTGATTTACAGGTATGAGAGAAGATCAATTAAACGCACTATACAGGATAACTGTGAGCATAAGTAGTGACAATTTGTAGTTAACTAACGGGATTTGTTATGCTATCTCGGAATTTTCTGGTGGGGAATATAGCCCAGTACAGGAAGAGTTGCATGTCATTGAGTAATGGTGTGATTAGCGTTTTGGCATGTGAAAGGTCATTTTAATGATGTGGCTACTCGTTCGCTATTGGTACGTTCTGATAACTAAGCGCCACCATAAGTCAGCAAGAGGCACCATGTACGCTTTTTGAATGAATCTTGGCTTAAAGAGAAATTCACAATCATCTTTCAGGCCCTTTTGTGACGAGAGCATTATGTTCTAATTATTAAAAACTACACATTTGCTATGAAGGGCAGTGGTCGAGTACGTCCCATGTAAAAACGCTCAACATCTTTGCGTTAAAATACGCAACGCCTTGAATGCAGTTGATGTCTATGAGTGACAGGATGACCACAAAACCAATTGCAAAAATTGGCCGTCAAATAAATTCGCAAAGGCGTTGACCCCGATGTAATTTCTATGGGTTTAGGTTGTGTATGGATTGCACGATGCAACATTTGCAGAAGCGCTTCTCGTGAATGCGTCAAAGCCGGGTCCATCGACATAATTCATGCCAAGGCAAATCTCACACCACGAATATTAAATCCGTATAGTATAAAAACAGAGCAAAAAACATACGCACCCAGGTTCATGCGGTAAAACATATATTATCTTCGTCAAATAAGGTATATAGTATTTAAAAAGAAAATCTGTGCGATACCGACTACACTTGGTGCTGTCTTGTAAGTAAGGCGCTGTATTTTGTAAGAGATTTTGTCAATCTATGCTCACAGCATAATAACGCATTTCATTGCCGCTCTTTTTAGAATAAATTTAGCATAATTGTGACAAATTGGATTAGTCTCAGTGCTTACCCGTTGTCGATTACCATCTAAAGGACTGTAAATCTACTTTAATGACCCGTTAATGCATTGACCATGCCAGTAGCTACTTTTGCTCAACGGATGTAAATTAACCCAATCCGTAGCAGCATTTACTATCTGTTATATCCGGATAAAAGAAAATAATACACTTTCCCCGTAACTCCATTGGTTCATTAGCATAACATGCTAAATGCTTTTTAGCTCATTTTACAATGCTCATCAGCTACTTCCATCGGGAAACGTGCACACGGGGAATGCTACTTCATACAATAAATTAACTAATCTTCTGGGATACATCAGTTTCGATTTACTGAGTCATGTTAGGGCATTCATATAGCCCTCGGCTGTGTCACTGATGAATTTATATGCATGTATTGAACGTGAGCGATAAAGAGGAAAAATTGACTGAACAGGATTCTGGTAATGACATAGCGTGTGCACCACACTGTATGCAGATCACGTGTCGGTAATGAGATAAACCGTATCAATCGTAAACAGTCGGCTCCCCTGAAAATAACGCGGAACTAAAAACGCAAGGAATACCTGTCATAAAGATCAATCCATATATTCGCAACGTACGTGGCTGCATGACAAAGACGTCTCAAAATCTTGGTTCATGGGAAGTGATGTGCTATCATACAGATATATTTCACTCAAAACTGTGTTGATAATTTCTCCTTGCAATTCAATTCAATTGCAGATACGCGTCGATGTGACAGTATGCCATAGTAAAGATGAAAGCTAGGCATTGGGAGTATTTAGTTTCCATTATAGCTAAATTTCAAATTTAAAGCAATACTCTGATGGTATTGACCTTTTGCCTTTCCACTGATTTGCACAAAAGCGGATGTAAATAGTGTGATATAGCGCGTTCTACGCGACGTAGTGAGGCCAACAGAGGACTTAATATGCAGGAACATATATGGCAAAAATAAAGTTGGTAAAAACTGCCTGTTCGTTTACATGGAAGATTATAACATAGAATGTGGCGATTTAGGGCGATACAAAACCTATAGCTGTTTGTCAAGATACTTCACCGTGCAGCCATGCCTTAGGTTAAAGTTACAGGCGCGTTTATTTCGAGCAATACCTTGTTTTAGCCCTGCTCTTGTGAGCTTCTGAGCTTCAGGCGGTTGCCTACTTAAGCTGCAACGTCCGTCTCAGTATCATTCTCCTCTTATAGCATTATCAGCTGAAAAAGCTCATTTCCGCAAGCCGTATTTGACAAAATTGCTCTCTTTACAAACATCTTTCCAAAGTAGCTCTCTTCCCATGTCTCCCAGGAACGACCTTCTTTAGGACCCCTTTTCGCCGGCTTCAGTCTCACGTAAGAAGAGCATACCCTACGCAGCGCTCTCCCCCAATATCCCTCTATATTATATACAATCTTGAAACAAAGACGTTAATCTTATAGATAATATTCGTAATCGCATTCAGATATTTCGTGTTGGCGGCGTGTATGACAAGGTTGCATAACTCATTCTTTGAATTGGCCTGGAGCAATGAGGTATTTATTGTTGAGTGCTAATTATGGGAATGCGATGGTCAAATTCAACAGTTAATTTTCAAGGCAATAGTTTTTTCCTAACATTAGTCCATTGCTGATACCTGAGGATTCATTTGAATGTTCAGTGGCGTCTCTAAAATCACTTCAAATTTCTTAAAATTCCATGCTAGTGTTCTGTAGTGTTTCATAAGCCTCGGATGCGATTTGACGTAATATCACACGTTGAGTCAGATAGCTGCCATTCGTGATAATGGCATAACTTGTTTTGATTAGCAATGACAAGCGTCATTAACATATGTTATTTCTTAATTTATATTGATGCTGCATGACTACCTCCTTCCTTATGCTGGCTGCATTGCGGCTACTTGCTATTGAAATGCAATTCCGCAGCAAACTACCCGTTGATGATTTATCAAAACATTCATGGGAGCCTATTTGTCAAAAATAAACTGATTACACAGTGACAATATGTGGATCAGGTGCCAGCGGGCCGAGCACCTAGCATGGAATTACTAGATTGCCGGCTAATGCCATGATCAACCACAAACAACAAAAGGAAAATGTTCTGTGAAGGGCCTCTCCATCTAACACGCTGCATAAGCTCCTCCATCGAACAAGCTGCATAAGCTCCTCCATCTCGTACGCTGCATCAGTTCCTCCATCTTACACGCTGGATAAGCTCCTCCATCGAACAAGCTGCATAAGCTCCTCCATCTCGTACGCTGCATCAGTTCCTCCATCTTACACGCTGGATCAGCTCCTCCATCGAACAAGCTGCATAAGCTCCTCCATAATACACGCTGAATCAGTTCCTCCATCTTACACGCTGCATCAGTTCCTTCATCTTACACACTGAAACCCGCTTCCCATCTAACAAGCTTCATCAGCTCCTCCATCGTACATGCTGCATCAGCTCCTCCATCTTACATGCTGCATCAGTTCCTCCATCTTCAATGCTGCATCAGTTCCTCCATCTAACATACTGCATAAGCTCCTTCATCTTACACGCGGCACCAGCTCCTCCATCTATCACGCTGCATCAGTTCCTTCATCGTACACACTGCATCAGCTACCCCAAATATCATGCTGCATCAGCTCCCTCATCTTACACGCTGCACCAGTTCCTCCATCTATCACGCTGCATCAGTTCCTTCGTCTTACACACTGCATCAGCTACCCAATCTTACACGCTGTATCAGCTCCTCCACCTTACACATTGCATCAGCCCCTCCGCCTTACACGCTGTATCAGTTCCTCTATAATACACGCTGCATCAGTTCCTCCATCTTACACGCTGCATCTGTTCCCCAGTCATACACGCTGCATCAATTCCTTCATCTTACAAACTGAATCAGCTCTCCCATATTACACGCTGCATCAGCTCCTTTATCTTCCACGGTGCATCAGCTCCTCCATCTTCCACGCTGCATCGCCTTCTCAATCTTACATGCTGCATCGGCTCCTTCATCTATCATGCTCCATCAGCATGCTACATCAGTTCCTCCATCTTACACGATGTATCAGCTCCTCCGTCTTATACGATGCATCAGCTCCTCCATCTTACACACTGCATCAACTCCTCCATCTTACACGCTGCATCAGCTCCTCCATCTAACATGCTACATCAGTTCCCCCATCTTACACGATATATCAGCTCCTCCGTCTTATACGATGCATCAGCTCCTCCATCTTACACGCTGCATCATTACATCAGTCAATTCAAGATTAATGGTATAATCACACACCATAGGCATTCAGATACGGTATAAATGCCGTTGTACCAGCCGTGCGCACATTTAAGCTAATAGAGCACCAAAGCTAATTAAACACGGTATAATGATTTATCAACTTACATTACTTTATGTTATTGTCAGTTGTGCAATGCTTTCAACTATTTTCCTTATAAATCATGTGGATTCTTATTAATTGAATGAGGCCATTCATGCCGCTGCCAGAAGGCATGCACAACGTCTCTAAATATATTATGGTTGTCATCGCGCCGCACGCGATGCCGAACTAATACGGCGTAATCCAAATTGAAGTTCTATAAATATCCTCAAAGGTATATCAACCAAGTTGAATTCAATCCTTTGTTCAAACGTGGCTGTCCGTTACGTTGCTCACAATAACTAGGATATAGCCAACATAAAACTGTAAGGGAGATTGCTATCTCGTGCTACTGTCACAAGCTAGACCCGCCGCGTCACGCAATGAGCACCACGTGCCTCAGGGAGACCGACCAGACGCCAGTTGCTTAATGCAACGTTCAGAGAAATGAGATATATGAAGTCCTCATGGGAGGAAATTGAACCCAGCATGTCTTTTTATACATTATATCACATTGTGTGCGTTTGATATCAAACAAACCGATTGAATTATACTGATCTTTATGAGAAAACCACGCATATTATTTGCATGCAAGTAAATACATTATCTGGGACGGCCTCGCCCCATGAGAGTCGTACTGTTTTTGAAGACCAGTGTATCTGGGCGCTGGAAGTCTCATTTTCCTATTCACTGTCCATAATTTGATTAATGCAATTCACGGAATTTTGAGGCAGATGTGCCATTACCTTTCGCAAATGTAAGCATCCTCAGACAACAATACTTTTTTACTAAGCATATTGCTGCACCGCACTCACTGACATCAACGTTAAATTCTGGAGAAAATTGTCGGAACCAGACAGATTAATTTTCAGTATTCATTTACAATTACCAGGCACACACCAAATTTAGTTCTCCCAGCAGCGAAAACTTTATACAGGAACAGTAGCATTCAGTTTTTATGACATTCATTTTCTCATACTGCTTGAATTATACGCTGAAAAGATTGTGTTTGTAAGAATAGGCCAGCAGTGATTGGTTATATAGTTATGTTATATTTACGATGTTTTACCAGTATTAATGTTGTAGAAATATACTATGTTCTAGAGTATATTAGCATAAAATGTTCTCCTATGCAACTAGCAGTCATTAATGGCAGTGACAGTTATTGACCAGCGTAGGCTGCCGTAACTCATCATGCACACTAATGAATGTCAATTTATTCCGATAAATGTAGGCATTCCTCCACAGGGGGCAATTAACAGCTGTTTCAGCGATTACTCTTGATTTACAAAAGAACTATTTGGGAGCCATAGGCAGCTGATCTATAGCAAATTGACTGTACTGTGTACTATTTCCCTTCTGCGAACACCACAAGTCAGTTGATTGCTTTTCAGCTGCATTAGTAAAGATTGTTCGCCATCCACAAACATACATGGCTCCTCGGAAACAAACGTCATGTAGAATTGACAATTGTGTCGTAATTCTCCATGGTTTGGCTTCAGAGTCACCTAACAGGGTAACTAGGACATTAGCCAACTCCCCTATACCCCTCCCTCATTGACGGACAGTTAGGTCTATATATTGCCTGTTTATATCCACCACAGTCACACTGCAGCATGTTTTGTCGGATTGCGCGTTCTGATTTCGATACATTACAAATTGCGGTTATACTGAGTAATTCAAAAAATGTTTACATCATTTTGAATGCAAAATTCGGCGCGTTCTATGCCGTTGGTCTGGGGGCGCAATTTTGAAACAATTGCATTTCATGTAAACAATGCGATGCTGGCATCACTCCATCAGTTGCGTGAATTAACATGCGTCAAAAACACTAATTAAGCGCATAATGACATAAGAAATATGTGCTAGAATAAAAAACATCAATGCGTGATAAGAGTTAAACGTAGCAGACGACTCAACAATGCAGTACATTTTGCTTACTCAAGTATGTGCCATGGAACAATACATGTGCCTGCATGTTATAACATTGATATTGTTATAGAAGACAATACGGGATTTAGAGAATCCACAAGATTCAGGTTGGCCATTAACTCTCCGCTGACGTAAGCAACCAATGTTTGCATTACCAATGAAAAGACCAATTGCATTGTGGCTGCTTATGATTATTGTGCCTGGACACACCATGACGACCCTATTTGCGTTAACACCATTGAACAGCGCTTTTTCTATACCTATACAAGATACAAATGCCTTAGAAATGAGCTGGCTTTTGATAAATGGATTTACATAGTCGGACTTTGGTCAACAGGAAATAAGTCATCATTATTGAGAAATACCTAGTAGCAATATATATAATCGTTACTCATCATCGATGTAGTAACCGGCATGCATCATTTAATGTTTTTGGAAGATTCAATATCAGCTAATAGACGATGTGGTCTAATGCACTAATGGATACAAACTGCTTCAGAATACTTCATGAAAGGTCAATTATATCGCATTATGTAGAGTGCTCTTCTTTCCCAACACCTAGCAAAGTGGGAATATTTGATAAACTGCTGGAGTGTTTAAGGTGGGCCTTTCAAAACGCCTCATAGTGCGAAATCAGGGAATAAGCAGAAGAGATGTAAGCAAGCTGGGCAGAAAATGCCGAGTCAGAGCTGACATCATTAACATGCTGCACGATTTGTGAAAGGACGCCGTTTTCGCGCGAGCCAACTTTCTCTTGTAATATTACAGCAGTTTGCTTATAAAAGTGTCAGTCGTGAATTTGCATCGTGGCTACCACGTCCAGCAATCCCACTTAATGTACTTCACTCGGCCATGTGTATAGTCTACAAAAGACCATTTACTCTTGGCAACGCATTTAAGCGGTGATAAAAAATGAATCGGTAGAGTGACGTGCTTCTTAGCCAGACTGATTACCACAGATCATAAGAAACGACTACAGCAATAGGCCTGTAATTATTTGTATCAGTGCAATCCCCAGCAGAAGCACACGAGGATGGAACTCCTGACGGAGTTAATAATAAGATTAAATTGATATCGCTATGATGAGCCGTAAAGTTGCTTAAAGGTATCACTACGCTCTCGTATGTGATTGGCATCAGCGTAAAAAAGTCGATTTCATTAAATATATTAAGCTGTAGCACATCCAATATCTAAATTGTTAGTTCATCTATGGCGCAGCTCTGCGGAAATGTTGTCAGCTAAATTGATGAGCGATATATTCTCTCTCATGACAAACATGAATCCTCCTGCACGTCCTCTTGTCACTTTCAAAATTGCAATAGTAAAGTCGTTTTTTCTTTAATGCTTTCTAATTCATGACATACACAACTAACTTAACACCACTAATCAAACTATGCACATCAGCGCGTTGGTGCCTTCAGCGGCTAGTGAGCAAGACCAATCAATTGTATTCACGCCATCTTTATTTCAGTTGTTGCGCTGCATATTCTCTGACTCAGAGAGTTACTGAGCAGCATCAGTCAAGTAAAATGAACTGTAATACCTTTATTAACTTATTTGTTTTGCGTGTATCATTGCACACTCAACATGAATTTGACGGGATTGTTAACGTTTTTTTAAAATGATACGTCCACGAGTTGAGGTGGGTAAGGAGTGAGTACTCTGACCTTAACTTTAACATGACTAAAGTTAATCATTTCGCATATTGTGGGGTCTCGTACTTACGTGTGTGAGGCTATGAAGATGAGATAAGAAAGTGAAGCGGAAACCTGAACCCTACATAACATACGAAAACATGCGGCGTTTTGACTCATTTTATCACTGATATTGTTCTGCATAAAAATATCAATTTCTCTGCCGACATTGTGATAGGGCGACATCCCGCGGTAAATGACATTTTGCTCTGTGCATCATCAAAGCTACCTAGTTGCAGGTGTATCGTAATATACCATCCTAGTCCACGATGCTTTGTACATGTTAGCCCTCACTACATTGACATGTTGTTTGGCACCTTCTCATCAATTGTGCACCATAATCTGGGTGCAAGGTGAAAGTAAACGGAGACGAGAACAATATAATCAACCTTGACACCTGACGACCGCATTGTCAAGTACTGGCGAAGGATACCGTACCAGGTTACCATGCACCAACGGTGTTCAATCCGAGGCAGTTGACATGATGTTTTTGTCACTCATGGTTACAAAAATGCATAAAACAAGCGATTTAATCTTTCGCTCTTCAGCTGACACAAATTATTTACTACTTACAAATGAAGATTTGCACTCTTCTATGCCTCGGAATGTTGTCCATTCATTCACAATTACTCTCGATTCGCTTTCATCCTAAAACTTTAACATGTTGTCCATTGGGACTAAACGCATGCCGGGCAACAAAAATATCACTATGAGTGCGGATTGTGTGCTCACATTACTTTAATTACCTCATGCAAATCTAGAGCGCCAAATCCTCGAACAATGCTCAAGACACAGATGACGACAATATTATTGCATGGAAATTTTGGTAACTAACTGCGCTTCCTTGCTGTCTATCGCTAGAATGAAATATTAAAAAAATTCGCAAATGAAAACAAACAATATTATCCTTTGTACTTCAAATCTTTACTAACAATAACACGGCATTTTCAATAATCTGCCAGTGTCATCTTGCATAACATTCATAACAAGTGCAATAATATCACAGAGGCCAGTGACATCCACCTAAATATGGAAGGGATCTGAAACCCGCATTGTAATCGCGTGAATGCTTCCTATTTTCCTACATTGATTTTGTTGCTTCTTTAATCTACAATGAGAGATGGCACGAGAGTATGTACGTTAAATTGGTGTACACTATTTGGAGACGCAATCAAATGATAAACGCACCATGCTTTCGCATGGGAGATTTATACTTTTACCAAACGTCCCTATCAACGCTCTTTGGCTATCTGCTTGCCACCCATGCACTGGCAAAATCCAAAGCAGTTATATGCATCATTGCATTTGCTGAACACACTCAAATATAGGTCGATTTGGTAGTGTTTTTTTTCAGGCTTTGAGTTAAATTCATATCGTAATAAATAGACGGGGAATGATTTGGCTTTCGTAGTTTTACTGTAGCAGCTGACATCATTGTATACTGGATGCAACAAGCCTTTGATAGTGATGGTAATAACATATCTTGAACTTAATGCTATAACAGCATCGGTTTCTGCTTATCAAATCCATAGACATTTTAGCTACATTAATTTTATTTATAAACGCGTGGTAAGACAGATACGTCTTGACGTTTACAATTGAGTATTTCGATGCATCGATGTTGACCAACGCCATTACTCTATTTCATGTTTTTTATTGTAGAGGATTCATCTGCATTCGCCAACTTGCTCTCCATTAAGGGTAAATCAGGGCTCTCTATACCAGTCTGACGTTGTAGCAAATGATTCCGTTAACAAGCTTCTTTCTCTGTACATTATACTGGTGATGCGGCGATTCTACAATAGAAAACTTTATATTCGGACAATATCGTATACTATTATCGCATGTGACGTTGATAACTATTATTAATAGGGTTCAACTAGTAAGACTTTGCACTTTATGTTTAACTGGCATGAGAGACGATTACCAGTACAATACTGATGAATGCATAGGGTTTTGAATAAAAGTAGGGTGATAGCACAAGGGTTAGTCACGACTATATCATTCAATGTAGAGAACAGGCACACATCAATTACAATTGATAAGCGACTACAACTTTTGTGCTGCGTGTGATATGAGATGTGACAACACTACACTGTTCATGTTGAAGCTGTTGCTCGCAAATTGAATTTTTATTCCTCATTTGCTGAACTTACCCGATTGTTGCTATTTCCCAAGGGAGGACAGTATCTTATTTGACCATCAAAGATGTCTTCGGTTCTAGCAATAATAAACAATGTAGCCCATGCCAATATACTTTTCCAGTGGCCAACTACGTCAGGAGTATACTTGTACGTTCTGATATTCTTGGACACAAAAAGGTCGATAATTGATGGATTTGTGCCAATGTAACATCGGTTTGGGGGCACGATCGAAGCAGCCTACAGCAGCATCCTAGGTCTATATACTGTTCGACTTTCCGTTTCAATCTAAAAACGTACAATGTAGCTAACCGAAAAGTACGATGAATGTGGACGATGGGGTCACCTGGTGATATGACTTATGCATTAGACTTCCCAACAACTCTGGTGGTACTTTTTGCTTTGCTTACCAATGTAACTACCCCATCAAACACATGAGGTACGCTGCATCAATATGAAATCATCTGCAAAACCGTACAGGTTAACCTGACATAACCAAGGTACGATATCGTCATCTGAACCATGGTTAACCACGTCCCCGAAAGACCCAGGGTATAAGTGCGGGGTATAAGTGCGGAAGAGGACTGGAGGCGATTATTGCAATAATTTCATGCTGATGTGCTCCACATAACCACATATGATTGCGACTGTTTGGGTGATCTGGACGACTGCCCAAGCTCTCTAACGCTCAAATGCCATCCCAACCCAGAACCAAATGGTGTGGCATTATGTACATGTATATTCGATTTTCTTGCTTGTGAACCGTTCGCAGAGCAATATCGGGGAAATAATTCCATAACACACTGCTTCTTTTACTATAAGTATTAGCTACGGTGTGTGATTGTCTACCTGACAAACGACATAAGATGAATTATTGAGCTACTATTAGATCCATTTCTATGTGGGTGTTGACCTTGAGTTTGCGTGGCAAAGACCCTACACGACAACCAATCGATCATCGGAGATATCGTAAAGCCAACAAAAGAGGCCTATTAATATGGTGTGTTGCTGTCTGTGAGGTCGCCCTGATATCATATGTACTGCATTGCTACTGTATGTACGCCATACATATTAGATGATGGTATTTCATAAGTCGAAATATAAAAACTTCCTTAGGGCCCTCCCCGTAGTACATGGTGATCGGGCTATTGATGAAACATAAGAAGCCTTGGTATTACTGTAGTCCACAAAACTATTTATGTCAGTACTGTCGGGATATCTCACCTAAATGTTTTCAACCATTCATAACATTCCGCGTTTGATCCATCATGCTGCTTTATCATCGACAGCAAGTTACTGTATTAACTATGGATGATTATCGATAAGGTATTGAATCAGGACAACAGCTTGCACCATAGACGGTAAATGTCAATCCCCTTGCTCCTTGTATGATTTACAACAAAAAGGTAATTGGTCACATCATGACACACTGCTACTATACAGTCTGATCCAAACATTGCAGAGAGTTGAGACGCGTGTGTGATCCCCTGTGCATGTTGAATAAGACGAAACCATTTACCTATGTATTTACAGGCCTACTGAGAGTCATATGTTAAGGTTACTGAGCTATTTGTGGGCAGCACACGGGCGTTGTTGCGTCATTGATCGCTAGTCATGCATACACATATTTGCGGTTGCTCATTTCAGATCTGATTTGTAGGAGAGGTTACTTAACGCAATTTACCAGCCCTAAAAGGCTCTCTATCGCTCTCTATATAGCTGGTCATTCCTGTTTTTTAATCAATTAAACCATGACTCATGCTTGCCAACATTTGAAGCCATATTAAGCGGTTTTGAATGCGCATTGTTTTTCAACAATGATGTCATTGTTGTGATAGGCTCTCTGCATACGGCTACTTATGATACAATGATAGAAAGACCTTTTTTTACTGTGTGCACTTCCTCTATTAGACAATAAGTTTAAGGCGAGTGTGATTGAAATGACTCATAGAAGGGTCGATCCTGCTGTCGGTCGTATATTGTGCGTGTAACATTTGCTCACGATTACCACACCGTGATTAACTTTCCTTGGAGTACGTTTCTTTTGGAGATAGAAAATCCTTACCTGGGAAAACCCGCCATTAATTTTAGTCATTAGAACCATTGCATAAGCCAGACCATATGTTCACTCCGCATCTGGTTATATCGCTCAGTACGGGATGTTGCTTGTAGGGAAACAAGCGAAACAGGAAGTTCAGTTAACTGACATAAGATCATTCGTGGATATCAAGTACATAATTAATAACGATTGCATAGCCTATACTCCAAATCAAATAAAACGACAAGGGTAAACATGCTACCGATTCGTTGAGAAGACCATTGACGAACTAGAAGCCAGTCACACACACACACATCCTATTCATCTGTGTTGATGGATATGTAAAACAAACCCCAGCTAGTATCATCTGAGAGAACGTTTAGAATAGGTAGCTCTGCCAGGCACACATTGACTGCTATAACAGTACAAAAAACGATTGTATATTTCCACGCGCTGCTGCAGCTTACATCGTTATTTGGGTATGTTCAGCATGTGTTTCATTGGTTCAACCTTAGGCGTGGCTTGATATGTGGCGTCCAATGGCGATTCATTTGATTTACATTACTGAATCACTTGGTATTGCTGAGTGGAAATTAACATAATGATGCACGGGCTGTGTAGCCATCCCTTAATAAACTCTCAAGTGAACTGACGCAAGACGCTGTGGCAAGAGTTTGTGGTTTCGTGTTTGTCATGGACTGTTAAAGAGGAGTCTATTTATAATACCCGTGCGAGCTTTTGTCCACACATTATGTCAAATCACTTTGCCTATCTAGCATAAATAGTATACAATGATGCAGACCAAACTAAGGCTCGATGAGGCGGGAGATATCTGGAAGGAACCAGTGGAACGATCTCCATTGGTATTTATACCATTCTAAACAAGGGCAGCTGGCGTCTCGTATGGATTTTTGATTGCCTTTTGTTGTGTTATTGCCACCAAGGACAGTACCATCAGGTGAGAAACATCACAAAATAAAGGTTGATCTGGCAGAGGTTTTACTTTGTGTCACGATAGTGCATAGAGGTATAACGAAAGTCTATAGGGAGCGTGTATATAGTATAAACGGAGGCTGTGTATAGCAATATATATCCTACCACACTAACAAACATACTTCGACTCATGCACGCATACGTAAACGTATATTGATATGTATGGATGCGCCAAAGCAAACTCCGTACGTATACGCGCATGCTTATAGCTCAAGTAATCAAACGCATTAATTAGGTAACGGCAATGGAGTTTATGTTTAAGGAGTTAACTATACATACGAATGAGTACAGCTAAAATTGGCTGACTATATACTTGGTCAATCGTCTTTCTACATCATCATTGTTTGGTGGATCTAGCATGCTTCCTAAAATTATATCAAATGGTCCACCATTTCCGAGTACCGTCAATATATATATCTTACTATATATTGAGGTAGCATGATAACGTTTCAGCCGCAAAACAACATCGTAATATACTTTGACCGGGCAGAGAAACGGCGTTGAAATGTTGAAACTTATCCCAGCTCCAGTGTCATTGTTTGCATTCAAGCGAAATATATTGTGCAAAATACTATATAGGCAATTGTGGATATATAAATATTATTACTCACGGGCGCTAACATGTAAACATACATATAATCCTTTACTGATCGATATGCAAAGAATCATATATATATATATATATATATATATATATATATGTTTATTTATAACATATGCTTGTATATGCATATAGATGAATATATACATATATATATATATATATATACACATATATTATATATATATATATATATATATATATATATATATATATATATATATATATATATATATATATATATATATATATATATATATATATATATATATATATTGTATACAACAATGCAGTGCGTAGTCCACTCCGTATGCGAACCACGTGTCCGAAAGCAGATCATTTATTCTAAGCCGCTGTTGAATAGTTAATGTCGTGTGTGATGTTGACGACTTCTTTTAGTAAAACTCGAACACAGAGATGAGGCCGGAATATAATATTTTATTGGTTAAAATATTAAGTAATTTTGAGATCCAAAAGTATGGGGAAGAGATGTCTTAGTGGTATTGTTTTTTTGAAGTGCCCATATCGTCGTCGTTTATGGCCTGGACTGCCTTGGTATGGCAGCTTTTGGAGGAAGCCCATATTCGTCGTTGGAGTAAAATTTGGATGATTGGTAGTAGCAAGTAATGGTCAGAGCCAATTGGGCCTGTGATTAAGATTTGCATAATTAGAGATGGTAGGGGATACTCTACCCAAGGAAACCCCTTGTACACTATATAAAATATGTACATATCTATTATATTTTGAAGGGGGTTGCTCCCTGTGATTCTGAATAAATCTATTGGAGTAAAATATGGATAAAATAGTTTTCGACATCAACCTAAGTCATGTCGGCAGTAATTGGTCAGATTTCCTGAAAATACCCACGAGTTGGTCAAAGCATTTGCATATCCTGTCATGATAATAAATCCGTATCTTAGTAGCAGAAGTGGCTGCAAAAAATCTGTCTTGATGCTGCTGGAATTTGTATGCAGTGTTCGACATGGCGCGAGGGGATCTCTATGAAATGTATAATTCATTTGTTGCGAGCTATAAAGTACTGATAATGTCTGCTTCGATTCAGTTGCCCATATTCAAAATGACATTATGTAGCAGTGCGTTTAAAACGTGGGAGCTGTTACTGAAGGTGAACTAAATAAGCCCGACCTATTGTAAGTCTGATATATCACCACGACCATAAAATAGAAGTATGCTGGAACATCAATACAAAAAATACAAGCGAACAATAGTGCTGTCCCCTCTAGGATCGCTCTCCCCTATGTACATCATGGGTCAGTAGTGTCGCCCCATCCCATTCCTTCCCAATATGGTAGGACTGAAGTCTAGCTACTTTCGCCACTTGTAGAGTCCATCACTTTAGAAGCGCTTAATAGTGGTTATTTTGAGCCCAGTGATACCTACATCCCCCTTGTTGTGGCAAATGATATGTACACCCCCTATGTTGTGCCATACGAGACATGCATCCTCCCCATGCTATGTCCTATTAGACATACATCATCCTCTAATTGTGGCCAATGATACCTACACCCTCTCCTCTGTGCGTTACTCCGCACCTACCCATTTACTCAACATAACACTCTCCCAACTTCCAGAAATACTCTACCAAAGAAACCCCGACCGGAGTACACTATATGCAATAATAAGGATCCACAAGGGTACGTACAAACAAATTACATATTTTACCGCGTGAGAATATCGCATTAGGGAGAGGGTGTGTGAGAGAGAATGTGTGTGAGAGAATGTTTGTGATAGAGAGAGAGGGAGAGAGAGTAACGGTGCTCGAGTATGAATAACAAATGCAGACCAGAATAGTTGAGGAAGCATTAGCGTCGCCCCACTTCGTATGACTCACATTTTGAAACAGGATCAAGCAGCTCATTGACAAGTTAATAATAATTCGAGAAATCCCCCAAATGTAACTTTAAATGGGGACAGAGGGCACAACCTTTGTTCTCTCCCATGTGCACCGTGATATAAACATGGTAGGTTTACATTGCATTTTTATACTGTAAGCGGATTATCGCCTCTAATCCACATTCGTCTGCATCTCGTTTACCTCAATGTGGTTGAGGCACGCTACTCCAATTCCTCATATATATTTATATTTATATATACACATACAAAATTATCTATTGATATTCATGTATGAATATATCGTACACGTTTCGTAGCTAGAATATATCGATGTCGATGTCGGATACGATGATTTGTTGATATTATAAATTAAGCGCAAATATCTTCGCTGTTAAATTGTCAATAAATATAATAGATGTACTTTAGAGTTTCCGTATTTTGCTTGATTTGTCATTAAGATATAAGATGACATGTCATACAACAGCGGACTACTTATAAGGTCTGTTGGCCACATATTGGTCAGTTACTAGCAAACTGACGATATGTATTTAGGACACAAGCATCTCGAAACAGCAAAATATAGCCCAGTAGTAGATTATGTGCTGCTTATGCTCACATGTAGAGGTTAGCCTGGTGTCAGCAATTTCTTGTAGCTAATAAAACAACTAGTGATTTACCTAAGGTGGGGAACTGAATGCGTTGTTATAAATAGCAGATTGGTTGTACATAATTAATCATGGTGACGCTTGGCTTGTCAACTTAGCAAATGCAAAACGACGGTAGGTACACCCTAATTGAACACAGGATAGAGAATATCTCGGTGATCGCCAGATTGACTACTTTATCATAATCATGTATTGCCTTTAATTCGTTTGCAATGTCTTAGTGATAAACGCTACAAATATGCCGTCCAATTGTAGAGGTTTCTGTCCACATGGTCCGAATAACGGCCTGCTTATCACAGAAGTACGCACACACGTGGGTTCGATGAAAATCTGCTAACTCTAATCACTGAGAAGCATTAACGAGATGACATCGTCTTGCAACTTATGAAAACTGACACCATGTTAATAATTCGAATAGTTTAAGTTTCACACAACATCCCTTTCTGTATGTAATTTTAGTTCATTTCTATGAGCGCCATACGCTAATGCAGTAAAATCGGTAGCAATAACTTCGGAATAGTGTTACTATGTTCCAAAAACCAAAACATTTTAAACGGCCGTAAATCTACGTTTGATGACTTTTACAGGCTTTAAGTAAAGCTTTTAGTCAAACTTCGCGGATATTGAACAAGCTACTTCCAAGATCATGTTCGCGGTACTTGCGATGGAACACACTTAAGTCAACAATAATCCATGTTTGGTCTGGCTGTGTGTAAGTTCTTACGGATTACGAATTCACAATCTTAGACTTTGGAAAGTAAACGTTATGGCGAAGTGTCTTGCGCTAAAGCGTATGACCTGGTGAATTGCGGTACTTTAAGGCAGCTGCAATATGTTGGCCTTGGTGAGCAATACAAGAGAGGTTCTGCAACTTGGTAAAACATTTGCTTATTTCAGTGGTCAGAGCAGACCTGATCATTTTTGTATTATGATAAGTGCTATCGTCATGATGCCCTTACGTCTTTCTGTTTAGATCATCAGTACCATTTTACTCTCCCCGTTTGCTAACGAACATAGCAATGCTCAGACTCCACACTTTGTGAAAAATGCATCTCAGAATATAAATACTTTGCTTGATTCAACCTCTCAGGCCGATGATATAATCATAAAGTCAACAAAGCACTGATGTCTGCCTGTATTCTGCCCCAAAACATTCAATGTTGTTAATTGGACCACCGGTTCGATATCTGTAGTTGTGCTTTGCTGTCGTTAACTCCTGAAATAACACTGATGCTTCATCAACGTGTTATTAATACGACCTATGCATATTTCACTATGTATAGAATGGTCAGCAACATGATTCGTTTAATGGACACGTAATGTTAAACAAATGTGAGGGTTGGACAAAACGGTGGCAACTCACTTCCGGGGAAATTAATGCGAAATTTACTCCATATGAGAGATAATACTCCCAATCTAGGCATTGAAGTATTGCGGTGGTGACAGTTTATTAATAATATGATAAGGAGGCCAAATAATGTATGGAGATTATAGAAAAGTGGGAAGTAATTGCTCGTTATACAACATGACGTATAACGTTAGGTCACGTAATCACATGGCTGACATCCATGGTATATTTATTTACATAGCACATAACACCCACAACCAACACTGCAAAGTTATGTTTACTAGGCTTGTTTTTTTAAGAGGATTTCAGAAAAGTGATAATTAATTTCCTACTTCCGCCCGGTCATGCAAATCATTAAGCAGAACTTTTCCGTTGATTCACTAGTAAGTGAAATTGCTTGATTCGCCAAAGCACTCAAATAAATGCTTTTGCTAATGAATTAGCTTCCATTATCATTACAAGTAATGAATTACGAAATTATGCATTTGACAACCACGTCTTTTAGTGATATGTATCTAACATGTTGCATATTATCCAAGAAAATGGAAGCAGTTACAAACAGAGTTGCCGTGGCCATGCTTTTCCAGATAAGCGGAGTAACGCAAGCTCATATTGCGATGTAGGGTTATATAAGATGTGCTGGATATTAATTTTCACGATTAGCTCAACCGAATATGATAAACGCGGGTCTGGACTAGTCGCAGAGATAATATCTGCGTAAGACTGCAATTGTTAAATTATACCCTTTGATAAAATTGTACCTGTTCAGTCTGTATTGTTTTAATTCACACGCTATAGACCCAATATTATGCTAATAACAATATGCAGCAACACATTCCACTATAGTTTGTCTCGGATTATAAAACGCTAACAGCTTACTTGATAGCACGTTCTGCATGTTCGCATGGTAATTGGACATTTGATAGTATACTCAATACAATGGCACTTTATTTCAACCCAAATGACGTTTAAATGAACGGTTGCTGTGAGATCAGTATGTGTAGGTTTAATTGGATTCAATTGGTTAGAAAGACTATACACTATACAGACTGCGCATTGCGTTCGTTTGCCATTGATTATTTGGCTGTAGGGCATGTATGGGATGATGCAAGACCAATTCTTATCAAGTAAAATGGAAATAATTTGTAGTCTTGCGGAAAGATTTTATGAACGTAACAGTAGACGATGCCACAAAGCAACATCTGTATCGACTCAGCCATAGCTATGATGCTAGAAAAGACAATAGAAACTCTCCGTTAATGCAAGATTTTAACTTTTCATGCACAGAACAAGATGTTTCTCCTTAATAGTTTGAAAATGGATTCATAAACATTGAATAATTCCCTTCAGTATCATATCTCATCATCAGTCATTTCCGGTATAGCTGTAAATAAATATCTACTGGTGACTTCGGACACTGTTAATATCAGCAATGTGACGTCGATACGAGATATAATACCCTAATAGTATGCTATTAGACACTAACTAACTTGCACATTCTGTTAACTGCAAAGTCAACTATAAATAACTATGCTTTTGCATCATCACACTCAACATATTTGTATGGTTCATGGTTCTTAAGGTAAAGATGGGGTAAATTCGTGCGCTGCTGTAGTAGATAAAGCAGTCAGAGCGGTGCTGGGCTGATTTTAAAGCGATCACTGCTGTGCCGATATAAAAGCTCAAACAAATGTTATGGAAAATATTTTTGAATCTATTTCAAATGAAATGCTTAGGCTTTACCAAATATACTGATGATCCATAATGCAATGGTGTTAGTTTAAATCCCGGGATGGTCATTTTGATCATCGTGTCGCTGCCTTGTAATAGATTGCTCGGGTGTTATGTCATGACTAGTTGAAATGTAAGTTCGATTACATTTTAATGTGGTCTTAAGTAATGCGCGTATCTAATTTCGAAAGTGCTGGTAAACAAAGGGTAAATTTTGTCGTGAAGCTTTATCAAAAGGTCTATCTAGACATTTTGCATGCATTTTGGTTACAAATTTGATGCGTTCAAAGAGAATGCAATTTCGACATCTAATGACACAACACACGAAGCCAGGGGGTATACGTGCAATGCACACGATTGAACGAGTAACACATTGAGATATCAAATTATATCCTGGTAAAAGTTATATGGTAAATTAATTTAACCGGATTTTCTACCACTTAATCATTGATAAATAACGAAACACCTCGTCGTCATGTCAGCAGTTGTAACTATCTCACGCAAAATACAAATAATCTGATGTTCACGAAAGTATATATACTTTTCAAAATGTCTCAGTGACCCATGGATTTTTATGTAATGTCGGATTCAAGGCCAAATTTAAAGCTAAGAATATCCCAAAGCATTCTAGATAACTCTTCTGGATATAATCATCTCACATAAAAACGTAATTGGAAATGTCATGCATTTGCAAATAATTACACCCTGACTTAATAATTGCCGTCAGCTCAACCTATATGATACTCGCAGCGCCTCTTATGATAATTCGTCAGATTGAATTCTGACTTGCATCTTATTATGTTGCGAAATCCTCCTTATTTTACCCCTGTGATTTCTTAGCAAGTAATCATGCCGACGCATTGTGGTGAGATCATTAAAGTAACGCTCACACGAATTTCTGTTCCCTGCTTTGAAGCAAAATCTCCTTGAAGTTTCCGTAGTTTCACTCGCTTAAGTTCAATACCAATGTAACATTTGAAGGAGACATGAAAGTTAGGAGACTATTATTAAGATATATTGCCCTACATGCGCTCTCTGAATAGATATCTTTACTCATGCTTCCAAAAAAAAATTATCTGAAGCGCAAGATAGCAATTAAAACGCTTTAGTGAGACTACTTTATCGCCCAGACAATCTATAAAACGTTTATATATAAGATAATGTTCTATTCTAACACGGTAGGTGCATGGCATAAATGGCACATCAGCGTTTCCGAAATCAAACATTTGAGTGGTACAATATATAGCTAATTACATGATCTCTACAAAACACGTGGTGATCAGTAATTGATTCCAGGCGTAATAAGCACAATAATTCGATCACAGCTGACAACATTTCTTGCAGTGTGGATTTCGTTACGTTTGCTTCAGCTGCAACACGAAGGCGATGGGTGTCGTCCAAATTGTTTCATCTCGCCCCGGAAATAAAGAAATGATGCACAGAGCAAGCGGCAAAGATGTTATGTGAACTTGTTGCATTGATGCGTCGAATGGATAAGGAAAAAGGAACATTAAATCACCAACGAGCTAAATTATCTTGACGTGAATGACAAGAGAGATAGGGGATGGATGGGCTTGATGGCATTGCTGTCTTGATTCGAAGAAACAAGCAAATGTTTTACAAATCAATTTCTTCTTTGTGGTGTTTACTTTTTCGTTACGATGCATATGAATTAATGACACTCGCGCTTTTATGGGATCAGTAGCATGTAATTAACCAGGTGTTTATTTCAATCAACTAATGCAATCTAAGAATAGGTTTATCTAAGAAATCTATGAATAGGTAAATAGCACCCACATGTACTCACAAAGGTAATAAAGTCTTCTACGGTGTTTATATGCAAGTCATTAACCGAACTAACTGTTCAGTATTTACAGTACAAAACGCTGTGACAAAACATTCCGTATCAACGTCAGCCCTGGAAGATTTAGCTAACACATGATGTGAATGCTGAACCGGTTGCCATCCGAAACCATACTTAACTACTTCCAAAGCCATTATTGATAAATCCTTACAGCGTTTGCATCCACTGCAAAATAGTAGATTATAAGCAAAACACGCCATTGCTAATGCGTGCGAATTCTTGCTCATAGCGAGGGACACAATCCACGAACAAGTATTCTCCAATTGTGTGGAAAAAAGCACCGTTACGACCTGCGTAGCCGATCCCACGTAAACGGTTGGAGTCGAAACATTTATTGGCGACATTGGAGCCATGGAAGGCACTACTTGTAACGCACGTCACCATGATAAAAACATATTACGCGCTGAAATGCATGGAAAATGTTTTGGTACTTACGAGAATGGAAATAACGAGGACCTAGATAACTTTTTGGCGGTGAATAGTGTGTAAAAGAAAGCCAGATGTTCAAATAATGCTTACCGCGCTACTTTTAACTGGAGCTTTGAAGGTAAGTATCATGATCTGTAGAGGCTTCTGTTTGGGATGAATTATTTCTTGTGGAAAACATCAGTGGTACAATCTAACGTTTATAAACATATAGTGTTATCAGATTCTAAAAAAAGCTAATGCGGATCAACTTACACACACACGCACACACACACACACACACACACACACACACACACACACACACACACACACACACACACACATATATATATATATATATATATATATATATATATATATATATATATATATATATATATATATATATATATATATATATATATATATATATATATATATATATATATATATATATATATATATATATATATATATATATATATATATATATATATGATGTATATTGTATCGATATGCATATGGGCCAAGTATTTCTGTTCAATATATTAATACTGTAATTTAGAGTTCGGTTTAAACAAATGAGCCGCTATAGACATCTTAAGGATTTGATAGCGCTTATTTGTGTTACTTCTCCCATATTTGAAAATATTAACTGTTTTGGTTAACCGGCGAGTCAAATAGCGGTATGTTGACAGTGAAAGCGATGTATCTGTGTGTCATATTACTAATCATTCAATGATTCTGGTAAAATGTGTGTACGAAAAAATTACACGGAAACTTTTGAAATCAAAGTGCTATCGGCACTATCAAAACAACAGCTGGTTTGCAAGAGTGAAAAAAGACCATGGCTTCTCGATGATTCGACGTGACATAAACTCATACATCTGCTTGTTGATTTGTGCAGTATTGTTGATATAGGCATGGCGAAACTCTTCCTTTGTATTCAACACACTTTGCTTTTTATATTTCGCATGCCTAGTTCTTAGAAGCCAAAATGATGGCACATCCGTCAACAGTCATTATGAATGCGAGTTAATAATTATTGTGATAGGTGATTTGGCATTTATTTTATTATAGATAGAATAAACGTTATGCTCCATACACTATTAGTTGATACTATTCTATAACATTGCCTGGTGGGTAGTACGTGATCTACCCGTGTTTCATTGAGAGGGTAGGAGGTAACTAGCATCGATTTACGGAGGAAAACTAACAATGAACACGTAACTGCAATTGATTTTAGGACAGACTGCTTGATAATTTACCACTATAGTAGATGAGCTCTGGACATCAGGTTAACTGAAGAGCCTTAAATATGAGGGTGATATGATGACTCATCTAAGACCGACCAGTCATGTAATAAACAGATAGTATACATATACATTGGCATACTTCTCAATATTTCTGACATACAAAATATATTTCATTTTGATGGCACGGCAAAGGGAGTAATGCAATCTGTGATGCGGATAAGTCATTTAGGAAATGAGCAATGTGTCAGGGTTGTTCTCATATTTAATAAACCTGTTACTGTACCATGTGTAAGAACAGTTATATGCAAAAACATGCTTGCAGATAATTTATAATCGGTTATCTTACTTGGATTAACACACTACAGGTTAGTCATTGATATAATCATGCGTTTGTATTGTGGTGCTATATAGTTTGTTTTTATGCTGCGGTTTTGAGGGGTATACATCGTGATATGAATTCGATTCGTATATTTCACAACAGGCGTCTTAAGGCTCGAACCATCCCACTTTACACTGCTACTCCGATTCATGTAATCATTAATAAGACCTTTCACTTATTAAATAGATAGGATTTGTCTACACCGTATAGATTAATGTGTAAGGTGTGTAGATCTATGGCCCTGTTCGCTGAATGGTCTATGTGAAATTGTCTATCCGTTGGTATTGCCTTGTGACACATCTATATGCAAAACGACGGTTTGCTACTGTCGATATGGACGCTTCATTAATTCCAGGTCTGATTATCGATCAACATGCCGCCATCAAT
>CM067358.1:35450562-35525562 GCA_034190875.2 Urechis unicinctus
GCCTTTGCGGCGGGGGATTTCATTAGTTATAGTTCGATCAATTTGGAAGCGATAAAAAGTCCGAAAAACAGCACCATGTTTGTTTTCAAGTTCAAGCCCACGTGCATCGCGCATGCTCAGAATGATGTGACCCATCGACGACTAATGGTAAGCCCGGGTGTGGTGGGTGGGGTGCACTTAAGTGTATAGACGTAGTATACATGTGCCGCACGACGGGGTATGTTTTTTTTCGGCCTCTCCACTTGTGCGACGGGTTATACATTTGCATAATACCTTGTACGACGGAGTATACTTTTTTTCTCAACTTGTACAACAGGTAATGGTTTTCGAGGTCCCGCGGCACACCCCTATCTGAGTTAAGGCCAAGTGCCCCCCCTCCCCCACCCACCCTGGATGCTAAGGCAATACGGATGAGGCGGCGGGAAATCACGCGACGCAATATTTTTAAAAATGGCGGTCAACGTATCGCTATTTTTCAGAAATGATATATTAATGGCATTTCTTGAAGAATAGCTTCGAGTGGGGGTAAGTTTTTAGTGCGTGAGGACTTTTTCTTGTACAGGCTCTTGATGTATGTTATTTTCTAGATGCGTGATAGAGCGCTTTAACCAAAATGCGTTTTCTGCGACGCGCGAAAAATGATCGAAGCAGAACGGTATATATTCATACTATTCATATTACCGTTCGACCAGAGCTAACCGGTTGCGTGATTTTAATTAAAATGTTGCCATGCCAATGACATGTGAATCATAAAAGATCTATGCTATTATTAATCACGCGCGACTAATGTATAAGAGGAATCATGTATATTTGTTTATAGCGTACAATTTAGACTAATACAGATGCAAAGCAATCAATCGATACACTGGTCTTCAAATGCAGTACGACTACCATCGGGCGTGGACGTCCCGGTTAACATCTTTTACTTGCATGTCAATAATATGCTTGGTTTTCACATGAAGATCGGTCTATACTATACTGTGTTCGATATCAAACCGGTAATTTATATGTTGCGATAAAAAACATCCCCAAAAACAATCCAACCACACATCCCACATGGATGCAATTTCTTATCATGGCAAACAAAAAGGCTTTATAAATCTTTTTTTCTCGGACAGTTGTTTTAAGTAACCGGCGTCTGATCGGTACCCCTGAGGCACACGGTGCTCATTACTTAAGCTGCGTGACGCGACGGGTCTACCTTGTGAAAGTAGTAACCCTGGGCAATATATCAATCTCTATTATATTGATGTTAAGTTGGCAAATCCGCTAGTTAGTATGACCGATGCTTCGTAAAGCCACTTTGATTAAAGGATTGAATTCAACATGGCTAATGCACCGCATTAGTTCGGCATCGCGTACGGCGCAACTACAACTGTAATATATTGGGAGATGTTGTTATGTGCATGCCGTCTGGCAGCGGCATGGATGGCATAGTGCCATCAATAATAAACCACATGATTAATAAGGACAATAAGTGAAATCAATGCACAACTGGCGATAAAGTGATGCATGCCATTATCCAAAGTCGAGATATAATTACGTCTGTCTGCTCTGTGTTAACATGGATGCAAACACAGTAGGACCAAAATTATTGCATATCTGTAATAACTATGGTATTAGATCCTACCATTGATCCCGTATTGACTGATGCAATGACACACCGTGTATGTTAGAGTGGCTCTCTATATGGCAATTCCCTTCTGTTGTTTATGGTTGATCACGGCATAACTTAAAGGTCGGCAATCTAGTTAATATGCTAGGTCCATGGCTCGATGGCACCTGATCCATACATTGCCACCGTGTAATCAGTTAATTGTGCATAAAAAGGCTCCCTGGAATGTTTGGATAAATCATCTAAGTTGTGCCATTATCATGAATGGCAACTGTGCGATATTTTTTCAAATCGTACCAACGTCCATAGGAGTTGGCGCAAATTACCTAATCCACCGTGCACACGATAGAAACTAGTAGACAACCTGGATGAAGTTTCAACAGTGTACCAGGTAACAAATTTGATTGGGCCCGCCAAATTACTGTATTGTTACAATATGACGAATATGACGGTTGTGGTCGATGTGTTTCGTCGCGTGGCAAGAGCGCTCACCAGGACAGGTGCAAACGTTTAGAAGTACATCCAAGTATGAGAGCAGAAAAGTCCTACTTACGATGAATTCAAAAGTCTGTCGAAACACATATGTGTAGATTACTAGGTCATTTATGGGTATCATATAGCGTTCGGTAGTGACAGTGGTCTGGGTTTTTTACTTGGTTCAGCACTATTAACAGCTACTTCAACGGTCAGTATTGAGGCAGGTTCTGTTTGACTACTGTACTATGTGACAAATAATGGAAGTATGCATTTTGTACTCTCACATTTTTGAAGCATAACATTACGTTGAAGAGTAGTAGCCTTCAGCTTAAGTCAGTTTTAATGAACGGCTCATGCTTAAGTCAGTTTTAAGATGCCACTCATATGAGTCACATCTTGCACCGAGTGAGAAGAGAGAGAGAGAGAGAGAGAGAGAGAGAGAGAGAAGAGAGAGTTAGAGATATGGGGAGGGAGAGAGATCTCTCTCGAGAGAGAGAGAGATAGAGAGAGAGAGCGAAGCAGAGATTATTATTGTTTCGTTAGCCCCGAAACGCAGAGAGCCACTCATATGAGTCACATAAAGCCCTGCATGATAGCCCCGTTGCACCTCCGCGTGAGAGAGAGACCCAGGGAGATTAGAGAGAGTGATAGATATCAGATAATAAAGGTTGAGAGTGGGACTGGACAGAGCCCTCTCTTTGTGTATCGATAGTGCACAGACGTATGACGAAATACTACTAGGGAGGGAGTGTGTATAAAGTAGACGAGGAGAGAAGTAAGAATAGAGAGAGAGACAGAAAGGGATACTTCTACACATGCACACTTATCGCCCCTTATCCGTCTCAAGAGGCCATCAGAACGTCATTTTGATACCACCTCCCATGTGTTATGGCATACCATACTATAGATATCACATAATAAAGGTTGATCTGTGGGACTGGACAGAGCCCTCTCTTTGTGTATCGATAGTGCACAGACGTATGACGAAATACTACAGGGAGTGTGTATAAAGTATTGACGAAGGATGTTTAAAGTAATAAATATGCAACTACACAAACAATACTTCTACACATGCACACTTACATAAACTTACATTGATATCCATGGATGATCCTATGCACTCCTTACGCAGACGCATATGCTTATAGCACAAGTAATTACACGCATGAATTAAATGAAACTTTCAAAACATCAAGAAGCGTTATTACACGTGCGGATTAAGTTGAGTCTGCAACAAGACACTTGTATTCAGACTTGTGAACTAATTCAATCTCAGTATGATGGACGATATTCAGCAGTCCTGTTTTGCGCGGTACTTTAAGACTGGCGCAGCATCGAATGAGTTATTACAAAGAAAAAACAATCTTTGGCTTTTGCTGCTTCATGTGCAGTGTGAATTAGTATGCACCATTCTTGAACAGAAAAACACTTGAAAAGTGAAATCAATTATACAGCACATCGAATTTGCGACGCGATCGGATTTTATACTCAGCAATGTGCAACAAAGATTGACATTTTAGCATAGAATCACTTTGACTTTACAAATGATATTCTATGGGTGGTAACGTGATAATTTGATGATTACGAATCGCGTGTATTGTTCACTCATCAATTATTATCCTTTCTCCAAGCATTAATACACTCAATGTCATTTTTGCACCCGTTATGAGCGTCCTGGTTTGAATTGGTCATATCTAGAATGCAAAGTGACCATCGTTTGAATGTAAGCGCAATGCTTCATCCCAGTAAAACATCTACAGAATCCGGATAATACACGTTTTGCGGCCTAGCGACGACCGAAAGACACAGAGTAAATGAATCTCGGCTGCGTGATCTGCACGATGGCTAAACGTTACCGATGGTTTGTCGTTTCCTGTAATAAGTTCGAAAGGGCGAATGAGTAAAGAAAAAATCCAATACTCAGAAACATATCTCAGAATAGCAGGGCACCAAAAATATTATAAATATTCTGATAAGACAAACTTGTTGAGTTATGTTTGCACTAAATGTATTCACAGAGTCCGTTATATGATAAATTCCTTGGCATAAATATATAAATAAATAAACATATATATATATATATATATATATATATATATATATATATATATATATATATATATATATATATATATATATATATATATATATACACACACACATATATATATATATATATATATATATATATATATATATATATATATATATATATATATATATATATATATATATATCTATATATATATATATATATATATATATATATATATATCAACATATACCATGATATTATTGATTGTATATTGCGTACACATTTTACAGTTTGAATACAGTGATATCGATGTCGGGTTGGGTAATTTGTTGCCACAATGTCAAAACGCATATACTTCACTATCAAATTTATTTATTTATTGCATACGAACTTCAGTTTTGCCGTATTTTACTTGCGTTTTCATGAATACTATAGCATAGATGACATGACACGCAAAAACGGACTACATATTAGATTTAGTAGCCACATCGCTCTGATGTTTGTCAGATATTGCAAACCGAGGTTACACAGTGAGGCCCTAAGTACCTCAAAGCAGCAATATATAGCCCAGTTATAGGTTCTCTACTACTTACGCTCACTTGTGGAGTGTTTCTGAGCAGTGTTATATTGGAGCCAGCCATTTCATGTTGCTATCCAAACAACTGGTGATTTTACTAAGGCGGGGAAACATAATACTTGTTAGTAAGATGAATGTATTATAATGCAATTACTAGGCAGGAGAATTGCTTACAATTTCCTCTTTCTGCATACGAATGAGTGCTGAACATTATTGTACGTATTCATCCAACATCTAACAAGTACTTTTGTCGTGGTAATAGCATATGGATTGCTGCATAAGACATTGCAAACTCTATTGGATATATTCATAAATAAAAGGAATAAAATGCTCGATATGGGCTAGGGATAGTCAAAGAGGAAGCAGTTATGACAGTTATGATCAAACGGTTTGCTGCTGACTGTCAATAGCTGACGAATGCCCAGAATAGAGTAACACGCGACTGCACCAGACGGGGGTGGGGTTGCTTTTATTCGTTAATATGTCAGTAAAGTCGGCTAAGGCTAAGTTTCATTTGCTTAAATGTCGTGGCAATGGAGGAGGAAAACAGATAACTATAGGGATATATGATTGCAAGGGTGAAAATTTTGGGCTAATGAAATAGGGGTGTAGACGACAAAGTGTCTGTGGTTATTTCCGTTCAGCTAGTGGGTTCATTAAGGAGTAATTGTTGGACTACGGTGTTGACAGTAAAGATAAACCCATAGTAACCGTTTTTCAAATTGTAATCATTAGCCATAGAGTTTGAACACAATGACAAATGATTTGTGCGATCTACAGTACCGGGAATTCTTCGATGGCAACCGATCTTGTCCGCTAGTCTCATATCTGCATGGCAGTAATAAAATAAAACTTGCTTAAAAAAAGCTTATGGTCGGTTATGGCACATATACCGAGCTGTTTTAGTGGTGGTTGATTAGATGAACTGCAAACAATATTATCGCACTACTAATGATCAGTATTTACTCAATTGCCTACCAACAGGCTAGAGTAACCAGCCAGGTATACCATGGCTCTCACAATAGAAGATGGATGCATGAAATCATAACATGAGCCTCCCAGTCGCTTGTGCAGCAGGCTGTTGTAAATGTTTCTCAGATCCTGTACTAGATGATATCATGAACTGTCTTTATAGCAACCCTTGCTGGAGATAACAACAAATGCCTAGTGCATTAATCCCAAGTGGCAGGTTCCAAAACAGTAGCCGTATAACGTTGGCAAATATAATGCGCCAATGAAGCTACATTTCATTGCATAATGAGTTAATGACAGCTAATATATGGCTTAAAGACCAACATTAGGCTTCTGCTTCACTTAATCCGGCCGGATCGTTCAGATAACAAGATTGATTCATTAGTTTTGCGGCTTATATACAACGATATAATGCCAACCTAAATTGATCAATCGGGCATTATCGGTTCGAGTAGTAACGATTATTCTGCATAAAATAACGTGCTCAAATTGTACGAATGGAATAGGAATGGAATGATTTTCTGGAGGATGGATGGGCATCTCACACAAGCTGCGATGCAAGGCCAGTCTTATTTGCAGACTAAGCAAACAATCCCTGCACATCCATATAACTTACGCTATTGGCAATACAGGTGCTTTCAAAGGCTTAACGATCATTTGCATTTTTATGTGAGACCTCTTCTAACGCTGGGCAGTCCTAACAATGAGTGACGCGCAAGCTGGTTATCGTGAAGGTCCGATGATGCGCCAGTTTATACAAAATGTATGATAACTTGGTTCTTACGTTGCTCAGTGAATATTACCGTGTCGGTGTCAAGCGCTTGTGATATATATTGCTCATAGAATATGCATTCACATCGAGCAATTATTTAACAAAGTGACACACAGCCGTAATGAATAGCATTGCTTGCCTGTTTATCTTGTAAGCTTCACAGAATGGAGTTTCCTGTCTATATTGTGTGTGCCACGTATTTGTCCGCTTAATCATCATATACCCCGATGCCACAATTTGCATTGGCTCGAGGATTACACGATATGTTTCTGGCTTTAGTCGGCAAATATGCAAAATGTACTTTTGTTATTTGCAAGGCATGAAATGAAATGTCATATATCCAATGAATATTCTTGATACAGTTTTGGTACAAACACTGAATTGGATTATAACTTTTCTGGTACAAAACAATCGCACCCCAAAGGGTTGTTGAGAACTATTCGGTGTCTTGTCGAATCATACTGCTGCAACATAAGCGGCATATGAACTGAGTGTTGAAAACTTAAACATTGGAAAATGACGATTGTGCAACACTTTTGCAAGCATCACGGGATGCATTTGCAGACATTGCACTGTGAATCAGACGATACAGGCAACGACTTATTTCAGAAGGCAGAGCGAAAGTGGGACGATGCACTATACTATTGATCAAGCAGTCTGCATGTCATGGTTCAACACAAACAAAGCAAAACAATAGTATACTTCTATCCAAATATTCAATCGATTTCATTTAATGCTGCCTATGATCTTTTATTCAAAAGCATCAGAGTATTGTGCATCGTGCTGATATTGGCAATAGACATGATTGGTCCATATTAGAATGTGATAAGGTCCATACCTGCTGATGGGCATACTTCATATACCCAAGGTCAATATCCCTGATTAATCAAAGCTCTGAAATCTAGGACAACTGTTAAGTTCAGAAAAATGCACCATAAAGTATATATACACTCTTACTATTTTAGCCTCTCACTCGCAACCATTTCGGCCGGATAGAAACTATGTGACCCCACGTTCTTCAATGTATAAAATATGATGGTAGAGTAACTATTTTGTTAACTCAAGCGCCTGTTTATATTTGTACAGTATATGTATTCAAACGACAGAGACAGGGCTATTGGTATAAATGACCGAAATCCATATAACATAAAGTGGCTTGCCAAAGCCAGAGAACACATTATCGGTTATCTTTTTAGCCCCAAAGGTATTGTATGTCGAATATTCGGAGGCGGCAATTTGCATTGAAAGACTCCTAAACTTTAATCGGCAAATATGCGTTATGTAAAACAGCAAGAAATTCCGCCGCTTATTGCATAACATGGGCGTAGGAAGATAGACATGGCATCTGCTGCATATTCTGATAAGTATAGAATCGTATCTGGCCAAACTAAAATCAATGGACTGATTTAGAGATACATATTTCGTCTGTGATTGATGCATCGGCGTTGGTCCCTTGCATATATATTAGTTATATATATATATATATATATATATATATATATATATATATATATATATATATATATATATATATATATATATATAGCTATATATATATATATATATATATATATTTATTTATATGTATATATATATATATTTATATATATATATATATATATATATATATATATGTATATATATAGATATATATATATATATATATATATATATATATCTATATATATATATATATATATATATATATATATATATATATATATATATATATATATATATATATATATATATATATCACGGCTAGGGGTCTGGCAACCTAGCACCTGTGTATTCATGTACATTTGTATGTAGGCAGCGTCATATCGGTCATGGTAAAAAAAGATTATACTAACAGCGTTTATATTTTTTCAGCACCTAAAGACAGGCGCAAATGACAACCACCCAACGCAGGTTCCCCTAAAATGAGCCGAATACGTTTTACGAGGGTACGTATATTGTTTAGTTAAGCCATCATATTAAGGTATTTACACCCATCATGATAATCTAAAGATAGATCATTAGTGCATCGCAAACAACGAACTGGAAATTAGAACTTTAAGAAATTGCAGATGTAAATTCAACGCCACATCTTACATAACAGGTTCATATTATGACCGTTATATCTAAGTCACTATCCATCTGCGACCTTACAAATGTTTCCTTTGCAAATGCGAACCCAATAAGTAAATGAGGCTTGAGATGATAGCGCGCTCATTCAGAGTAATTATACAACTACTTTATATATAGGCATGTATTGGGAGCTCATCTTGTACTTGGTAGTAGAATCGCTTGTTTTTAAACCAGATCAGACAGAACATGTTCTCCAACTTGTGTCGAACTCGATACCGACATGGTATGTGGCAAGGCGGGTGTGAGGGATGACGTATGGGTTTAAAATATTTATCTGTTTAATCGACATTCATCAATTTGTTCATTATATATACCACTTACTATCGTGTCGAATATTTAGCCTTGGAATGACATACAGTGACTTGCTAGAGCCATATTCCTCTTTGTCGGAAAGGACGTTAAATAGCATTAGCTATTCTAGCTCTCGCATTGCCATTATGTCGCTTGATGTGACACCTTTTCGAAGCCATTTTGTGTTATAGGCAAACGTATCTCATGGTTTTCGCGTAATCATTGAGCAATGTTAATTATTTAGTACTCTCGTTACCTTCTCCAATAATGCTCGTAAAATTAGACTCACCTTAGGTTTGATCAGTTAAGCATATTGGATTCGGTACGGCAAAACATAAACATTATGTAGGGGAATCGTTTACGGTTTTAACTTACGACGCAATGACCTTAAACGGTAGTCGGGATCCAAATAGCCAATCGCTAACAATTTAGGCTACATCGAGGTCAAGAATGATTACCGAAAATGTTGCTGAATTCCGCGCCTTTTTTTATTTTACTCCGTTTTGATATTTACTTTTGGCTGATAGAATAAGCTATGATGTTATTTTATTTGATTTATGCACAATTTGCATTGTACTATATGTCATTTTGGGAAGTAGGGTCAATGATATGTAAGAAATCGACGAGATGAGAAAAAATCATCACTTATACCTCCCTTATACTATATTTGCATCTATACCATTTGTGGAGCAGGCTATAAAAGCGGCGAGTGCAACACAGCTACTGGGTTTAAGGGAATACGAAATTATAAAACACACTACTCGAGTACATATCAGGATGAGGTGACATTGTCATTTCCGAAGGAGACCAAGTATCGTCAACACATGAGTTGAGTCGCCGTAGACAGGATTACGAAGCATACCGGATCACATAAACTCAATATCGAACAATACACGAAACAAAAGCTACAAGATCGATGCATAACACGTTAACAAATTACAAGGTGAACAAATGAAAAATTAATATGCGTCAACGTCACCTTTAGCATGTCACAGCGAATAGTTTGTATCTTAATGTATTACCATCAGCATTCAGAATTATCATTAGAACTAAACATATACAATAGAATAATCTGAACAATGTTTTATGTCCAAGGTTTTTTGACTGTACAACTATAGTTGATCAGCATGCACGGTTATCGGTTTAAGCAAGATTGATAGTAAACTCAACGTGCGCATGAACTTTATATGCAAATGAGCATTAAAAAAATTGTCAGTATCCCCATAAACCAAGCAGATGTTAATATGCTTGAATGCGGCTGATGCTGGGATGAATTCGTTTTCGTTTTGCCTCCACTAAGTTTACAAAGAATTACAAAACGTGCGGTCGATATGGGTGTGCGAGTATTCATTCGTGATGATTCATTATGGTGCGTGAACAGTGTACGTCTACAGATGTCAAATCACTAAGCTGGTTAGTGGATAGAACGCAAAGCATAACTTACCATTTCATCAATAATTACAATACCGGGCTCGCGCAATGACTGTGCCTACATATTCCAGCAGCAAAGGGCAGGCGCAAACGAACGCATAATACTCCGTGGAAGTGTTAATGATTATGTAGAAAACATCTACAAAGTTAGAGTATTCATGACAGGTATGATACGACTGCGGATGACGAAATAATGAGGCTCGACAATGAGAGGAAAATCACTTGAAAATCCTCAAGCACCACATATCAACGCACAAGCAAGCGTTAACATAGTCAACAAACATTAGTCAAAACTAAACATACCTGCTGTCCCCTCTAAAACGCGCCAATGACGTCAGTCACCTACTTACAGACAATTCCCGCATTTCGCTTAATTTCGATTACCTCCGTCAGTGGCGTAGCTTCCTATAGGCCGTATAGGCCGCGGCCTACACATTACCCCAGAAAGTCGAAAAAACAAAAATGTCCAAAAATGCAATAAAAAGGTAAGTAGGGGCAATGGAACATCAGAAACAAGATTTGCCAACAACAGACAGTTGTTGATTTGTCGGAATCTACACGTATGGAATGGTTTATAGACTTTATACCCCAAGGAAGAGTGCGGACGACTGGAGCCCGCATATTGTAAATTTCGGGCCGCATTTTAAACATTTCAAAGGATGCTTGGTGGGCGCTTTTTCATTAAAATGTAAACAGACCAAGAGCCTGACAGAGGTCATCATGACCGAAAACATTCCCAAGTATCCGAATATCGGATGTCTTACTTTACCTCCTGCAGACGAAGACACCAAACAAAAGTTGTTTAATGAAACCTGGCCATGATGTCTTCAGTTCTCATTTCCAACACGTCAGTCTTTTTCTTCGTTTCAAACCTTTAATAAGTTGTATTTGATTATGTGCTTAGTACAATAACAGGTTTATTTTAAAAGTGGATTTGTCCTGTCTTTAGATAGATTTTTCTTGCATACCAGATGGGGATATCTGCGGTTTTTACCAGTGCTAGAAAATCTCATCTTACACCCCCCCCCCCCCCCCCCCACGCCTCCCCCAATGTAAGATGACTCACGTGAATTACTTGTCACGTACGTTATAAACAATGTGACGTCACTTTCCCAAACACGGCTTCTGAATAAGTCTTGTTTTTATATAAAAATGCATCATTTCGGTAAGTTTGTATTTAAATACCATATATTCCCTAATTAACGCCCCTCCCCTAATTAAAGCCCCCCTTCCTTTTTAAAGAAAAGATAAAATCATGACTTACCATAAATGCAGGAAAATCATGATATTCTCGTGTGTCATATTTCAAGCAACGATTGCCGTACTTGTTCTAATAGACGTATGCGATGTTTAGGGAGATGGAGTTTGCTACGTACGTGTTGTTTTTTACGTATAAAAGACATGGACATGATGTGACTATTGTTTTTTTTTGGTATATAAGACTTAAACATGAAGTAAATTTTATCGATTTTTGACGCTTTATAAACGCCCCCCCCCCTTTCAAAATGTAAGACCCCCGGGGGCGCTAATAAGGGAATATACGGTATATATATTTTAAAGTGCAAGACAGTATGCAAGAAAAAGTTTCTACCATGAGATACTTGGATTAGATGGAAAATATCCGTTACTTCAGGGAACTTGTTCCCGCCAAAACAGTAACCCTCAGCGACGGATATTTCCATCTGAACCACGTGCTCATGTTAGAAACTAATATGTAAACCAGTTAAGATAATTCTACTATGCAAACCAGTTATTTTTTTGTAATCCTACATTTGTTTTCAAATGGCCGTGTTCAAATTATTGCTCTAATAACATATAATACGCATGATGTTGTACTGAGGCAAAAGTGTAGGGGATCCGTGCTCGCCTCGCACCTACAAAAGCAGGACAACGACTAGTTATTAAGCTGTGCAACGATGAAAGGGCTGACCAGTATGTTTGGGATGCTCTTTGCGACAAGGCCGTAGATGTTAGCGCCGATTTTGACACTCAACCATCAATGCCGGGAAGAGCTGGTCGACAGCAGAACGGAGCTAACCCTGATGTCCAAACGGTGTCCGATTACTACAGTGTCACTTTGTATAATGTTTTCCTGGACCATTTATTTCAGGAAATGGAAACTCGCATCCTGGGTAATGAAGATCGGTACTGTGCGCAATGCCTATTGCCTACCAAACTGGCTGACCTGAGAGATAGTATGCTGCCGACAATATATGCCGCCTTTGCCCCCAACCTTCCTCAAACATACGAGACATTCAAGTCGGAAATGGCTAGATGGAGAGTTAGACGGAGTATGACAGATATTAAGGCTTCAAGACTCCTAGACACCCTTCAGCAGACGTGCCAGGACTTGTATCCTTGCATTTGTACCATCATAGGGGTCCTTTTGACCCTGCCACCAACGTCGGCCACATGTGAAAGGTCATTTAGTGGAATGAAACGCATAAAAAAAAACTATTTGCGAACAGCAATGACGTCTGACAGGCTGTCGTCGTTAGCCCTGATCCATGTACACAAGAACATCGATGTTGACCAAGTGATCAACGTGTTTGCCTTAGAGAAGTTGGATTAATGTTACTTTGACATTGACTTAAAATGCATTCAGATGTTGAAAGTTGTTGTCGCTAGTTTTTCCTCTTGTCTTTTATTTGCAATAATCACGGATATTTTAAGAATTTCAAAAACATGTATGAGGTATACAAAATACTCCATATGTTAAAGCATATAGTTTAACATAACGGCATAGCATATATTTAATTCAACAATATAATCATGTTGATGCAGAAAACAAACCTCAAGTGGAAAATAGCCAGCAAATAGTGTATAAATTAACAATATAAAATCAACGTTCAGTTGCTGTCAAATTCATTCTAGTCATGAGACTTAAATATAAGTAAAATGTCATGATATATATGGTCTATGAAACATTCTTATTTGTACTAAATATACGCCAAAACGCACCTCTGACATTCTAGGGTAAACAATTTTTATGGGGGAGCATGCCCCAGACCTCCTTAGAATTCGTAAACATTGATTCTATCCAAGCTACGCCCCTGTCCGTAAACGCGTTTCTCGATTGTTGCTGTCTCTGACATATTTGATTGGGTACACTGGGCTTAGATAGAGGCGCGTGCATTTGTAAGACAGTAAACGATGAACGAAGAGCAGACGTGTGTGAATCCGTGGAAATGAGAGCCAAAAGCAAATAACTGATACTGTTTGTGCGAGGTCAATACAGAAATTTACTTTCACGTGCCACGTTTGCCCTTGGTGACTAATTAATCCGCGATGAAAAGGGTTAAATCGACATCTTAGTTTGGATTAGCTTTCACGGATATGACAGTCTGTGTTAGAGTGCGTAGAATCACATAAGAGGGATGCATATGTATTTGCGCCAGAAGTTATCATTTTGGGTAGGAAATGCATCGGTTGTTGATGCATGCGAATTGTATAATTTAGTGCTGAAAAAAAGATATTTCAAATTAAAAGTATTAATTTCTGCGATTTACACTGACTGCATAATTATCAACTTATGATATACTTAGGCGTGTGGTCTAAGCTGATAATTTGATAATTGTAGCTATACAAAATATATTAAGGCAGTACAGATCTGAAGTGATTCGCGTTAGCGTTGTGTCCCTTGTACGTCGTTTCCAAGAGCACCTCCATTGGCGCCTTTTTGACGACGTTTTCAAGAGAACCTTCTGTGGCGCCCAGAATCTAACCATGCGTCCACAGCATCACGTTCATTAATAATGATCCGCAAGTTCAATGAATACTATTATACCAAACGTGCCACGAAAAGCAGCGTGTCCCGTTGCGCAAAAATCTTATAAAACCTGAGCATTTTTGCATCGTAAACCTTTATATTCGTTATATTTGGGCAATCAATCAAATATTAAATAGTGGTTCGAACATTTGAGCATTTATTCTAGTGGAATTATGGTCATGCACGAGTAACTGGTAAATCCTTCATTATAGCGACAACAATTAGTGAATAATTTAAGAGAGTAATTATAAAAGATGATTGAAATAGCTCTTGAATGCTGCTTATAAAATGGCAATTTTTTTTCAATTCAATTATAGCACAGGTATTGACACGTAAGGAAATACATAATGGCTTATGGTAACTATGTTGCCCCTATGACAGTTTCCTCTGATATATCTGCATGGAAAACATGCACATAAATACCTAAACCATCCTGTTGTCTACACGCTTCTGTACTTGCTCTGTATGTTTACAGAGAAACCTGTTGGTGCATCAAATAAACGTGGATGATGCGCTATGGATATTGCCAATCTTCCGGAAAGGATTCAATAAACGACGTTTCTGTTCATTCGGCCATAAAATAACGGGATAAGATTTGAGAGGTAACAATTTAGAATGTTACAACCGAGCGCAATGAAAACTTAAAATTTTATCGATTCAAGCCATCGATAGTTGAACGGCTGGCCTCAGGTATCCCGAGTGTAAACATGAGCAAAAGCGCAATCTCTTCATTTAAAACTGTGTTCTGGATATATTCATTTTGCAAAAGTTAGCATCGTAGCACTGTGAAATTACGTTTATAACGCCTGCACAGTTGTTTAAACGTACTGTTATGTAGACGAAATATAACGTTTAATGATGAGCAAAAACACTAATGTTTGCTTCTATGGAATTTTAAATGCTTTTAATTCTCGATGACATCGCATAAACATGCTTCTGTGCTACACAGAACCCAGATTACTCTCCTGATAACAAAACAAATAATCACTGGCCACCCAGCCTCAAACACCGCATAAGTTACCAGTAAAACGTACACGTGCATTTCTGCAGTGCCCAACCTCTCAATTCACGCGACGAATTTCATCGGCCACAAGCGTCATATTGGTCATCTTGTACTCATACCAAACAAAACCTCTATGAAAATAAAGTTCGCCTTTTTGGCATATTCTTCAGCTTCAAAATGATGCACCCATAGTGATAAATCGTCTCAAAAATGATTCAAATGTTATCTTTGATTAGCATAATAAAATCTTGTCAACAGAAACAATCATTTAGCTTCCACTAATAGCAGTAAGATATGGATAAAAAGTAGTGTTCGTGCACGTTAACCTTATATAGTCGTTCATGACGAATCATTTCATAGATCAGAAGTTGCTTTCTGTAGGCAGTATTTACGATTATTACGATTTGTTTTGGGTCTTAAAAGTTGCTTCTGAAATAACGTTGTTGTAATAAACCGGTAGATCTTTTTTCAGTAATAATCTTCCTATGGAAAATTATTTCACAAAGTTACTCTCTGACCCATGTTTATGCCAACATTACTTTCCATTGCGTTTTCTCAGCATGCACATTGACCGCAACCTAGTGAGTACTACTTATGAATGACAACGATATATCAATATTGTGTCACTCTATGTAGAAGCACATTAATAACCTCATTGACCCCGTGGGAGCAACGTAAACAGCTCTACACCAACTATGGTACAGATTCTCTGACGAGCAATTCGATATGGTCCCATGATGTATAGCCACACATTATGCTACTGAAAAATATTCTTGCAGAGAACAAACAGGATTAAATACAGCTTCGTCAAATGGCCCGACCGACGTGTAGATTTGAAACTATAATTGGCACCTTTATATCTGTAGCTGTACATTATGGAGTAAAAGTTGACAATACTAGCAACACTAGCGAGGGCAGTAATTGGGTTGGGTTCGTCACGGGGTAATTCTACAGCATTGCTGATATAACCATGAGCGCCTAATTTAAGCAACCACGGGATTCGCTCATTACATAACGTAAATGAACACAGCAAGCGATGGTTGTAATATCTAAGTGGACGACGTGAAGATAGTAGGATAGTATACGCTGCGTTCCGTATATATAGATAGCGCAGAGCGTATTGTAAAATGCCTGTTACTTGACCGCATACCCAATATGCTTTTCTATAACACTCCCAGATCAAATACATTGCTTTGTTGCATGAGCATCGCAAGCAAGGGCGTAAGCCCTAGCCTTAATGGATACTTTGAAGGCCCTGTTTGATACAATTATTTACAAACCGACTTAATTTTGCATGTTTCTTTACTTTCTTTTCTCAACCCCGCACCCTTACCAATCCGTAGCGCCTTAGTGGATGTTTTTTTTCTCCGTTTTTACTACAGCATTAAATAAAACACTAACACAAGTAATAACGCACAGTTTTACGAGTTCTATAATTGTTTCCTAAACACTCTCATCCGTTTGTGAATACATGAATGAACAATCATGTATCCGCAGCAATCATCAATATTTGAACTGATAGATGGCCGTTAAATCAGACTACAACCATCTCTCCAAAATATAGAAAAGTATGACTCGAATAAAAACCGATGTGAAACGTTTTGGCTAAGAAGAAAGTAAAATAAAATGGGGTGAATGCTCACCATAGGACGGATGGAAGATTGGAAGTTATCAAATACCAGATGTGTTGTGCCTCTGCTCTGTTGCACAAACATGCCCGATGGAATTGTTGTAACTTTAGAAAGCGGATAGAGACATGTTCGCTCAATGGTGTAAATCCAATACGCAATAATTCAAAGAACCGAATGATGAATGACATACGTGGTGACCCATGATCACAACCCGATACAGCTGTTGCTTGTTTCGTTAATACACTGCCGCTGTAGTAACTACACCTGCTGGTTGATGGCTAGTAGATTGCGCTGCTAGCCTTTCTTTGTTTACCTCAACGCATAATAGTACAGGCTCACCAATCCAATAATCTTTTAGCAAGCTGGCATCTGCACATCAAATTAAATCACCCATTGCTCAGAGTTGGGTGTTCAGGGTCACAAGCCGCATGCTGACATGCAGCGACAGGTTATTCATGGGACAATGAAGCTGAACGAACGGATAAACAAGCGTGTGGTTAAGATGGCAAAGTATTCACTTTCAGAAAAAAAAATTATCTTTGGTATAAGCAGGTAACCGATTTATTTTGGTTTTAATAATATATGTTTTCCATGCTTCTGAACAGAATACTGGCGCATGATACCAGCGGAGTAGTTCCTAATATGAGCTATTTAAGACACAGGGCTCAAGGGGCGCCCCAAAGTATGCTTATGGTAAATGACCATGGCAAAGTCGGTTTAACTTTTCACTTTTCGTCGTCAATTAGAGGTCTTAGTACGCTCTCGACATGAATCATATTGCATATTACCAGCCATTTCGGTAGAATGGCACAAAAAGCCACAGTCAATGTGTAACGGGCTTGTGCCCTATGGCCGTTCCTAAAGAAGATGTTTACAATATACGTCTCACCCCCTCCAGCCATTTGCATTTTTGCTCTTTCATAATAATGCGGACATAATTTTATCAAATTGGCAGCGTAGCATTTGCTACCATAAAAGAGGAGATCGGATTGTGCTTAACAAACGAGCTGGAAAAAATCAGAATGACATAGAGTTCAAATTAGAGAGACCATTGGCTTTGAACGCCGCATATTAAAAATATACTCAACAACAACCAACCGACTAATCCACAACTTAACATTAAGTCATGGCTACAAACTAAAAATATAACCTGTTATTACCCCTGACGGTCGCCGAGGACGTTTTTTGAACGACCACCTAAAGGTGGCCTGTATATCATGTAATATAACGTCGAAATGTTACACAGGAACTTTCCGCAAATCGCATGTGTTTGGTAACCTCAATCAACACCATCGCTAGTGCTATTATCTCTGATAGATTCCACTTGTATGCCATGTTGAGACTGAGGAGCGTGCCGTCGTATAACAATGATGAGATAAACGCGGAGCAGGCGAGTGAGAATCATTTGAGAATCGTACCTCTTAGCGGGCAATGCGCTATGATACTTTCACGAGAACAACGAAAATGCCCTTGGTTACTAATTGAACGGGGATGCATGAGAGATATCGATGCCTTAAACTCAAATTGACCTTCAAGGATGATGATACGTCTGCATTAGCCTGTGGTTATTTGCATAATTGCACGGTGAATACACAGAGCTATGTTTGCATTCAGATGCCGCCATTGCCTCAGTGAAACAACTCCCTCTCATCCCACCCCTCTCTCTCTCTCTTGTTCTCTGTCCCTCTCTCTCTTTCTCTCTCGCGCTTTTACACTCTCCCTCTCTCTATCTATCTGTTTATTACGCTCCCACTCTCGTATATATTTAAGTATATATATACATATATACTTAAATATATATATATATATATATATATATATATATATATATATATATGTATATATATACATATTTATTTACATATATATTATGAATAACACCAACTAATGTGTAACGCTACACCTTTGCTTTAACATACCCGACCTAGCAATAACGGCTTTCGCTATGTTGGGTTTTGATGATGTATGTAGACTGTCAATAAAAGCTGTGGCAATTCAGCGCATTGCTCATGATGCAGCACTCTGCAAGTGGTTATTATATTCCTTATTAGACCTGTACACTTTTTTTTAACTGCAGAATGGTTTCGTTTAATTATTATCTAGACAATAACTACAATATATGACACTTCTCTGCATATAGCATCTTGACAAATAGAAAAAGCGTTGCACTTTTCCACCCATTGCATTGATTATTCACGCATAATAACCCACGTTTCATCGCACCAGCATATATTAAGTTCCATATGCATGCCATAAAAAACCATGGTGAGTTTGATTTGTCATTTCCAAAGGGCAGGGTTTATCTCATAAGACCCAAAACAGCGGTAATATGTCCATGAGAGGCTTCCTTGTTTGTTATTGACATCACGAAGAGCAACGGTAACCACATTTCAATATGCAATAAAATATGAAATATGAGACAGGTCGATTGGCTTGTATCAACATTCTGTTAAAACAATAATGTCATAATATGGGCAAGCTTATGATTGTTAAACTGCACGATCACAATTGTTAGTGATGAGAGTAGTGAGCTAACCGTTACAAGTCGTAATGAGATTATCAACCTTATATATAGACTGTTTGATTAAAGTCTTAAATGCACAGCAGGAGCCCTTAATGAAAAGAGCATGTATAACGATAAGAACAGCGTATCGGTGAGTTCGTCCGGTAATAGAATTTGGTAGCAATAAAAAATTCTAAGTGATGTCTTCAAATGTTTATTCAACGCCTCCATTATTAGAGTGACTAATATAAATTCGCTACACATTTGATATTGCGATTATTTACCAAATTCTATATTATGCTATCCCAAACATCGCCAGCTGGGATTCGCTTAATCTCTTTGGATTTAAAATGCAAAATTGTATTAAGCCAAAAACTTTTGGATTTTGGGCGTCACGAGAGGAAGCTGATGTTACAAAACTATCATTGCTATTAGTTACAAAAATAAGTTCAGTAATAGCAATAATTGGAAATAATCCGTCCATACATCAAAAACATTTGAACGAATCTTGAGTGATCAAATGGAAAAGGATTAATGAAACTTTAGAAGTGGCCATTGTACATTATCTATTTACGAGAGCAAATGCTCCCAAACGCATAAAGCATGTGGAAAAACCCAGTTGTACAAAGTGTTAAATATCACCAATTGAGTTTTGGTTGTACTAGAGTCATCAAATACTGTAGTAGTTACCTAACGACTTATATGTAGAACACGACGCAAAGACTCGACTCAAATTTATCAGCGTTTGTGGTCCTGTTTATGTTGTGATTATAACTTGTGGTAACTTTGAGTACTATGCTTATGCACTTAATATTAAACGGCTTTCGATCGGGATTGGCCTAAGCCGCCAACACAATTAGATTAATGATTGACTTATTTTTTTACAAAGGAACGTAGCATAAATAGAGATGCGAATTCAGGTTTTACATTAATCAAATTTTCTAGAGCAAAAAAAAAACCTCATTAAAATCACAAAGCAGTCTTTTCTGTTTTTTACATTTTCCTTAATCAATCAACCCAATCAGAAACTATTTGAACCTAGCAATGTGATAAGGCTTTATTTCTCTTTTATGTATCAAGCATTGCAGTAATTAATATATTTCGTGTTCAAAGTAGCTTCACGTACATGTTGGCGAAATTAATCAGGCCGAGTGATCAGGTCTGGTTCATCCAACCTGTAACAATGAATTATTACGGTTAACATCAATATAGTTTAGGAGCCTTAATTAATCAAACAGCAAGAAGCATTGGGTCTTTAAGTACCAAGAGACTCGGTGTGAAGACATTCATAGTCATGGTTGCTTGATGGAGAGACTATCAATGCTGCTGTCACCCTTAGTTGTTGCAGTTTCCATAGGCAATGATAAGAAATATATTCATAAAACTCATGTGACTCTAGTATCGCCTGCTGCTCTCTACATTGGCAACTGAATATCTTAAACATTGAAAGCAGCAACTTAGAGTAGCAGAGCACGATTCAAGATCAAACTACGAGCATGGGGTTTCAACGAATCTTAGAATTTATTACTTTACTTGACTTTTGAATTTAAGATGAAGTTTAGTCAAAAGATTTAAGAGAGATTTGCTGAGCTCGGAGGCTAGAATATAAGTGATATCAAAATGTGTATGCGTATCCCTCAACGACTAAGGCACGCTATTTCAATTCTCATGGGACATGCAGTAGCCTGGTCATTGAGGGCTTGGAAGTTTTCCGGCCTTCGTGTGTTGCCTAGGCATGACGGGCATGGGTTGTATAATATGGGGAATGTATGAGGCAAGGAGGGAGGTGGTGGGTGACACGTAGGTCACTCGTTGATCTGAGAAGCTGAGGTTCATAAGTAATATCAACTGTATGGGGGTTACTCCATCACCCTGATGACTGACTGGGCACGTTATGATAATGGATAGTTTAATTGTCAATGTAGGACTCATGATCAGCTAATTACATTATCATGTTAAATAGCACAATTTGAGTCATCTTTTACTACTTATATCACTGATAAATATTCGAACGTTCTAGAATACAACCGATACAAACGGGCTAAATTAGCAATAATAAACGCATTAACATAATCATCGCCCAGTCGCGGATTTAACTAACCCGAAATATAAGCACCTATAATAGACCCTGTGATGCCGCCGCTGTTTGAACAGTGGGTTTTTAAAATCTCAGGGTATGTCTCTGCTGTGCGATTTGAGCTACTCTGTCATATCAGGGATACATTTTCTTCTAAATAACTCATCATCAGTCGGTCGTCCCTATTAATCTCTTCCGTCATGGGGTCAAGCACAGCTCGTTAAATGATGCTTTCAAGGCAAACATGCCCACTTCCACATGCTTATCCTCCGAATCTATGGTGCCCAGAGTCAGCAAGCTCTACGACGTGCTACGTAATGAATTATCCTTCACACTCTATCCTATGTATCTGATTTAGAGTCAGTTCTCTGCCAACTACTAAATATGTACCAGGTAATTTAACTCCATTCCGTCCTACAATAGCATTCATTCTGTAATGCTAACGGCTGTTTCGTTGCGATGCGCAGAATAACTATTTAAAATATATCACCATGGATTATCCAGGAATCTGCGAGCCGTGGTAGTTTTCGAAGCGTTCAGTTAAGTCCATAAATCTAACGATGTGTTTTTACACTGAAACTACTTTGCATGTGTCTATCAACTGTCACTTTGAACAAAGCCAGACTCCTCCTGTTGAATTATTGATCGCGAGCCGTCACGCGAGCTAATGCATCGTTAGAGAAATCTTGCCAATGAAAAAGATTGTGGAATAAACAGAGCAAATAAAAATAAGTTATATAGCTTCCGTTCGTTTGTTGATACCCTGAGGCGCATGACTTATCGCTTTGCTAACAAGGAGATGCGAGCACCTGTTAAGGAGATGAAGATTTTCAATTTCACAGAGGTAAACGGCATGAGAGAATGGGCTTAATCGCACACACCTATGCTAAACCGACACATTAATGCAAACAATTCTTCGTAGCTGCTAGTTACAAAACCATCGTAAAAATCAAACCAGTATTATAAATGTCAATTATTGATTTAATTGATCTGCTTTGGGCAACTGATACCATGACACTCGCAACCGGAATAAGGCAAACGCTATAACAACAGTAAGTTGCAGCCCTGCAATATTATCTCTGCATCGGTATCTCAGAATGCCCAGCAAAAAAGAGCGCATAGAAGTGATGGATTTCGTCAGGAACGCGACTTTTGGGGGACTCGAAACTTCCCTTACTGAATTGAAGTTGACTGTTATATTCCAGAATAGAGCTTTATCAATGATGCTAACCGTTCAAGCGCTGTGATAAAAACAGAAGAACATATAATAGTCTGCGCAGCACTTGATGGGGGAGGGGGTTATTAGGCTGTTTTAACGTTGACTACTCAGTCGACAGAAGTTGCAATGGTAATATGCTTGCTTTGAACACAATAGACATTATCTCCCACGAGCATTACTCACGATCTAACTGAATAGAAAATAGACCATACTGTGTGCATATTTACAAAACCCTCTTTGCGTCCATTGATACTTAACAGGTAATTTATTGTAAGATACTTGTCATGTGATGCCAAACATTACCTAAGTATATCATGCGAGAAGTTGTTTTAAAAAATACACCGAAGCTTATAGTACTATCAGACGCTGATTGAAGATTGGTTCGTCAAAACAGACAAAGCTGACTTTTCATCATTTATACGTTTCTGTGCGTTGTGGAGACTCATGCATTGGCAAACTATTATCACTATTCAGACACATTAAAAAACAAGATGAAGCCTTGCTGCGTCTAATAAATTCCGAAGTCTTAAAACTTTAACATAGAGGGAGAATGAAGTACCTATTTTGACAAAGGTATAAAATTGACATTGTATTGTATGGGGAATTTTGTTAGCAAGTAATAAACTTAAACCGCACATTCTTTCTTTTTAACTGCTATTCGTTCACAAACCAGATAACGCATTTATTTATACTGCTCGGCGTTATGATCTATCCACACAACGAGGTAGCATATTGACCTTTCTACCTCTAAGAACGCGGGTAGTTTTGAGTTATCAAGCAAAAATGTAGGGAATCCAAACCTGCTCTGATCTTTTTTACAGGCAGTGCCGAACACCGAGAACTCTATCTACACAGGTAAGGTCAGAAACTGCTGCATTTGCTCCAATGTCATTTTGCTCAATCTCGGGCGTTGCAGTTCTGCACTAATATAACTCAAAACTTGAGTGCACAGTGCAATTTACGTGCTCAATAAACCCCCAAGCGTGGTATGACAAGCTATTTTGAGATGCTGGTATTGTTTTACAGTCTATATTTTCTTGTATTTCTCTTGATAACGACCTTGTACGACGAAGTTAAGTATCGTCTGCAGATTTGCTCACCGAAATGTCCACAGCACTATATTTACCAATTGTGTAGACAGGACAGTGCCTCGGCCTGAGAACTGACCCTTCAGTGTTACTATGTGTCAAGTCTGCCCCACTGGATTCTACTACATATGTCAAGCCTGTCTTTAATCATAACTCAGCTATTCTTACTAGGTATATCCTACACAAACAGACTGCTAGCAAACCGTTAGTATGAACTCTATTGGACATTAATGAAAAGCTCAAATAAATAACATCCGCAGCCTCCAACAATTTCAGCTCATTCTCGAAGTGTTCCAAGCGAGTAGTAAACCAAGATCAATTATGTAGAAAATTATGCTTAGATTAGTTTTTAAGTCTGCATTTTAGTCAGTAGAAAGTCTAGAGTTTCTTTTTCCGTGATTATCTATGCTCTCCTCACTTGTTTAACATAAACTGTTAGGTTTCGCATAGTGTTAGGTATTCCTCAATTGACACTCGATATCTATAATTCATTCGGTTTTATGGCGCAAAAAGCAACAGCAGCAGCATCTTGGCGCTTCGAATAGCGCCTATTTATTTTGACGAGCTCTGTTTGAGGTCACTGCGGAGAAAAATCAAGTAATCCATCCTGTCCAACATTCCATATTTGCTCCTAAGAGGGAAATTTACCAAGTCTCTTAAAATCAAACGAGGATCGAGCTTACATGCAGGATTGTGTTATACTGTGCGATGTTTAATATCCCCAAGCGGAGCGATGATAGATTGGCAGTGACTCACACATACATATGAGCATGGTAAGCACATTCAATGTCATTAACAAACACTGTTACGTTTCTCCTACCATTCAATCATTATATATTTAGGGAATCATTGTACCCCTGAAATGATTAAACTATATGAATATGACATTAGGGAATGAGTTGATCATGAAGCAATAATACCATTATGATGACGTGCCTCATTTAAGGTGTTTCATCTGATATTTAACATCAAACACATATAACAACTTATCTAGTTAAATATATGCGCATTTCCCCTTTATCCTACTTGCGCTAACTGAAGGCATACGTTTAACACAAACCGATCCGCAATATAAACATACACGTCATGTGGTCATATTTGTTGCATAAATGCGGTGGATATAAATAATATGCTGAAACGTTCGTTACATATTTCGAACATTCTACAAATGTCAATGCCAGCACCAAGTTCGAATGTCAAAACGAAGTATGAAAGGCACGCAACCTTTCATGTATTATGCAGATATCAAATGGGGAACATTTGAAATAACAAGGTGGTTATCAAATACGCTGGTTAAACGATATATGCATATATTTGGAGAAGTTGCCACTTAAAATTGTCGCTTAATTTCTACAATATGGATTTCAAAAGAAGCGATACTTGATAATCTTTTGTTCCCCAATGCCGATCAACTCCGGGTTTTATTGGCGTGGATAGCTTATATTTATAAGATAAACCGCTTATCGAATCGCCATGTCAACATGTATCGATTCAGTCACTTTATCCATTTACTTTCTTTCTAACCTCAACTTATGATTTACTTTGTATTTTGGTAATTTCACGTGACACAAATGTTTTTAAGCATGCATCTATCGACGGTGAATTCTCCTATTCACAATTGCTTACGATGTCTGTGTACCGCATTTAGTATGGTGCCCATGACGGTTGTGTAACCTAATGCGAGTACAGGTGCGCTTCGACCTGCATTATATTGTCTTGCATGTGCATCCTCAAATGTGAAGTTATCTTATGCACTCTTTGAAAGCTGCTCCTCTTGTGTTTAGTCTAGTCTGTCGCTTTATGTTTTTCCGCATTTTACTGTTAAACACTATAGGCCCGTATATTGAAAATAAAATGTAGCATATTTGTTACAGCGTCTTCACACACGACAACATTCTATAATCAATATTATGACTCAGCATTGATTTTGCTTGGACAACACTCATGTTGTTGTTCCAACCATTTTATCAGAATATCCATCTTCTTGAATTACCATTTATTAAAAGCTTCTGCGTATCATTACTTTTGATGTCTTGGTCTCTGTAGAAATGTCATTTGTGACATAATTCAAGTGCTGAAGTCTTTTTCTTTTTCCGTTTCATGACATGGATCACTAGTTTACCCATTATAAGATCAAAATGAAACGAAAAATTAACTCTTCTGTGATTTAAAATGTGCCCCGAAACGTATAACATCCAGAGGCATCATCCGCGTAGTCCCTCAATGCCTGTTTTAGTCCATGTCATGCATAATGAAAACAACTTAAAATTTGTACTACAGGTACAATACAATAAGAAATGCAACAAGAATGCCTCCACGCGTAGACAATTTCTTACGCATGTTTGACAAATGAGGGGGGGGGGGGGGGGGGGGGGGTGTTGGCAACGACCAACACATTACCATATTATAATACAGCTGATGTTACTCCTTTGATACATCTGCTGTTATTGTCTTGTTTTATCACGAAAGCTACTGCATTACTTTGAGCATAGTTATTTCTTTCTTTTATGCCTTAGCCAACGTCTTAGCCTTGATGTCGCTGAGATAAAGCCGTCTTTAAGCGCCGCCGAAATAATATATGTAACCGTGTTTAGTTTGCCCTGTGCCAGAATTTGAATCTGGTCGTGCTTCTTTACCTTCGCCGACAGCCCATGACCTTTCCTGCGATTGCAACAAGCCCGCACACAGCCCCCGAAGCACCCAAGACTGTAGCAATAGGGGCAGCAACCACCGTAGACATCAGACCCGCACCACTTGCGCCAAGACACATACAGGAACTAAAGCAGTATTCACAGCGTCCACTGAGTTTACTGCACACCTGTATTTGTTATAGATAGTACCATATTTTTCAATTTCTTTCTCAAGGTATTGCTTCTTGAGACCGATCTCATTCAGCCGATAAGAGTGGCCTGGATTCTCATCAGGCATCAGGCAGCGCAGTTGGTTGTTTTTTCATACTACCCTTATAGGCACATAAGTCAACCTCAATTAGGAGTGATACTACAGTAGAAGTCGCCCCTCCGTTTGTAGTGGGTGTATAAAAGTTAATAACGTTGTCTTGTTCAAGCTGTTAAGGCGGGGCTAAAGATACTACAACTGCCTGTTCGTTAGTTGGCTTACTTAATCCTACCTGGCGAGCTGTCCCATTTATAATAGATACCACTGCTATAGTACCAGCGCCAGTACCAGACACAACCCTATACGAATGATCCTACCATTGGATAACATGGTATATCCAGAACTTAAATCTCGAGAGTCTTGACCCCCATCACCAAACGACCACCTATATCCTCTGTGAAGAGCGCCACTTACTTCTTTCTGCCCAAACAGTAATGGGGGTTTCGTTTTTTTCAGCTACGTGTTGTCTCAGGTCCCTGTTCTGCTGTCTATGGGTCTCCAAACTGAACGATTTTCAAGGTCTCCAATCATAGTACTGCCACCTTTATCCATCTTTTGTGAGTCTACATAGGTCTTTGTTGTATATTTGGAGAGGTCGGCGCCCAGATCCGTTTTCTGTTGAGTTCCATAAATACTTTATTTTATTGACATCTTGTAAATTCGAGAACAACACCAATAGGTAAGTCCGGGTTGTTCAGTAGACGCCCCTTGCTATCTCTTATCTGAACCTTTACCTCATTCACAGCTCCAATAGCAACACGTTTTGACACAGGAATAACGATGTTTGTGGTTATAATATCACCATAGAAGCTACCCCCACAGCTCACAACTTCAAGAAGCGTAGTGGCCGCACCATCAAGCATGTTGTTCGTGGTACTAATTTTTATCCAGGTGGACATGAAGTGGGTTAAAGATGCTAAAGTTGATGGGCCAGTCACCTTTGTAATTACCTGAAGGAATCCATTTTCCACCCAGACCGCTATCAAGACCCAACATGTTTAACACACAGTCGTCACATCGAAACGTCCCATCAGGAATTGGGAGTTAAATAGTCCCAGCTAAAGCATCAACCTCCAAACTAAGACCTACAGCTGTAAATACCTCGTGTATAAGTTTGAAGTTCCAGAGGCCAGGTCTCAACTGGGCACCTCCTTCTTTTCCTGCAGTCCTTGACCGCCATACCATGGTGGAATTTGATTCAATGTTATACCAACCCACAGCATACGTGATTGACCTAGGACCTACGTATATATCACCTGCACTATTGTCAATAGAATTTTTCAGGGAGACAGCCTCGCCGGTTTGAACATTAGACAGAGTGTGATACATAGCACTATGAATAAAGAAGCCTTTACATTCAATACGAATAAAACCCGGCCCGGTATACCATCACATATTGATCCTGAGGATCTGACACACCTTCTCGTCCAGGTTAAGGCGGGTAAAACTACACTTGCGTTTGGGTTGGAGTTCTCCAACCTGTTTTATAAATATTTGGTGCCAAACATAAGTGACGACAGCCTTGTAGTTGGCTGGAGAACCAACCACATGCAATACTGGCAGAACCAGGTAAAGTTTGTTGTATGGTGTGCAACAAGCGGCTGTGGAGTTTCTGCCCTGGACCACCTCAAATCTGACTCCCCAGCACTAAGTAACCTCTACAGGTTCCACGTCTACTACACCATCAGGGGACTTTTAGACGAAATGAGAATAGCACTGCCGGATGACGCCACATGGTCGGCCACCAACAACACATTTAACAAGAGAATCTACCACCGGCTCTGCCACGAGTTTCGGGTTGACGAAAACAGCAACTGGAGGATAAAGGGCGGTAACCAGGGCCTAGGGCGGGTCTATTTCACCAACCCTGAATTACACAAGGTACGGGTGATCACTCATTACGGAAACACCCACCTGTACGAATCATGTTGGCAAACCTTTGAGATATTAACCGACGGAATTGTTTTCAAGGGAGGCAAGCTACATATTGATTTTATAAAGCAAGACTAGGATGGAGCAAACACTGCCTGGAGTACTTACATCCTAGAAAAATCAGTGAGGTTCACCGCCCCAGGTATCACACGGATCAACAACAGCATTAGGACCTATGTCTGGGTCATTCTTGGTGCTCAGGCGCAGACCCGCTCAGAGATACTAGGTGTTGGAATGTCCTTTGATGCCCAAATGCAATTTCAGACCAGCGTTGAGGATGCCATCAACTCCCCAGTGGTCATTCCGGCATCCATCTGTCGGTATCAGTACGTCCTCCAGAACGCTTCCTCAAAGGTTGATTATGTGTTTGGAACAGGCCTTTACATGGCTCCGTCGGACATGAGCCTCGCCATTGGAAACGTTGTGGGGTACAACAATCTGATTACCATTGCAACTGAGGAACAGCAGATCGGCAGCAATACTGATGTCAACGCGGTTGCTGCTCATCCAGATAGAGGAAGCTTTAACTCTCTGCCAGATACAGACATGGGAGTCCCCTCTCCAGGGCCGGTCCCTGTCGGTGGCCGAGACTGGTCTACGTGGGGCACACGAGGATGAGAAAACCGCTCTTATTGTAGGCGGAATCGCTATAGGCTTAGCTGTGCTTTGGTTTGCTACGTAGTAAGTCACGGAGTATCAGGAGGATAACTCCCCCCAACGCCACAGCTGTGGCCCATACATGTTCTGTTATCCAACCAGCCCCCTTTGCAGCTGACTTAAGCAGCCATGATATGATTGAGCTTAATTTGAGTTCGCAGACGTTCACGGGTTGCAGAGGCAGCCTCAACACGGGCACTACGAAGATCCTGCAGTTCAGCAAGCTCATTTGCTTGGAATCTCCATGCTGGACTATCACCCCTCCCTGCCTCCTCCAGGCTTGTCATTTTGACTTCCCGCCGGTCTAAATCCCTTTCTATCTCAGTTATCTTAGCTAGGTGGTTGACCAGCTCATCCCTTTGGGTCTGTATAGCCTTGTAAAGCCCTACAAGCTATCGGTATGTCAGACCATCTGTCTGTATGCCCACGTCTCCTATAGCGTTATGAAGGTCCTCTATGAAGATTGTTTCTTCCACAGCACCCCACGTCCCAGTCATGGCTTCAGGGCAGCTCATTTCTAAATTTTCTGCGGCCTTAGCAGCTGCTTGGTCAACACCTTGGAAGACTTTTGCCAAACCATCACGGGCGGCATTAGCCCCCCCCCCCCCCCCCCCACGGTTACAAGCTATTGTTTGAAGTGAAAGCGGTTTTTTGGTGCGAGAATTTGTTAAACTTATGTCAGGGTAGTCCTTCAAGCGGGGGCCTCTGGGATATGGACCACAGGGAGTACCTCGTCCTCTCTTCCAGCGTCGTGTAAATCCTCCTCCACTACTTCTTTATATGTTGGGTCATCAAACTCCATGTTACTATGTTAAAGATATAAGTGCAATTAAGAATTCAACATGGCAAGTACTTAAACCCACGCCGCCGGATACGCGAGCCCCTTGGGGTAAAGGACGTGCGACAGTCTATTGTTACTACAAACAATCCAAGCACTATTGACCAGAACCAACAACTGCTGGTTCGCTTCCCCAATCTAGGCTCAGAAGACGTCATTGCTCCCGGGACTGCACGGCTGGCCTTTGCAATCACGCTGACCTCTACTGACGATAACTGCAGCGTTGTACAAAACCAGGGCCGCGTAGTGGTTAAGAAAATGATAATCAAGATTTCTGGCAATGAGGTCATGTCTATTGATAACAGCGATGTGTACCAGTGTTACCACGACTTGTGGCGGACTGCACAGGAGAGACAAGGCCTCCAGTACCAGGGCATTGACACATCAGATGACAGAAACACAATTAAGAAACGAGTGGGGGCAGGAGACAAGGATGAGGCAGAGGAAGAGGACAAGGCCGTAGCCGATGTGTACAGTAACAGGTTCTACGTTCCGCTGGACTTTGAACACCTCGAGAGTCACATGCCAATCTACCAGAGTGCGCTTTATGACAGACTGGAATACGAGCTCACGTTCAACAACTACAACCGCATGATTCACGCAACAGGCGACACCGACCCCAGCTAAAAAATTTATGGCATCTCGCTAGAGAATGACATGGTTACCCAACCAGAGTTGGCCTGTATGATACGCACCCAGTACACAGGTCGGCTCTCGATTCTGTATGACCGTGTACTTTGTCACAGGAAGCTTGTATACAATAAAAAAGATACACTGTGGAACATCAACCTGAATGTGCCGGCTCGCAGCATGAAGGGCATCCTTCTGCTCTTTGAAGACCCCCAGGGTGCCTCATTCGCCAGGAAGACAGAGTCGTTCTACAACCCAAAGATTACGTAGGTCGAGGTGACCATTGAGGGCATTCCCAATCAACTCTATGCCCAGGGCATGCGTGGCTACCAGTAGCGGGATGAGGTGAATAAGGCCTTTGCAGCAACGAGTAAACGAAACCCCAGTGTAGCAATAGCAGTAAAAGACTTATCGGACGTTTCCCTACGAGAGTATCTAACCAGTAAGTATGCTCCGTGGCCCTGTTCGGCAATTGTTTGTGGGCAGACAGAATGTGGGAAAACCGCATTCATCCTCGACCTACTTGAAGGGCCCTTCTTCGGTGCCTTTGAGTATATTGTAATCCTCTGTCCTACCAGAAGTTTCAACGAGGCCTATCAGACGCGATTCAGAGGTGTAAGTGGTTGACCCAGGGGAACGGCTCCATGACCACTAGAGGGCTTTCTATCACTGCTTCAAGGGCGAGCCTACCCTCTACATTATTGATGACTGTTCGGCAACAAAGGCCCTAACCAAGAAGAAAGACATGTTATCCGAACTGGCCATTAGCGGCCGCGATGCGCAGGAAAGTGTTTGGGTCCTGACCCGAAAGTACAACTGTATGCTAAAGGATCTACGTGAACAGACCCGTTGGATGGCACTTTTCCACACCAAGGATCGTGACTAGCCCTATGAGAGAATGATGTGATGCCAACGAGTGAGGAACGTACCACAGTATGCCATCTATTAGCAAAGACCAAGCACAAAAAACTGCTGCTTAAGACTGATCAATCCACTGGATATGCCGTCGGTTGAGGTGATGTAGGCTTTAATAGCAGCCGCTGCTTCAGTAACCAATTTAGGTTTCTTCGTCTGGTGAGCAGTGCGATATATTAGACTTCGAAGGTGTATACGTATATTCATGGAGCCTGATACCATTATTGATCAACTCCTTGAACAGGACACAGTTTGCCCGCTGGCCACAAAGTCTGAGCGAGCAGAACACCGTTGCACCCCTGGTGAAGATATGTCTTCTAAGAGAGATAGGCTTGCTGCTGTCATAGCTGGGGGTCACGGCGGCAGTACCTCAGCAATCATCACCAGTCGACTGCAAAGATTGAATCAATGTCCGATGAAGAGATTACAAAGCTCTATGTGAAATGTGAGGCTCGGCTGGGCGCTAGCATGACTTGGACTCTGGGGCAGTCAGTTCTCCAACTGTTTTCTAGCGTTGCTTGTATGTTTCTGCCAATCCCCCCAGAACATCAGCCGAATCGGATAACGGACCTCGAGACTGACCCGTTTGTCGAGCACGCGCTAAGAACTGCCACATGTAAACTTTATCATCACTATGGTATGATGATGGCTCCGCTCACCACAGCCTTAACAACCGCCAAGTACTGCCAATTTTGAGCAAGCACCCCCGCCATCCGGGACCGGCCGTCCGACACCTCTCCTGCTGAGGACCTGTCTGGGTGCTGTCATTTGGAGAAACAAAATTAGTAGGTAAGATGGAGAACGTAAATCAAGAGATAATGGCGGTGACTAGTGATCAGCCTGCGCCTCAACCTCAACCTGCACCAAAGGAGAGACCTACAAAAGACGCTAAAAAGATTGAGGCAGGCCGATATGGCGCTGCGGCTCGAAACGCTAATCAAAATAGACTTCTAAGAGAGCTGCGGGAGGCTAAGTCCGCGCTACTGTCTAAAAATCGGCCCCCGCCACCCGCCCCCTAAGTTTGACCGGGGGTCCACCTCAGAGGAGATGGGTTCGTATTGGCTATGCTATGCTAATTAAACAAGGGATATACCAGTTGATATACTGAAGTAATGGCCACAATCGCGTTACTTGTTGGAAGTGCTCTTGTTAACGCCCTTGCATTCTCTGGGAGCAACTTTTTATTCTCTAAGTTACAAAGCAGCCAAGTGGACGCGGAACGTAAGCGCCATGAAACAGCAATCGAGCAGCTTCAATCTGCCCAGGCAGCATGGGCCAAGATGTGAACTGAGCGTAAAGACTGCATCAATGAGCAACTCCGCCAGGGACATGCCGAGCATACTTTTCGGGATGTGAACGGGGCTATGCGTGAGTACTACATCTTGATGGGTAAATCCGTTGACAAGCTGGACTCAGAGCCGCAACTTTCAGACTCCTACACGCCCTCAGATGGTCAAAAATGGCGTGAGGTGGCGTTCATTATACTGGGTATGGCTGCAACTGGGCTGGTTGCATACAGTCTTGCTAAGTAGGTCATTTGGAACCCTGGGTTTTACTTTGTATGGATCGTCGCATGCAAAAAATTTACTATAGTCCTAAGTGCTTCTGGAAATGCATTACTGCTATCAAGAAGCTTGCAACGGAAGCGAGGGTTTCTGAGGACGTTGCCAGGGGGTGGCTAATAAAGCAAGTTATATAGCAAATCTAACTGCCAGTGCCAAAACACATTCCCAGACCACAGTTTGATGTGTCTGGGCCTAATGAGGTGCACCAAGCCGATCTCTTATTTCTTCCTCATGACGTTGTGAAGCCCCGGACTTACAAGTATGCCCTAACTGTGGTGGATGCGCTATAAGGTGGCCGAGGCGTTGGCTACAAAGGAGCATAAAGAGGTCGCAGGTTCACTCAAAAGGATATACAAGCAAGGACCGCTGGGGTGGCCTTAACTACTTCAGTTGGACCCCGGATGGGAGTTTATGGGAGCAGCGAATCAGCTGCTAGCAAAAAATGGAGTATCAGTCAGACGCGGGCGTGTGAATATCCATCATAACCAGGCTATAGTAGAGCGCTTTAACCAAACACTTGCTGAACGACTCTTTGGAGACCAGTACGCCGTAGAGTTAAAGGATACTGGAAAACGATCTACTGAGTGGGTTTCTCGACTGTAGGCTGTGGTCTCTGTGATAAATAATGAGGTGACCCGCTTGACTGGAAAAAAACCCCTAAAGATGCTATAAAGGCAAAATGCGTTGCACAAAAGCCCACTGCAGTCGTACCATGGCGCCCGCTGGGGGTCAAAGAGCAAAAGCTTCCCTCTGAAGCTGGCGTTCTCTACCTCTAACCAACCTGCTGAGGTCGAGCAAGACCACAGGCGGCAGGCCACTGACCCTGTGTGGTCACTCAATGTTTACCGGATAGGACGCTCTGTCACTAAATCTGGTGAGCCTGTACTATACTATTTGTTGGATGGACCGCTCCGTGGCTTTGTAAAGGAGGAGCTGCTTGTGGTGCCGTCTGATACCCAGCTGCCACCAGACGGTGTTACCAATTAGACAAAAGACAGATTGGTAGTAATGGAAGCAACTGGAAAGTGCCCCTGGATCCTACTCGAGAAGAGAGACCCCTGTGGCAGGCCCTGTGAGTTCGAATTTTGTGCAATGCACAGGTTTAACATTAAGCAGAGGATCGTAAATTAGCTTTTTGCAGAGTGTCAGAAGGATAAAAATAATTTAAAATTATGTATGGTTTGTGGATATGAAAGGGTTAACCACAAACGCCTTCATAAGAAGAGGAGGCTTGAGGGCGGTGAACCGGGTCGCAGGAAGGCCCGGGTGGCGGCTCACGTTGAGGCTGGTAGGACTGAGGAAGGCGTGCTAGATAAACCTTCTCGAGCTAGGATGCGGAAAGTTCCCAATCCGGAATCAGTGGTCGGTTGGTGGTGCCGCTCCCACACCTAAACCCCCTTAGGCAAGGAAGATCACTCCTTTACGCTCTTTACCCTCTCCCTGGGCCACCCCCAGTCTCACTATAGCCGGCATATGTGAGAAGGTGGATGACCTCTGATTGTGGAGGGGCAGAGGGTGAGGGAGGAGTGCTGTCACATGTTAATCCAGCATATGATGTTGGGGTCGGGTGTGGAAGAGATGGCGGTCCCGCAGTGATGTCGAAAGTTCACAATCAGGAATAGTGGGCGGTTGGAGGTGGAAGGTGTGGATACACCCACGGTTTGAATACAATACACCACTTTCTGCCGGCGGTTTGGCATCAGGTCGGGATCTTTTGGTAGGACTCCCTGATGGGTACACTGCCGCCTGTAAGCCATGGTGTCCTAGAACCTTGTTCCAGGAGCGGGTGGGCTGAGTCGTTGTATGCTAGGGTCAAATAGGGCACTATCCTTTTTCATGTAGGCATAGATGTCCGGTGTGCGGATCTCTAGGAGGAGGGAGTCGGTGTCTGTGTAGAGTAGGGTGATGTTGATGCCGTACCGGGGCTTCATGGTGTTGTTGTAGAAGTCGTACATGAGGTGCTTGGATAGGTCGAGTATGCACATCCTCATGTAGACTGGGCGGTTGAGGGCCAGGCGAGCCTTGTGGATGTGGATGGTGGCCAGGTTGTCGTCAAATATTTTCAGACGGGCAAAGGAGGAGCTGGCGATGAGCTTTCTTATTTTGTTGCCGTCTGCGGCTCGGACCAGCTTCACGTCAACTCGCTTGCGGAGGTTCACCATGGTCTTGCCAAAGACGGAGTTGTTCATTAGTTTGTAGATGTCCTTCTCGAAGTTGCTGAATGCAGCCTTTCAGAGATCTGTGTTCTTCCGGACGTAGGGTTCCATCCAGGGGCTTTGGGTGAAGGATAGGGCGCGGTGGATCTTGGTCAGCCTCATCCCCAGGGCCAGTTACAGGTTGCGGTTCCTGTAGTGGAGTATGTACCTCTCGCTCTGGGGCAAGGGGTTAGTCATTGTGGTCGTCATGAAGCCCAGCTGGATACTCCATGTCGACCTCTAGGATGTACCCGGTCTCGACGTCATCGTAGTGGGTGTGCACTATTCTGGAGAGCAACTCTGGCCGGTCCACCCGCTCAATGTTCGAGGTGGGTAGGGCCTGGCTCATTGCTCATCCATAGCCGTTGTTGGCGTCGAGGTACTGGATATAGCTCGTGAGCTTGTCCTGGTCGAAGTCTCCAAAGTAGGGATTGTTTGCCTTGGGGTGGCGCCGTGAGACCATACTTATTCCTCCCCGCAGATTCTTCTCGATGAAGAGGTGCTTGTCGTAGTTTGTGAGGAGTTCGAGCTCTGTCCCGGTTCTCTTGAGTAGAGCATGCCACGAGAGGCCTGGGCTGGTGTAGTAGTGGGCCGGGTCCAGACCGTACTGCTTTAGGCTGGTCTTCCGGAATGTTTCAAACACGTCGGCTAGCAGGAGGACGCCTGTCCGGAGATAGAGGTCGTGGTAGTCGCCCATGTTCTTGCAACCGAACGTGCTCCAGACCTTTTGCGCGTGGGCGTAGTCTGTGGCTGATATGCCCTGCCTTGAGAGCTTGCTGTAGAAGTCTTGGATGGGCGGGAGGGGAGAATCAAACTTATCCCAGCTGTCCATGCACTTGTAGGGGAAGACTCCCTTGCGCAATAGTAACCCTCGCTTTGTTTCTTCTGGTTCATACTCTACCGTCACGGAAGGCGTCTGGGCTTTTGGCTGAGACCAGCTTGTCGAGGGAGGCTAGGAGGAACTGTGCACTGTCTATGAAGCAGAGCTGTCCGAGGGATAGGAATATGTACTTCTCCATATTATTAGGTATACAGTTGATGACTCCCTCTACCTTGCTAATGCCCTGCATTAGGAGATGGGAGTCATAGCCCCGGAGGTTGTGGAAGACCACGGGGATGGGGGTTGTCTTGGGGGTCAACCTAAGCTTCAGGTTGCAGGCGTTGTGGGCTGGCCCTATGTACTTGCCGGTTATGTGGCCGTGGTCACGGACCAGGTCGGTTCCGAGTTGTTTGCTGCAGACGTGGCATTGGGTTGCGGTCTTGTGGACTCTTTAGTCGTCTCGGGTCATCCTCATGGAGACTAGCTTGGAGAGAACCGATTTGATCTTTTCTCTTGATCTTGATCGCTTCCCCTGTAGATGACTGGGGGTGAGGACTTCCCGTCGCATCGGACTACTATGTAGCCGTACCCGCAGCCCTGGTGTCCCTATGAACTTTACTGTGAGCGCCTCGAAGTCTGTGTAGATGACGCAGGGGGGCCGAAAGTTGCCATGACGGCTTTCCCATCCCATCAAAATACGTTAAGGCCTTGGTCGAGATCCCCTTCGATTTTTTCGGTATGGGAGACCGGGGTTGGGTACGCCACACCTGAGCCTTTTAGCTTATCTATGAGCAACTGGATGTTGTATTTTGATGGCCGCTGTGGGTCCTTGTTGACCAGGTGGAGGGCTGAGATGATGGACCATAGTATGCATAGGTCGTCTCGGTTCTTTACGTTTATGATGGCCCCTTTGTTTGCAAATGGGAGGAGGAGGTTGGAGCCACCTTTGAGTTGTGATATTTCGCGATGTCGATCCAGATGGTTTGTACGGCCTCAAAGACCCATCCAGAACCTTGAACACTTCTCCAGCATCTCCTGGATTTGGGGACCGGCCGGGTCTATCGCGGAGTCGATGTATTCTTTGCCTAGAACCACCTGCTACTTGTTTCATAGGACTGGCTCTGTGTACTCCGTGACACCATCTTTGTCGGTCTTGTAGAGACTTACTTTGACTGCGAGTCTTGGGAACGTTCATGACCCAGCCTCGCAGTTGGTTTTTGATGGCCCGCTTGGTTCTCCTGAATTTGAGGAGGGGAGTTGGGACTGGTCTGCTTATTTGGGGAACCCAGACCGGCCTTGAGCGGGGTAGTGGTTTCCTGGAGGCGGGCCATGGGTAGTGGGGCCGGTGCTTTCGCCACTTCAGACCAGAGTCAGGGGGATGGAGTCGGCGGAGGGGTTGGGTCATGGTCCACCATGGTTCTCAGTCTTGTGTAGATCTCCTTGTACTTCCTGTCGAAGGCGTTTTTCTTTTCGAGTGCTGTGAGGGCAACCTTCGTCTGTAAATAGGGTGACAGGGCCAGGCGGTGGACTTCAGCATAGTTGGCTTGAGCCTGTTTCGCGCGTATGTGGTGGGCGTCATTACTATACTGCGCTGTTAGTCTAAAAGGGCGACTAAAAACGAAAAAAGTAAGTCGTGACCCGAAACTGAAACCGAAACTAACGAAACTTAGTCTGTTGGAAATATGGTTGCTGGCTGGTTGGATATGGGGTGCGGGCGATTTGCTTTGATGGGCTGCTTTAATTACCGATATGCGGTAATGTATTTGTGGGGGCATTAGCTATTTGAGGGATATATATATATATATATATATAGATATAGATATATATATATATATATATATATATATAGATATATATATATATATATATAGAGATATATATATATATACATATATATATATATATATATATATATAAATGTATATATATATATATGTATATACATATATATGTATAAATATATATATAAATATATATATATATACATATTAATATATATAAACATATAAATATTCATATTTATATATATATATATATGTATTTATATATATGTATATATCTATATATATATTATATATATATATAAATATATACATATATATATACATAGTTATACCCATAAAGGTATATAGGTATATACATGTATAGGTAATAGGTACATATATCTATATATATATATATCTTTATATATATATATATATATATATATATATATTTATATATATATATATGTATATATATATATATATATATATATATATATATATATATATATATATATATATATATATATATATATATATATATATATATCTATATATATATATATATAATATGTATGCATATATATATCCTTACAACGTCTTTTACAAAATAAAACATTATTATATTACTTTGGACTAACCTCTCTTAATACAATTCATCTTCGTTTGGACATTATTTCCTTGTCGTCTGCGACGTCTTTAGAGTTGAAGACTCTAAGGACATAGGTTCACCTTTGGGCGAAACCGGAACACGTGCAAAGTAGCTTTTAGGTCGACGAAAGAGCTTAGAAACAATTAAATATTGACACATAAACATATGTTACACCCCATCTTGGCATACCATCGCGCTTATCTCCATCACCACAAAGTTGTGGTTGAATAGTGTATGATGGAACTTAATAATGGCATTCGTGATCCATACGCAGCAAGGAAGTGATGTCCATTAGCAAAGTAATATTTGTGTAACGACACAGACCAGTCCCACACAAGGATATGACAAACAAGTGTGGGCCTAACACAATGTGAACCTCCTGGAAAACGCAAATGCGAATGATAGACTTTTATTTGACGATCTATTCCAAATAATCTTAAAACTGCAAATCATTAGTTTAATTATTTGATTTGAGGCAACGTGAGTATTTTAAACTTTAAGATGTCGCAAATCTGATAAATCTGGAGATCGAATGACGGCAATATCAGCTTCCGCTAGTTAATGACCAATGTTAACAAAGAATAATGTTGCAAAATAAAATTATCTCTCATGAATGGGAGCAACTTATGACAGAAGTACAAAGTGCCGCCGAATTATTCGACATTTGAAGCAATGGACACAAAGGCAACACAATAAGTTGAGTTTGGGAATTAGATATGATTTGCATGCTCGGATAATTGACCGCAGTACTTGGGAATACCATGGCAGTAGCAGTTCCGTGCAAGCTGATTTTACACTTTTAATAAAGCTATATTAGATAAACAAAAGCAGAAGAACAATGTGGCGGTAGATAATAACTGGCTCAGTGTTAGGTAGCTGCTGAGGTTAATCAAGCTATCGGCGCTAATTCTCTTTTAGGCATACGTTTGTTATGGCACTCACGCCGACACCACCTATACATCAACTGCTGTTGCTCTCGCTGTTGAAGATGTCTAAACCACCAAATGTGAATCTATTTTAATTTGTGAGAATCATTTGTAAATTAAATGCACTGTATCGTTTTAAATTTCTCCCTCCAAGTAGTTTTTCCTAAATCTATACAGAATTGGTTATTCATAACGCAACAGACAGACATTGCCATTTTAGTAATGTGTGAGCAATCACTTTTAACCGGATGTAAAGGTCGACGCTAGAAAGGCATCACGCTTTTAAAATAACCGGGTAGCACGAGTACGAAATCCCCATTAGCAAACGACGTGGATACATTGACCGGTTCCCATTATCATAGAAGATGTCATGAACACAAGATAAACTGCTCTGGTATTACGATTCGCATGGAAACAAGTTCATGTCGCATGACCATATCCGCGGCATTGATGTCATTCTTATAGGATTACAGCAACCATTAAAGTGAGGTGTTAGCGATTACAACGTATTATTTAACAAACATTGATGGTTTGAGGACAATAAGTTTCGGCTGGGTCGATTTGCTGCGAGTTTATTATATGTTTTATGCATCTAAGCTATTGGATTTCATAAACATTTATATGGATGCGACACGCAGATTATGTATTTGACCATTTGCAACCGACTTACTTTAGGTAATTCAGTATCAATTACAAACAGGAAAACCACATTTAATGGGCCGCCATAGTGCTGCATAATTACGCATCCCCACACATGCGTAGGCCTCGGGCTGCGTCCGCATCAAGTTTGCACGATGTTTAAAGAGAACATAAAAGGCAAAGCGATATATCTCACAACACGTTTTGATATTACGATATGAGCGTTGTAGGCAAAAGTAGAAGTTGAAAATTTGGCCTAATATTTCAACTTATTTCGAGTCGAAATGAATAGCATAGCATTGTTATGATCGCAGACGTGCGATACAAGACATTATCTAATCCCTCAATCCCATTAGGTGAGATAATCCGTGGGGACTGGTAGCCATTTTATTGAACGACTGTAATATTGATCAGGTCGAATCCATGACCAAATAAACTTATCACCTCATATGGGATATTCACACTTTGTCAGTTATGCCATACAGAAACATGTATTTTATCCCGATGTATCATGGATCATATCGACGGCTAATTTATTGTCATCATGTTCAAGCCTTTGTGTGGCAGTCTTTGTAGACGTGTTTCTGACGCGGAAGATTGTTTGGGGAAGTTCTTGTTGGATGGACGATATACAGCAGTCCCGTTTCACCCGATACCTTAAGATTGGAGCAGCATCGAATGAGAGTTATTATGAAGAAAAAAACTATTATGTCTTTCATGAAACAACAAAAGCACATGGAACTGTTGGTCAAACGTCTTTGGGCTGGGCGGCTGTTAAAGATAGGGAGTCATCTGACTGGTAGAGGCGGAAACAGATCCATATAAACATGTGGTTTTAGGAGACGCTATCACTAGACGCTATGATAATACGCTTTGGCTAACAGGTGGCGTCTGCACATATTTCCTCGGTGGAAGGCGTGAGTGAGCTCTCTTAGCAAAGCTTTATGCTCTTTGGTTTTGTTGTGTGCATCAAACAATTGAGTACCCAAATCATAGAGGGACATTCGTATCGGATAGTAAAACAATGTTTATAAACCCCCTTTGTGCAGTTATAATAAACCGTCATTTGAACTATATAATGAAGAGCTGAATACATACAATATGCTAAAATGGATAAGGCGTCCTGGGAAAGCGCCCTGGGATTATACCCGCTCGGCAATATTGTCATAGGAAACGTAACGAAAACAAATTCCAACAACACCAAACTAAATTGCGTTTTGTTAGGCCACTATATGGATAACACTTTAAATCATATAGCCCGATTATGGCGTCCATTATACGTTGTTGCAAATGTGAATCCGTGATTATACCTGTGACATAGATGATAAAATAGTTTGGTTATTGTTTCCGTCAAATAAGCCAATATATCTATACATAAATGGTCGGTAAGATGCATGATGAAAGTAATTATCGTCACGGTATGGAAATCATGCGACATATAATCATTTTTTAGTAATCATGAAGTCAATGATGTGGAATAGTTGAAGCTTTGCTAAACAAACAAGGTCATTATCACAATAAGCCTCGATTTGGTGCGCAGCGCCGTGTATATATCTTCAATATAGTAGAGCCCGATATCCGAAGTCGAGGTAGCCTGATACTGCCCTATACATTTGTGATAGTATCGTTATTTACGTTTGACTGACAATAAGCAGCTAAGAACATTTCTAATCAGTTCCAAACCACAGCCTGAAGTTCTCTGACAATATGATAATGGTTCGTAAGGTGTCCATTAACAGCAACACCATAGGTGCTGTACTCATGGCTAGTGCCACGGAAATTCCTATGCAGGTAACTCATATACCTGTACATTAACGTGGATGATTTATCAGACGCAGTGCGTCTAAACACTGCCATAAATAGGTGCAATAAGTATGGAGTATGTATTATATTTATAAATAATGTATAATACAACAGCACAAAATGGTTGGGTCATGAAAGAAATAACTCTGATATGGCTGGTTATTACTTCAACACAGGAATAGCATAATGTGTTAATTACTTTTGTGATAGTTTTGGCTTAGCGGCTCATCAACCAAACGCGGCCTCAGTCCAGAAACGGTTTGTTGAATTGCAAATGTGATAGATGTAAGCTTAGTGAGGCATTTGCACATACTGGTATGTCTATTTCTTGACACACGAGGTATATTTCCATTTTTTGTGACTCTAGCCATGTGTACATCGTTAGGTTATGCTGCAAAATCCGTTCTGCCGCACATTTAGTATTTGCATTATATGGCAAGCATCATTTCAGCATGCCATAATGACGATACCACAAATTCTGTGGAAGCAGATAAGCTGCTTATAAGTAACGTAGTTATGCAAATGAGCACGCATAACTTTATCTTGTCAACTATAAATTTCAGATAGTGCACATAGAGATACCACAGCAACAACATAGCGCTTGAAGGCGTGAAAATCTATCGACGCAAACCAATTTATTGACAGTAATTTTGAGTTATCTGTTATAACTGGATTTCATCGGCGACGTCAGAAAGGCAGTAGGTTAACCTAATAACCGTGTATCACAGCTGCTATATCTGCCTCAGCGTAATATATGGAAGCACTTATCGCTACATTATATCCGAGAAGAGGTCATTAATGCAATATATACTGTTTGCTATTATCGTTTGCCTAGAAATACATCTCTTTTTGTTTGATAAAGTCCACGATATTGATTTGATCATTCTCATTGTAATATAGATGCGCTTCTAAAGCAGAAACTTTGCATGAAGCAGAAATAAAAGTTGCATCGTAATGTGGACAACCTATCATCTGGAAGTATTATGGTTACATAAATGTAGGTATTAACTGAACACTACTGATGTGTTAAATGGTGACTGCAAAGTAAAATTTCAGCTTGAATTCAAATCCGATTTACGCTGCAATGTACTGGAGTAACCACAGAATCGAAGTGATGCCAAAGTATTTTGTTTTCTTCGTCTTTGACGAGGCTCAAAGCGTTTTTAATTGCAACCCGCACGATAAGTCCCAACGCTTGAGTCTGGCTAATAACGACAATATCGCTTTAACATTTACTAGGACTTATGTTGACGTGTGTGAATTGTGAAGGCATGCCTCTATGTGTTACCCACGACGCAATTGTCTACTCAATGGCATAGGCATATTCAACAAAGCACCAAAACGATTCAGCCATGTGCATCAAGACTATTGAATATTGCGGAGTGAATAACAAGTGTAGTATAGATACGTACGATTCTAACCTGTGACAGCATTGCGGAAAAAAATCCCCAGCGGTAACCGCTGACTCGTTGAAGGAGAAAGTCGATCATGTTTTTTGAAATTCAATCACGGTATGAACATCTGTATCGTATTCCAATCACCGCTGACAGCTTTAGATTTATTATGTATTTTATCTTATGATAGGCTATCAATGAGACCGCCAGCACAACAAATATCTGATTGTCAACGGATACGCTTCCACTTCGTCGTGCAAAATTATTCATGTCCTGATCCCGTTTCCCTCATTTGAATGCATATATAGTCATGGTTTCATAAATGCGTATATTAAACTTATGGTGCAAACATAGCAAAATCAATGATATTTTATTCCAGATAAACTTACTTTCCACTATCCTCTTTTATGTGCCATTTCTCACCAACCCGCATTTCATACTACATTAATATTAACATCAATGTGTCTTAACTAGAGCAATGCATCACAGTGCAAGAAAATATCATCTGCCACTACACAGGATCAGAAGCATTGCCTGATACCATTCCATTACTTGTTTACGTCGAAGAAACCCTGGACATAAAGCAAAAAGTTTATCTATGGCTAGCATTTCTATATGAAATACTTAGTCTGTTCGCATGGTAATTACTGTTGTGATAATTGATATTACACCAGATAAAGACATTGTTCGTAATTTAGATTTTGCCTGTCCACCAAGCGTTACATTCATTTACATTCGATTAAATGGCACCAACAGGATGTTGTCGATAGATTTAAATGAACATGACCATCGCTGTTTTTGTGTTGTCTGCATTTTAACACTATTGTTGTTCAAAATTCCCATTTGCACTCGATTTCCGCTATACTTTTACTAGAGTTACGTAGTCAGTTCTCTAATTTACGATAGCCCGACGGAGATTGTTCATTTTTACATAAATAGCAGTATGAACTGGTATCAATTGAGTCAAAGTGACTTAATTATACGGACCATGGAGTAGAGATATGCAAGTCGATCAGCTAATGTAGCATGTCCGTCATTATGCGTGGGTGTATTATACCTCACATGATATTGAACTAAAATGATTCCTTGTACTGAAAAGTTACATTTCCACCAAGTTATTGCTGAGAAAAAAACACAATCAGCATGGGATTTAGGGAATCCATACTGTTCTTTGAACAAGTAGCAGCAGTGATCAATTTAGCGTGCAGAAAAAACCGACCACCATTGCTCAATACATTAAATGGACTAAGAACAATAATCCAAGAACATAATCTCGTTCAAGTTACCAAACGGCTGTGTTTAACATGGGATCGTGTTTGACATACAAGTACTCAGAAAGTTTGCAAATTGATTACCTTGTCTTTGTCATTGCAACTACACTTGAATGCCTGTGTTCTAACTTCATGATCTACTATTATCCTCTCAACATCAAGAACATAACAACGATCACCTGACGTAGGAAATTTGCATGGGAATTCCCAGATTTCTTTCAGGCACCATTTGCAAATACTCACAGTTGTCATGCATAATTTAATCGGACCTTTATCATCCTCAGTCTAGTATGTAGTTGACCTGACCAAAGCAAATAAGCGTTTATGAATAACGCCAACTAATGTGTAACGCTATACATTTGCTTTAACATACCCAGCAAGGAAGGATATCGCTATGTTGAGTGGATGATGGTGTATGTAGACTGTCAATGAGAGCTATGACGATTCGGCGCTTGGCTCAGGATGGTTTCGTTTAAGTATTAGCGATGCAATAACAGCTGTATTCGTCCAATATATGCTACTTCTCAGCATATTGTATCTTGGCAAATAGAAGCAGTGTTGCAATTAATTACCCACGTTTCATCTCGCAAGCCTACTTTAAGTTCCATATGCTTGCCGTAAAAAATTGATTAATAATTTCCAAGGGCAGGGTTTATCTCATAAGACCCAAAGCAGCGGTTATGTGTCCCATGGGAGGCTCCCATGCTTGTTATTTACATCACGGAGAGCACCAGTAACCACATTTCCATATGCAATAACATATGAAATGAGGACGCTGACTTGTCGACTTGCTTGTATCAACATTCTGTTTAAACAATTAAGTCAAAATATTGATTATACTGCACAATTGTTAGTTGTGAAAGTAATTAACTAACCATTATAAGTCGTAATAAGGCATGTACATGTCATTAGGTACTATCCACATGCTGATTGTCCTTGAAATCATTTTGTTTTAAACAGCAACTTTATATATAGACTATTATATATAATGCAAGTCTTAAATGCTCAACAAGAGCCAACGATGTTAGAAGCATGTTTAACGGTAAGAACCGCGCATCTGTGTTTTTGTTCGATAATAGAATGTGGTAGCTATGAATAATTGCAGGTGACGTTTTTAAATGTTACTTCAACGCCTCCACTATCAATACTATGGATATCACAGAATGACTAAAATTAACTAGCTATTTGATGTTCCGATAATTTGCCAAATTCTATATGACTGTCACAACTATTGAGAATAACCTGTGCAATGCAAAATGGTATTTATCCAATAACTTAGATTTGGGGCGTGAGGAAGCTGATGTTGCTTAACTATGATAGCTATTAGTTAAAGAATAAATCTAGTAATAGCATTAATTTAAAATAATCCGCCCATCCTTCCAAAAAGTTTTAACTAATCTTAGGTGATTACATGGTAAAGGATTAATGAAACATAGAAGCGGCCATCGTACATTATCCATTTACGAGAGCAAATGCTCCCAAGCATGTGTTGCCTTTAGCGAAACCCAGCTGTACAAGCTGTTTAATAGCACCATTTTATTCTTGCTTGTCTGAGAAATGCTGTACTAGAACCATAAAATATCTACCTAACGACTTATATGCATAAACACAACCCAACGACTCGACTCAACTCATCAGCATTTGTGCTCCTGTTTATGTTGTGATTATAACATGTAACTTGGAATTCTAGGCTAATGCATATCTGATATTATTTGTGCATTATTTGTAAAAGTACTCGTATTATTGATTAGGAATCGATTGGGCTACGCAGTTGTGGCTTTGTTGTTTGAGTGAGATCAACGCCGATGGGTCATCTATTTTGTAATGGGATCAAACCATTCAGTTAATGAGTGCACAAGTTCGTGGACCTCGCATGTCGTAAAGTTATGGCACACTGGGACTTATACATCCTAGCTGATGGGGTGAGAACCAAAATGAAAAGTCAAATACATTGTTCCATAATATCAATATTATTTTACGTTATGCTTAGCTGATCATCCAACGGCACAATCACAGGAAGCTGCTGCAATACACAAAAGATAACAACAAATAAGTTACATATAACCATGAAACAGTTGCATACATAACTTTGGATAACTGATCGCCATATGCGCGGCTGTTGGTTTTTATATTTTACAAAGGCAGCGTAGCATAAAGTGGGATGTGTTTTAAGGTAATACATCAACCACATTTTCCCTCACTGCATGGTACAAGCCGTCACAAGTTAACGTCCAAATGCCACAGATATTAGCAGAGTCTAGAGCAACAAGGCAACTTTGAAATGATAACACTGTACTTCGGGTCAAGGAATATGTCATAACAAAGTGAAGTAATGTTGCAGAAGCCCATATGTCTAAGTGAGGCGTGTCTGAAATTCGTCATTTCATATCTTGATGCATGGATGAATACCGCAAATAAATAACAATCACGTAAGCATGAAGTGCTATGCAACATCTAGGCTCCAACCTCTAATGATCCTGTCGAAATATCATGTAGTGTCGTGGAGCAACGATATAATAATGGAAATGGCAATTATACACCCAATATTGTTGCTGTATTTTCTGCTATGGTCATTCTAGTTTGCTAGCATGAACATTTTTCATTTGTCTCTGATATTATGATGCAAACTATGATATTTTGAAGCATGACACCAGTATGCGCTATAGGGCAAAGCTCTATCGGACTAGAAAGAGCATAACACGTGATTAAGTTTAAGCATCCTATCTAAGATTTGTCGGCGCGGCCAGGTGTTATCATGGTTAAGATATGTATTAATATGAGCATGTGACACTAGTATCGCCTGCTGCTCCCACAATTTCCAACTTAATATCTTAAGTATTGAAAGCAGCAGGCTATGGTATCAGAGCACTATTCAAGATCAAAGCTATATAGTTGTCATGTAGTAAAGTGTGAACTACAAGTACGGGGTTGATAAGAATCTTGAAATTTATTACTTGACTAGACTTATGAATTTAAGATGTAGTTTTATCTAATGATTGGATAGAGGGCTTGGGAGTTTCTCGGGCTTTCGGGCGTTGCCTCGGCAGGATGGGCATATGATCTGGGATATGTAGCCGGGAAGGTGGTAGGTGGCAGGCTACACGTATGTGCCTCATCGATATGAAAAGCTGAAGTTCATAATTAATATAACTTTTAAGTGGTTACTCCATCAAACTGATGGATGAGAGGTAACGTTATGACGATGGGTAGATGTATTGTCAATTTGGCACTCAACGTGGTCAGCTAATTACATAACCATGTTTAATAGCATCATTGATCATTTAAAACACCATTTGCTACTGGACCAGGTAAATTAACTGTAGCCCAATAGACCACCAACCCAATAAGTTATTTGAATGTCGATGGAAATTCGTACATTTCCATTTCGACTTGCAACAGCATTCATACTGTAATGCTAACGTTTCTTTGAGATCCACAGAATAACAGTTCAAAATACATCATCACTGGTTATACAGCAATCTACGAGCAGTGGTAGTATTCAAAGCGTTTATTTAAGTCCGTAAATCTAACGATAAAAAAGTGATTTCACATTGAAATTATTTTGCATGTGTCTGTCAACTACGAAAAAACCAGCCTGTTATTGTTCAGTTATTGATCGCGAGCCGTCACACCGAGCTAATGCATCGTTAGGGAAATGTTGGTGATAAAGATGATAAAATAAACAGAGCAAATCAAATTAATAACAGTTATACGGCTTCCGTTTGTTTTTTGATACCCTGAGGCACTTGACATATCGTTTTGCTAGCAATTAGTGCAAGTACTGTTAAGGGGATGAAGATTATCAATGTCACAGTGGTAGTCGGCTTGAGAAAATTGGCTGAATCGCACACACATATGCCAAGCCGCCACAATTCTTCTTAGCTCAAAGATCAAACAAGAAGTAATAATCATTGTTTGTTTCTTATTCAATCATTGGGGCCACTTCAGAGACTAGGAATGTCAAACATTTTCTCCATTCCGGTTTTTCTACTAAATGTGGGAAACATGGCGCATAAATGTGGCAATGGAGATTGTGTTTAGGAAATGTAAAATGAAACATTGGAAATCAATAGGTTATGGAGCTACATATCCTGGTTTACAATTGCAAATGAACTGTATCACATTATTTATCAATTGGTTCAGTACCTGACACAGCAAGGTATTTTTTGTCTACAATTAGGCGTTCGAGTTGCGTGATATTCATATAAATTGTACTTACTTGGAATTAACGCATCGTGGAAGTAGAAACTTATGATAGGTTTGATGCTTATAACTACAGCCATAGGGACTGCACTGGGTCTATTAGCGTACATTGTAACGTGTTAACTTCATGTCCTTGATTAAAGTTGAACAAATGATTAGAGAGGTCGTTATGCATACCAGCCCTTGATATTGTTGTGTATTATCGTTGATTGTGGGTGGCGCAAACGAGCACAACCCAATGCAGGTTCCCATTAAATGAGCAGAAAGCGTAATACGAGACTACGTCTATTGTTAAGTTAAGCCATCATATTGAGGTATTTACACACATCTTGATAATCATTATTGCATCGCAAACAACACACAGGACATTATAATAGTGAGACATTGCTGATGTAAATTCAACACCACATCTTATATAACAGGTTAAGATTATGAACTCTATGTCCAAGGCACTGTCCATTTGGTAGCGACGGCACAAATGTTTCTTTTGAAATTCTAAACCTTGCCAATAAGTAACTGTGGCTTGAGATGATCGCGCGCTCATCCAGAGTAATTGTTACTACTCCATATTTACGTCTATTGTGAGAACTTATGCTGCTTTGTCTCATCTAGTGTGTCTATTGACATAAATCCATGGCGCTTTCGTCGGATTATTCAATTCTGGTATGCAAACAAATGTACTTTTATCCTCCGATTGCTTGTAGTAGAATCGCATATTTTTAAACCAGATGAGAGAAGCAGTTCTCCAGCTAATGTTGAATTCGATACCGGCAGGATATGTATGAAAAGGCGAGTCTGAGGGATGACGATTTCGAATGTCGTATGAGTTTAACCGACATTCATCAATTTGTTCAATAAATATACCACTTGCTATCGTATCAAATATTTAGTTTTATATGTACAGTAACTTGCTAGAGCCATACCTGGAATGGACGTTACATAGCACTAGCCATTCTAGCTATCGTATTGGCATAATGTCGCTTGATATAGCACATTTTCGAGGCCATTCTGCTATTACAGGTAAACATATGTCAAGGTTTTCGCGTATTCATTGCGCGATTTTAGTTGTTTATTACTCTCGTTACCTGCTCCATTAATGCTCGTAAAATTAGACTCACCTTAGGTTTGACATTATAAGCTTATTGAATTAGGTACGGCTAAACATAAACTTTATGTGGGGGAAACTCATTTGTATCTGTCACTTTTACGGTTTTAACTTGCGACTCAATGTCCTTTAATGGTTGTTTTGATCCAAATGGCCAATAGCTAACAATTTAGAAAACATAAAGATAAAAAATGAGCGTAAAATGTTGCGGAATTCCGCACTCCTTTTTACTTTTCGCCGTTTGAGTATTTACATTTGGCTGATAGAATTAGCTACGATGTTACTTCATTTCATTGTGTACAATTTGTATGGTACAATGTATCATTTTGGGAAGTAGTGTATCGTCAATTATACTACAACAACATATCTCCACCTTGAAACAGGTTTAATAGGCATGACTGAGCGAGATTGGTATAACGTTTTATTTGCCAGCGGCTTGATTTTAGGTACATAATTCCATAAGAACGAGTGTGTTTGGGAGTTGCAGGTGATTGTCTGAGACTGAGTTGTGAGGCTATTTTCTATTGTACCAGTTAACATGGATTTATACAGGTGTTGTGTGGTATTTCGGATCTACATTGCGATTTATGTTATGTACAGTTATATATATATGGTAAATGTTCTATGTAATATATAATGTAGCAAAGCATGTATAATCTGCCATTGCGTTCGTTAAGATGACAGTCTTTGGTGCACTAGGATAACTCTTGACGTGCTCGCGACCCTATAATGTAATACCAGGATTGTGCAGTGACTGTGCCTACATGTGCCAGCACCAAAGGGCAGGAATAAATGCGCCCAAAATACTCATTAGAAGTGTCAGTGATTTCGTAACAAAAATCTACAATAATATATTAATATAGTATTCATGATAGGTAAGTGACGACTACGGATGACGATATAATGATGTTCAAACATGAGGGGAAAATCACTTAAAAAGCCCCGAACACCGCATATCAAATTACAAAGCAGGCGTTAACATAGTCAACAAACATTAGTTTAACTAAACATACCTGCTGTCGCCTCTCAAGTGCGCCAATGTACGTCAGGCACTTAAGCGCAGTAATTGCGCTTCTTGCTTGTTGTTGTCTCTGACTACTTTTATGGGGTACACTTGGCTTAGATAGAGGCGAGTGCCTTTGCAAGACAGTATAGGATAATCGCAGAGCGGACGAGTGAGAATCTGTGGAAAAGCAAGCAACTGATACTGTTTTTGCGAGGTCAACACAGAATATTTCTTTCACGGGCCACGTTTGCCCTTGGTAACTAATTAAACCGCGATGAAAAGGCTAAATCGACGTCTTACTTTTGGATAAGCTTATGCGTGCTTCAGCTTGCGTTAGAGTGCATAGAATTACATAAGAGGGATGCGATACTTATGCATATCGTGCGTAGCATCTCATTAATCAATTGATCCGCAAGTTCCGTGAATACGATTATTCAAAACAATAAAACAAATCAGTGTGGCAAAGGCCCAAACATTCAATAAAAATTGTTGAATTCGTGCATTTTGGCATAGTTAACTTTAAATTCGTTGCATCTGAGCAATCAATCAGAAAGCTGCAATTACAATTTTTCAATGCTTCAATTGTTTACTTGCAACTCATTTAAACTACCACTACTGATAGCAGTAACATATAGATAACAAGTAGTGTTAGTACATGTGCAACGTGTATCGTCGCTAATGAAGAATCATTTCATGGATAGCATAGAAGTTGCTTTCTGTAGTCGTCATAGAAGTTCATTCCAAAAATTACAATATTATTGCAATAAACAGATATATCATTTTCAAGTAATAAGCTGACTGTGGAATGTTAGTTCACAAAGTTACTCTCCGACACATGTTCATGCCAACATTCCTTTCCATTGCGTTTTGTAAGCATGTGCCTGGAACGCAACACGATATTACTGATGAATGATAACGGAATATCGATCTTGTGCAACGCTGAGCAGGAGCACATAAATGATACGACCATATTGACCCCGGTGGTAGCAACGTAAGCAGCTCTACAACAATTATGGTAGAGATGGTCTGTGGAACAATTAGATATGTTCCCATTATATATAGCCGCACATTATGCTACCGAAAAAGATTCTTGCACAGAACAAACAGGATTATATACTGCATCGTAAAACAGCCCGACCGCCGTGTATATTTGAAACTATGATTGCAGAGATCTGACTCTCTATATATCTGTAACTGGTTTTTATGGAGTAAAAGTTGCCAATACTAACAGCACTAGCGAGGGCCGTAATTGGGTTGGATTCGTCGCGGTGTAATTCTACAGCGTTGCTGATATAACCAAGTGTGCCTCATTTAAGCATCAACGGGATTCGCTCATTACATAAAGGAGATAAGCACAACAAGCAATGGTAGTAGTATCAAATGGACGACGTGAAGATAGTACAGTATTAGCTGCTCCGTATTCATAGAAAGCGCAAAGCATATTGTAAAATGGCTGTTATTTGACCACACACCAATATTACTTTTCTATTACACTCCCAGACCAAATACACTGTTTTCCTTTTGCACGCTACACCCTACCAACACAGAAATGCAAGGGCAGAAATCCTGATCTTAATGGATACTTTACAGCTGCCCTGTTACTTACAACCGACTTAATTTGGAATGTTTCTATACTTTCCCTTCTTCCCCCGCACCCTTACCAATCCGTCATGCCTTAGATGATAACAGTTGTCGTTCTCTGTTTACGGAAGACGTTTGCAATATCCCTCCAGCCATTTTCATGTTGATCTGACATAATAAGGTGGAAATAATATTAGCAAATAAGTGAATGATTTACACATGATAATTAGTAAGAACGTAGGCAGCTACTTGATTGATCGACTTTTGCACGAATATGTGTGCCAGGTGATCACATTGAATTACAATGCATTTAGCTCTAACGTAGCTTATGTAGCCATATTACACATAGTGTCGGGCAATGCTTAAATTCATGCAGCTTAGAACGATATTGCATTCCTTACAAAACAACGCAGGTCCATCAAAGAAACCAGAGGGACGGTTATTCGATTTGCCAACGGGGCAATGGTGTTTCTTTGAGATGACATGGTTAATGTATCGAGACTAAATTCTGAAAATAAACCGCACAAACATTGGTTTTATATCCTGGCCAAGGAATACTAAATCAACTAGGCTCTTGTACCACATCACATCATGTGCTCCACTCAGCATGCAGAACACATGTCTTTAAGAAGATGGACATTGTTGCTAGGCCGCTGTTTGAGGTATAGCCTTTGCCATGTCAACCATACGTAGGCAGCTTACCTGGAAATCGTGTACGACAGGTATTTTCTGTCATGAAGAAAAATCATTATCTTCACAACAAACGAGGCTCTATAACACAGCCGCAATTTCGCTGTAATGCGCATAAAAGTTCGGTAGAGTGTGTCTCCATAATGTGTATCTTTCCAAATGATAGCCATAATTTGCTGATCGATTCTGCCTCGGTCCTTTTGATGTCATAATGTGACAGGAGTGACTTTCTCCAATGTGGACTACATACACCCGGTTTAAATGCTCCAGCACTATGGCCTCAGTTCACCCCACAACCCCATCCCCACAATGCCCGCCATGTAGTTCTCCTCTCTAGGTGTGCTCACCTCTAGCTACGTTCTACGCTAGTAACACTTAGCCAGAATAGTGCTTGCCTCAAGTAGGGGCCTTCCCTTGGACCGCTCTCACCTAGCAGTGCTTTGCTCTATCCTAATTCCCCTCAAGAGGTGTACCTATTGAAACATTTTCGCATTGTGTGGTGGCTCTCTCTTCTGAAACTCTGAGCTAGCAGCCCTAGTTTCTAGGGGATTCACGTCCGACACATATTCCACGTGTAATTGCTCCAGAATTGTCGGCCACCGCGCCTCCTCCACCCTCCACGACCGTGCCCGTCATTTGGCTCTACACATAGAACGAGAGCAACCAATTGGAAATACCTCCCTCTGCCGACACCACTACAAATAAGGCACATATCACCGCCCCTGGAAAATCCCGTTTGCTATACTTTTGTCTGACCCTCCTCCACTGTGTACATAGTAGTTCCAGCAATTACGCCTTTTTAGACTAGTAGTACCAATTATCTATACTAAGTAAAGTACATAATGACAGTCGAAACATAAGACCACTCGCACCGCACCCTGGATAATAAAGCAACACACCAAATATGCCTATGTGTGTATACATTCAAATTGTAGGCTAGCTACCACGGGAGACCATCGGACAGCGCCTACCCCCACCCCCACGGGCTCCTGCGGCATGGGTATGTCCAGATGATAAGCAGGGAATGTACACATTGCTATAGTGTACCACATATAGAACACCATAGGGCCACCTATAGCAATCTCTTGCAGTATCCGCAGGAACATGCCCCACTATTTTTACGGAATCTTTCGACTATATGGGCCATGTAGGGAAGTTATTGTGGATTCTTATTGTATTCCCATTACATTCTCAAAGGCACACCTATCGAATCTATGTTTAAATTGTTAATAGACCTACAAACTCTACACTAGGTATAGGGCGATCCAGTATGTCTACATATATCATAGAGCGCTATCGATCCTTACACCACTGAACCAGCACCCACCAGCGCCAGCAGGATAATCGGATGGGGTACAAAGAATCATTGTTCCAGCATAGGCAACAACGTACAAGAGGGCGCACAACGATCGTCCTAACCCTAAGAAAAGGCCTTATACCGTGTATAGGGTACCGAAACATTAAGCTCTGCACAGCCATGTGTGCAAGGGGATTCCCCACATCTGCCTTGGCAAAGTGCTGTACTGCTCCCAAGGAAAGCATATATAGGGGAGACCCCCGGTAAACCGTAGGAGACCTCGGAGCGTACTAGGCTATGCTAGGTAGATGCCAAGCTATGTTTGCCTTTGCTTGGTAGGTTCTAGGCTATGCTAGGTAGATGCTTGTATATGCTTTGCTATTCTAGGTAGATGCTATGCTGTGCTCGGCCAGCCTAATCCTGGACTTGAGAATAAGATAAGATAAGAACTTTTTCATTCAGCGACGCTGAAGGGACAAGGCAGAAGTCTGTCGACTTTTTCAAGGCCTTGTTCCGTTCATTGTGCCAAACTACCATACACTATGCATACAATACTATGCAACGATATTCTAACATAAATATACCTGTAATCTATACAGCAAGCTTAGCAAGTTCAAAAGTGACATTATTCAACTTTGATTCTTGCATCTGCGAAAACTGAGTACATGGTAAATTAACAAACAGTAAGCATAAACCTTCAGACATTGAAATAAAGTATTAATTGATACATTGAAAGCTTATGATTCCTAAAGTGTTTTGTAAATGCTCGATAAGTAAATTGGCATTCGATTTCTTCTTTGAGATGGTTATACTTTATTTTCCCACTAACTTGCGTGGATTGGCCCCGAGCAGCGCTATTTGAGTGTGGGATTGCAAATAAGTGATTGTGTCTTGTGGAATAGCTATGTGTCGAATGTGTTTGTACAAACGAACACTGCAGATGAGGTGATAACTCGCCATTTTTTACATTATTTGCATTGTGCTGAGGTCAATCAAATCATGTAGTTTCAGAATTTTTGATCGATAAAACTGTTGAGAGGTGAGTTATGGGTATCCTGTATTTGATATTAATCTAATGCATTTCTTTGGCAGAATATATAACGTATTAAGTCTCGTTTAGTAGGTATTACCCCATATTTCACAGCAGTACAGCAAATGTGGCTCGATTTGAGTTCTATATAGTGTACATAGAGTAAGTGTGTCGAGTATTTGTTTCGATCTATATAAAACGGACACGTGTTGGATATTTTAGCTTCAACGTGTTTAATGTGTGCCTTCCAGCTGAGTTTGTTATCAATCACGTAGCCCAAGAATTTTATTGGGTCAATCCTATATTAACCCTAAAAGTATTAGGAGATTGTCTGGGGATTCCTATTTATTGAATATCAAATATTTTAATTTATTTGCATTGTGCGGCAGCTTATTGGCTTTGCACCAAATTGTTAGCTTAGTTAGATCAAGGTTAACAGTATATATAGCTTCATTATCATTTATTGTAGTACACGGTAGTGTCGTCAGCATACAGGGCATATTTTAGGAGAGGAGAAATGCGAAATATATCATCAATATTAGGGACCAGTATAGATCCCAGCATAGAGCCTGGGTTTCCCGGGATATTGAAAATGAAAGGTAGCATAGTAATTACAGCGTCTTCTTTTACGGCCACATTCTATAATCAATATTGTGACTGAGCATTGATTTTGCTTGGACAACTCTCTTGATGTCGTTTCAACCATTCGGTTGGTCTATCATACATTTTATCAGAATATCCATCTTCTGGTATGAGCATTCATTAAAAGCTTTGGCGTATCATTACTTTTGATGTCTCGGTCATTGTTGACTGTCATTTGTGATTTATAATCCACAAAAGTCCTGAAGTCTAGTTTATCCATTACAAGATCAAAATGAAACGAATAATTAATTCTTCTGTGAAGGTGCCCCCGAAACGTATAAAAGCCGGAGGCATCACCCGCGTAGTTCCTCAATACCCTCTACAGGGCAGTATCATGCAAATTATATACAACTTCCGATAGTTACTACAGATACAATACATTAATTAATGAAGTGCTCATTTGCACCCTATAGATTCATATAGGAATCGGAATATGATGAAGTGCAATAAGAATCCTTTCACGAGTAGAATTTGCACGTTTTACAAATGGGTGGTGGCAGCAACCATCACATTTACATATTATGATACAGCTGCTGTTATTGTCTTGTTTCGTCATGAAAGCTTCTCCATTATTTTGAGCACGTTAATTCACTGCATGATACACTTAGAACGGCGAACAGCACCCCCCCCCCCCCCCCCCTCCCCTCACGCTCCTCCAGCCACTCCCCTCTCGTTACAGTGCAAACGCATCCAAAGCACATGCGTTCATGTTTTAACGCATTGAATCGATAACTGCTGCTTTATACACAATGACCTACTCGAATTAGGAAGAAAACTGTTAAAAAAGCTGACCTGCGAGAAAAGCTTTGTGTACGTGATTTGATTAGATATGTGAACTTATTGCAAATAAATTACCCAGCAGAAAATGGTATGTAAACCGTAACACTAGCATAATTTCCACCTATACAGTAGCTGATGTCTTTGATACGCTGCTGCACGATGCAGACAACACTAACTTGAAGCAATACAACGCCTATTTTCAATCACGCGATTCAATGAGATTTTGTATTGATTATGCGCTCTAAGTTCGCGCCAGACAGACCAGCGTGATAAGCATCTCGTGAGATTTGTATCACTGGATAATTATTGCAGAAAGACAGCCCGATTATTTATCAACAAAGCGCTTCCGGCAAAAAGTGGACAGGAACACAAATACCACGACCAGTCTGATTAAGATTTTTGTTTATCGTTCAAAGAACACCATGCCCCGAGCTACCATATAACTGTTTTCCCATAGCAAGGAGGCGTTCTACTCGGTAGATAATTTCATTAATGCTGTTCGATGCGTTTCAATACCATTCATGCGTTGATAAGATCGATATTAGCTTGACCACAGTGCCGTTATTTGGTATATCTCATATTGCGGTGCACTTTGATCTTATCCTCATAATACGCAATCTACCAACCTGTCTGTGTCGGTCTTGATATTGTCTCGCATGAATTAAAAGCATACCAGCATATTAAGCAAAAGCCATTTTACGAATAAGACTTCGCGCATGTAGCTATTCTATTTACTAAATGTTTCAATATAATATGAGGTTTTACTTTTGATTACTTCTTACATATTGTATGCACGACAATCTAGCTAATTCAATCACAATCGATCCTAGATTTATCTGCCAGCTTCTGTGATGTTTGATCCACAAAGTGTAAAGCAAGTACTGATAATCGCAAACAATTGACTAATTATCCAACAAAAGCCTAACTACTGTTGAATATGTGCTGTCAGCAATATCTCAGCATTCCTAAGGTGTTTGTAGTTACTCATGTTTGGGTCATTTAGAGTACAACATATGTGCCATGTGCTTTAATGATGCAGCACAGCATTCGTTAAGCATATAGTTAAATGCAGAGAGTAACACGTGTACTTCATAGTCAAGCTACCCATTGGATCGTTTTCTAAAACATTGGGATGATGATGTCTGTGTGACTCGATGACTTTTGCAGAGTGTGACATATATCTACTGCAAGGAGTGTTGACTGAAAAAATTAGAACAATGATAAAATCGTAAACTTCAGTATTGTAAATTACTTGAATTTTCTTTAAGAGCTTATTCTGTCAGCTACTACTCCATCTTAACTGCAACAATAAAGGAAACCGTTGTGATAATGCTATCTAACATGTTCACATATAAGGGCGATGTCAAATAGCATGTTTCCGAAGCAGAACAAATTTGATGACAATTGGAGTACCATAAATTTAGATTCATAAACAGTCATTATGGCGAGTTGTGTTGAAAACAACAGCCAGTCGATTATATTACTATTTATAAGATGCATCGTGGTTTTTAAACAAAGATGTGTGATTTATTGTTTGCAGCAATAAAACCTAAACAAATTTGGTGCCACATGTGTTATAATGAAAAATTGAATTTCTGACCGGGTGAAATATTTACTAGTTTATTGGGCTCTCAAACACACACATATATATATCAGCCATTCAATTGCATTAGTAGGTTCGCCATAATACTTAAATTAAATAGCAACTATGACTCCGTTGACCTTTTGACGAGATCAAATATACATGCTCGGGTATTCACTATCACGGCCATTATAAATAAATCATTGCGCTAAATATCTGTCTAACACGAAGCTTTTTTTTCGCCAACTGTAATGATGCTATGTAACATGTCATCATCTTTGTTTTAAGTTCAAAAAGATCAATTGTATGATTCAAAGACAATGGGCACTTTAAATCAAACATTGATGTCCCTGATATATCGGTGCAATGTTGATTGTACAATTCCCGCAAGATGGCGCCATGGTTCAATAAGACAAACATCGTTGGCAGCTTCCTTTTAACAGTAAAAATATGAAAAATTTTTATTATTTACCTTCTAGCACATAATGACTGAATTTTTGGAGACGCTTAAATAACAACGTTGCATAAAGACAATGGAAGGCAATTTGCTCTATTGAAGCGCTGGAATCGACTAACGTTACGCAGTCGCCACTTAACTATGACCGCGATGTATCTTCAAACTTTCCTGGAGTCATCGCCTGAATTCAGTAGCATCTGTTCATACAAAAAAACACGGTTTTATTAGGCTTTGATTTGATCACTGATGCCTGAGTGCTACATTAATCAAGATTAAAGTTGAATTAAACTAACCGCTGTTGAGCATTAAGACGTCGCATTTTGTGCTCACTGTACTGTACGGCGCAATAAAGTGCGCTTTTGTCCGAATGCAATTGTAGGCAACCATATATTATTCCATTGATTAAACTGTATCGAAATCATGATGCAAATGAATAATATATCGATATCGAATAACACATTCACATTCAGAAAAATATAAAATTGCTTTTAACCTTAAGACAACTTCATGTCGGTACATTTGTACCCATATTTTATAGATACCTGACTATTCGCATTATTGGGCAAATATGCCTTAAGCAAGGAGATAACTATAGTGACGTGACTTAGTAACACATCGTCGAAAATTTCAAATCGTTTTGGTAACATGACATGTTATCACATGTATGCGTCGTCAAAAGCGATACATTTAGAAATTTGATTTGGAAATGTAACCGCTGATGAAGCAACTTTTGCTGCTTGGTTAAATGACTCATTTGATACTCGTGCGTATTAGGGTAACATTTATCGGACAAAGATTATATCATGTTTCATATTAAACATTTTCCTTGACATAAAATCATGGTCATGAATTCGCATGTAAATAGCTATGAAACGTACACTACCTGCCAGTTATGTCCTAAAACAGTAAGAAGTACCCCGTGCTAAATCAGCCCTTCTGTTGTATATACAACTGTGTGATATCACCAACCGCATAATATAGTTACCACTGACAGAAAAAATACATATTTGAACAATAAAAGTGCCTCATTTCGCGATGACTTATTCTAATGGACGACGTTGTAGTGTACGTCCAACATCTAATAAATGCTGTCTTATCAAAGAGAGGACGTGACTCCATATGGTACTTATGGAGAATAAGCAATGTTAAATGTGCAGTGAGTCATATGTAGCAAAATAAAAAGCATATGTTGGTGAATCTAACATTAGACACGGTAGACTCCTAATGCTGAATATAATAGTATGGTGGTAATACAGACGACAGAATAATATGTGGTTATTCACGTTGGTTACTTTAGGTTAATGAAACGTCCAGGAGCAGAAAGTAATGGCTGTTACTTACTGCCAAAACAGAATGACCAAAAAAAGTCGTCAAAGACAAAACGGTGCCTTGTAGTTGTCAACATGAAAGGTAACTAATGATTCTAGTTTACTCATTCGCTACATTGAAGATCATTTAGGAGGATCGTGGTTTAGTGGCCCATAAGATGAAATATACCGCCTGTACATAGCGTGTTCGTCAGATATTTGAAGATTGGTTGTTGGTAACTGATTAATAAATCTGTTCTTAATGCCGTCAAGCATCAAATGCCACCGTTTCGGTATTTGTCATACGTTCTTAGTTTATTAGCTATATTCGGCGATTCTTTGTATACTTCAATATTTTTATCAATGTGAGACAGAGAGTTAAGTTTCTGCGACTGAAATGTCTCTAAAACATTTTGTGCAGCAGTATAACGCAAACACTGCAAAAAGTTAATCATACCAAACCATTTCAACCCATTTTCTAAATAACAAAGAAAATAACATATAACAAACATATATTATTGTTGGATATTATCGCTTCATAAGTATCTTAACAAAGCTGTATTAACCGTACTTCAACTGGCATGAGTGGACTTTTGAGACATAAACTTCATTGGATAGGTCATTTCTAAAGTCAATGCGCATGCGCATGTGCACCTGCGGTTAATCGTCATTGATGATAAAGCGTCTGTAGATAATGCAAGGTCACCAGGGAAGCCCGATGGAATGACCACCTTGCTCTTTTGACTTACACATCATCGGACAGGCGTTGGAAGTCTTCAAACAATAGCTTTGCGAATAGTCCAAGAGCTTTTCCATTAAGTTGTTAAAGAATGGAGCAGGCTACCGATGGCAAATGCGCAGTGTCTGGTATTGATGTGTCACCGATGTTGTCAAGCAGCAGCGACCAGCCGTAGAGATAAGATGCTAGATTATTCAAAGAAGGCACCGATGTTCTGATGGAGCATTATTATTATATGTTTAGCATTTAATCATGAATAAAGATTTGCGTAGATTGTTGGTGACCGAAAGTGATCGCAAAGACCTCTAAATGGATGGTATGTTGTTCTGCCTCCCTTTTGGACAATATGACACAATTGAAGATTCAATCTCTAAGGGTATGTTGAAGAGGGTTTGCTCAAACTTAATGTTGATTTTTTATCCAGGGAACTTTTAGTATCAGAATGTATTTCTTTGAACTGATGTGTGAACGCAAGGCATTTTTACGTTTGGTAAAATTTACCGATTTGCATTGAAAAGCTGACTTCAGGCTCCGAAATGCACTTACTGAAATACGCCTCGTGGTTCAATATGATAGCACAACACAGTTTGTCGGCTTTGTTAACTCTTGATCTGGACATCAGATCGCTCGCTATTCAAAATGACCGAAGCAAATACCTTAAAACCGATAATTAATGATATTGTTTATGTTGTACGTTTTGAATAAGCAATAAGATTGTCCAATTAGACTTGAAAAACATTATCTGGAGACTGATGGGAGACCGCAAAAGACATGTTGTTTTGGTAAAAAGACAATTTTGATTCAGTTAATGTACTTGAATAATATAGATCTTCATACAGTCGACACCCCGCTGCCTGACAATTCATCCCGCCAGATCACTGCATCTGATGAATAATTCATTAGTACTGTCAGTAAGATGTCAGCGCATCAAGTACAAAATTAACGTAATATAATTATATGTTTTATGGACCTTAAATTGTACTACCTTGGGAATCACATGTTGTATCCAAAAGAATATTGAATTCAAAGATAAAGTTGTAAGTATACGGCCTTTGCAAAATGGCAATAGCTCCCGAGCCAACAGCTACCATATAACTATATGAGCCGTGACAATAGCTACCCTGTTACTATGTGAGCCGTGCCAATAGCTACCCCGTTACTATGTGAGCCGTGACAATCATATAACAGATTGCCACTCACGCTGCCTTTGTATAATCAGAATGTCTTTGGGTGTACAATTTCGATTGAACGTTATTACCATATAACTAGACTTCATCCACTAGCACAACGGCAGCTAGTCCCCGTGGCTGGTGGTTTACTGCCACGCCTTTCGATCGACAGACTGTGGGTTCGATTCGTATGATAGCGTACAATGGCGGTCCCATCTCTGAAAAGTGACGTAAAAGGTCGTATGAGGAAGCCGTGCTCCCTGGCAGTGACCACTCTTATAGTTACACACTCACTGTTAGTCGTACATAGCCTAGTTGCTACAAATGACTATAATTCGATACACGCACCCACACACGCATACACACACACATATACACACACATATATACGCATACATATACATATATATATATATATATATATATATATATATATATATATATATATATATATATATATATATATTACATGTATATATATATATATGTGTGTGTGTATATATATATATGTATCCCTATATATATATATATATGGATATGGATATATATATATTTATGTATTTATATATATATATATATGTATATATATATATATATATATATATATATATATATATATATATCTATCTCTCTAGATATATCTCTATCTCTCTATCTCTATATCTATCTCTATATATCTCTATCTCTATATCTCTCTATATATATCTCTATCTCTCTCTATATATATCTATATATCTCTATATATATATTCTATCTTTATCATGATAATTGGACTGATTTGACTATTTGCTTGGCTGGTAGCCACCACATCTCTTATTATGACTTAATGTTTATGTCATCTCCGAAGAGCAATGTTTAAGAGTGATCTATATCAAGCCGTTGGGTACGACTTCCACAAGCTGAGCCCATCATGTCACGCAGCTTGAGTAATGAGCACCGCTCGCCTAAGGCCCACCTGACGCCCGGTGCTTTAGTGTTTTATGAAACTTTCAATAATGTAATGTGTACGAGGCATTCCTGTTGCCGTTGGTAGGAAATAGCGCTCGTTACGATGGGAGTTTTAAGGAGTGGTTATTTCACATATATCATACCTTTCCGCTATTACCGTACAAAAGTTGATGCATTGGCTTATATTTTATACAATACAATACGTTATTCACTATATCTATCCCATTATCGGTACTATTAAAACGCAGTAAACGTCCTATTGTGTGACTGATTCTAGCGTACATCAAAAACCATGTATGCTATCATACAGATAAATCTTCCTCTCTGCATAATTGCGTTTGTTTAAGGCATTATCGCAAATGTTGCAAATCGATATGTTGTATTGTAATCCTGCCTGTTCATCTTGATACAGGGCGCATATGGACAAAATGGTTGCCTGAGCCACCATACAATCATCCTAGTCATCTTGGTGGATATTTGTCAATGTTCATTATCTCACTCAAATTTCGCCTTTATTAATTTAAAGATGGAAGACACGGGATGCCGGAGTTTGCAATCATTTTTTACAATGTGACCAATTATTAGAGCGGGTAGTTCGTGTCATGTCCAAAAGTTCAACATGCATTATTTTCAGACTTGGGTACCTAACGGGTTTAAGCCCGTCTAATGCCCATAGGCAGTAGTGCGGGACCCTTGCGGGGCTGCACGGTTTTCTTACGGGTTCTCTATATGCCCGTATAGTGCACGTATTGGTTATTTTGACCACGTGGCCAGATCCTCTGTTAAGAACACGTAAAACGCTCACAGACCACCCGTAAAGCATGTGACCACAACTTCGTAAGGAGGATGATTTCGTACGGTCTTCTTACGGGCCAGAGCCCCGTACGGTCCTCAAAGTCGTACGGGGCTATGCCCACGTTTTGTTATGATGGGGTCAATAAATTAAGTTGAGTAAAAATAACTACTCCACCTGGTCTATGATATGGAGCCGGTCAAATTGTCAACACCTTGCTTAAGCCTTTGGGGCGCGATCACAAATAATATTCATACTGCAGATGAGCTGTCCATACTTTAACCTTTTGGATCAATACAACCATAATATTGTTTTCATTGATGAACTTTACATTTTCCATCGTATGTGTTGATTTAAAACGTAGCCCTCTTATTCAACCGCAGATATCCACAGGTCTATATAAACTGAAACAAAATAACTTATATATAAGCTATTGGAAGCTAGCACATGGGATATATAGGGAAAATTGGATAATTATTGGAAAGAGGTAATGGCAGTCCCATGTGCTTGTTTGTAATCAGTAGGTATTATCATGGGCAATCAATATGTTGGGTTGTATTTGACACGTGCATTGCTAGTGATACATATTCAACACGTCATTGTGAAGGCGTAAATGCTCAGACAAAAGGGAAATTCCACCGCGCTGCTTGTGCATCTTTAATTGGCCCATAACTCAGCATCAGCAAGCCGTTGCTGTCTCATAGCATCAAATAGTGGTGTCAGTTTACGTGCAATCACCTTTCTCCTTAATGATAATAGCTTTTGCCAAATCACAATTTCATCCTTTGCTATCCTTAGGACATACAGAATGTTTGTATACCAAAAAGTTAACGCAATCCATAGTTTTCGAAGAAATCATCAACGAAAAAATATAATGGTTTTCCATAATGAATTTTTTTTTGTAACAAGTTCATACATAATTCATCAAGCACTTGAGTACGTGTGATTTAGCAAGGCAGTATAAATAGTTACAATATTAGCAGCTATATACATAAATGTATCATAATGCCAAGTGCTTGGCAGCATATTTTGGGCATCAAGAAATGATCATCCTTGTCTTATGCATGATAGTATTTTCGTCTATCCAGCTATGTTGTGTAACATATTCTTATCATGAGAGTAAGGCTAACATAACTTTAAATAGCAGGGATAGCATGAGCTATGCATGATTCACTTTATTCTTAATATTTGTAATGTACATGTTGTTAATGTCAGCGTAGAGGTGAAGCGAGAATTGCTTCTTGTAGGATGTGCATGACTAACATTGCACCTGGCCGGTTATACTATCGATTAGCAAATATGAATCGTACCACAAACTATAACTCATTTTATCAGGAGAATAACTTTCAATATGACAGTGACAAAACAACTAACCTGTCCTCAGCCCTTTCCCGAGCTCACCGATGTCAACACAAAAGTATATATGATAGCAAAATATCAGAGACATCTTGATTAACCTCACCAGTGACTACGCACATAGGTGGGCGATATCACCAGGCACATTATGCTGCTCTGATTCTGCTTTTTGTTCAATACAGCTCCTTTAACTATAGATGTATTTTGTCAGAAAATGTACAATTGTTTTTACCGTGACAATACAACGTCTTGTGGTCAACTCTCAAAGTAAATTACACAACAAGATCTTCCCGTATGGCTGTCTTTATATACATTTCATCATAATTCGAATTAATACGGCGATGTAATCTAGCATCGACAAACGAAAGCATCTCACGTATGGATGTATTGTTATCTATGTTCACATAATGCACCGGGGTAAGCCCTCAACGACTATGGTATTTCATGGATCCGTTTCTTGCTACAACATCACTTATATTATGTAGCATATTGCACTATTTTTATTCAGCTTTAACATAGCGAAACATCACGTACCGCATGGTTCTCAGAGACACTATCGTGGTTGCCTGGGTCGCAAATGAATAACACAAATTCAATATGTTTGCTCAATTATAAATTATAATCCCTTCATGGGCTACACTATAAAAAGTGCTCACTGGCAGTATGACGGAAAATAGACTGCTGCTATGCAATATTTGTTATAGATAAATGCTAATATACAGGCCTGCTTTGGGATTTACTTAACAATTTGAATCAATATAAATGGTAGTTAATTGTGAGTTCACAAAGTATATATTTACCATTGCCCAATTAGGTTTCCTTTCTTCATCTGCGAAGTAGCCTTTGTAGATATATATGATGAATCAGATGTGCCCAAACAGCTGGCGTCAACCAGAACTGCAGCTATAGGCTTCTTAAGGTGCAAATAATCCATAGAATGTGCAATACATATAACTGTCAATACGTTGATATTCCTACCAGTAAATATCAAGATGCTCATTTTGTGTGTATTCACAATATGCATACAATGCAGGCGCATATTTGCGATGCCCTGGCACATTGAATGCACGCAATCGTCTTGCTTGCCGTGAACAACATATACTGATAATTGGTTCAAGATACCCACATGCAATGTGCTTTATCGATCGACGTCTGGACACAGTGACACGAGATGATAATAATTGTGTATGAGTGATTGCGTGCCATACCCGCGTGTAATGCAATGAACTGATTTCAGTTTGCAACATTACGCGGTATCATATCCTACCCGGCACGAGTCAAAGGCATCTTATTGATATTTTCTTTATTCAATCTGCATAATATATCAGTTTTTGTGATCTTGCAGAGAAGGCAGAAATGTTTCACTTTCAAATCCAAGGTAAAGATTTATGCCCGACAATTCTAATTCTGTTTCTTTTTGTGCTGTGATACGATGTCGTTCGTTTTGGTAAGGAGTTGTGACATCGTCTATTGCATCTTTGATACAAAAGCATGTGTTCATATGCAATGTTAAGGTTTGTTATAGGTATTAAACTTTGCTCTAAATTATCAAATATTCTTATATGTATCCATGTAGGGGCCAGCTTTACAGTGACAATGCGATAATGTCATGCAATGCATTGACTATGTTCAAATCAATGCAGTAATGTTTTGGGGAAAAAACGTTCCACCAAAGCAAGAATAAAAGCAACGAAACTAGGGTGTCACGCGATGTGAATGTGATAATAGCTGTGGGCAGGAAAACTGGTGAAATACTCGTTTTAACACTTTATAATTTAATGTGCTGTAACTGTCGCAAACAACAGGTTGTAGACAGTATGCATAATCCTGCGCTAGATAAGGCTTTCAGTAAAAAATGGTTGGTTTTACACAGTTTGTGACCGATGAAAGGCTGAATGCCCAATAACACTTTTTATTTTGACCCATCCGAGACGAATGACCTGAAACGGAGAACGAAACAAACCTCCAAACTTTAATGATATATCACAATTATGTTTATTCAGACATCGTGACCGAGACATATCGCCAAAGGTGATAATGGAAGGTAATTCTAGAGGTCGGAATTCCTGATGAAAGGTGCATTGAATAAACAGTTGGAACGACATCAACCTTTCGCCCAAGCAAAATCAATGCAGTGTCAAAGCATAAAATATTCGATTTAAGAAGTGTATTGGTATTTGACTTATCAACATATTACTCAAAGTCGCTACACTGTAAAGTGATCGCCAAATACACAGTGTTAATTATAAATTCAATACACCGATGATAACGAAGCCTGAGATCATACCAGGAGTAGCTTGTTCACCAGCCAAACTCCACCAAGGTTGTTTGTAAAGACACTCGCTAACCAGAACCAAACAACTGAAGGGCTTAGTGAAAGTGCATGGTAACGCCTCTCAGTGTATTATTTGTTTATGATGTGTATATTGTATTGATAGTATTGCTTAATTTTATCAATCATCATGCTTAATTAGTACTGACAGGTTGCGCAGTATACAGCACAACTTATTGGCACTCAAACAATAACAAAATAGGTTTTTGGTCTTAAACGTGTGCATAGAATTATGGCAACTGAGCCGCGAACCTAGAGTAATAAGCATCGTCTGGCAAGCAGGTGCGATGAATTGGGTTTCGTACATTGTGAGTTGATCCCATTAACTCAACCCGCTTTGCTGTTGGTTTATTGATGAATAGCAGCCTCTAAGAAAGAATATATGGCTTCAGTTGATTGATAAGGATAGAAATTCCTTATATACAAATATGTCAGTTTCATAGCTCTATAATATGTTATAAAGTTGCTGTACCATGTGTCTTACTAACCGGATTTTAGGCAAACTTGGTAAAATGTGTGTAAAAGCGTACGTTTCCTCGTATGTGCATGAATGTGGAGCCTAAAACTGAACTGCGCCAAGCACAAAATTGCCTTTTTAATTCAACATTAGATCAATTAATTAATCTTCTAATACACTGTCCTGATGGTCTGATTTAAAGCATGGGTCATAGTATATACTTGTTTGCTGCCCTGGGTTATCTGTAAGACAGGATATCGATTTGGATTTTTATAATGATAAAACTTACATCCTTTAACCTATATATGACGGTACATTGTAATGTTTTTCTTAATAATACTGACGTTCGATGATATTCTCAACGATCCATAACCGTTTCCTATTCCAGGCACCTTATACTCAACAAAAGACTCATCATGTTAGTGTTCTAAAGCTGCATATCATATCACCATATCGGCTACAGGGATGTATATATTTCGTCGACGCCGTCAGATTCAAAGCTGTATTCTAACACTTTAGTTTCAGGCAACGAATGTTGACTCAAAACCTTTATACCATTTACAGTTAATCATTGCCGTACAAAGTTTATCACCGAAAGTTATGTCGACTTTTATACAACAGATGAGTTACTGTCAGTCAGTTGAGCCTCACCAGGAAATGTGGTGCAAATGCTGTGTAAATCAAGTTCTCGGAATATTTTTTCTTACTTCATTTGAGGCGATTTCTTCATGCCGAATTGATTACCATTTCTACTTGTTCAAAGAATCATATGAATTCCCCAAATCCCATACTGATTGTACTTCTCTTCGACAATGACTCGGCGAAATTATAACTTCCAGGACAAGGAATCATTCTAGTTCAATGTCTTGTAAGGTATAATACCCCAAAGCACAACACGTGGTGTGTTGTCTGTGTGTGTGCTGTTTATCACGACAATTTATCAAAAAGGGCAATAAATAGCAGATCGAGAACTTTTTAAAGAGTCAAGTGATAGCTGATTGTTTTTTGCCCGTTGCATTGGCCACATTATTTTCTAGGGAGGATGGCGTTCTATGATCCGGCCTAATCGAGTTACGCAACTGAAGCAGTGTGAGAAAAACCACTCGCGTCAAAAAATGTTGTGCCCGCGTCAGTGAGCGGCTGAAGGATATTTTTTCCCAGATATATGACATCGTTTTGTTGATCATATAATTCATTAGAAAACAGCTTAATGAGTAACAACATTTGTGTATTGCATATCAATATTCTTCTATCGAGTGATCTTAACCAAAACGATAAAAGCAAGATTGGTGATTGACTCACAAAAGGACATGCTGCATTAGCTGATCGGAATTGCATATCCCTACTCCTTAATCCATATAATAAGGTCACTTCGATACAATTGGTACCAGTTCATATTGCTATTGTATACATGGGGATATCTGTATATGTCTGTGGCTATGCCATATTGTAGCTTGATTTCAATGAAGTTGCGTAAACTGACATAAATAGTATATTCGCAGACAATTATGAAACGTGAGTAATGTTTTGCCAACATGACTTTGTTTCTTAACCCCTATTGTGCGTCATAGCAAGTACAATTCGTTGCAGCTTATTTACTTAGAAAACTTGTGCAATATTAGTTACATCAATATGCTATAAAATAAGATGCGTATAGATCGACTAATATTCCCAAGCTGTTCAATCAAATAGCATATACTAGTTTTAAATGGAGCCATAGAGAATCGTTATAGCTAGGTATAGCCATATATGAGTGTCTGCCGTCTTACTAATATTGCAATAGTCTTAACTACTGCGTAAACACCTCCAACATGAGTGGCTGCATGTGTTAACTATAGGTTGTGATATAATTTCATTTTTTTTGGGCACATTATTTCAACCTCGTTCATAACACATTACGCATTTTACTTATATTGCTGGATATTATTGAACATAAGAAATGAACAGTTTTTATTAGCTTTCTTTTTGCATTTTCATACATTGATTACATAGAATATGATATGAGCATAAAAAAAACCAAGGGGATATTCATCAAATACATGTTTTGATGGAGGATGAACACAGAATAAGACCATCCAGTTTATAGACGATAAGAAGGTTAAAAAGAAAAAGCAAATAATAGTTATGAAGTATTATATATATTGGCTTTAGGTGAAGTATTGTACAAAGAGACATAGCTATTAGGTCGGAGGTTCAGAACACTCTATCAGATATGCTCAAACGACGAATGAGATCTACCAGATGTCGTTAAGACATGCTTATACGTATCGTTAAATTCTAGTTTAGTAGCATATTGCTTGTAGGTTTTATGTATAGTCACGCAAACCAAGTGTTTTACACAAATATCGTTGTAATCAAGTTACGATCTAACGACAATGTGCAATTTGTCTCATAACTGGTCGACCTTTTCAACCAAGAACCTCAAAGGTTGTACGCTGATGTGTGTAGGAATTGACAGTTTGCATGTTTTCTTACAACGACAGTCACAATAGAATTACACTGGTAACAGGCAAAATACCTATATGTGCGCATCTTGGCATCGACAGAAGAAATTACATCAACTTAACATCTTGTTTTCCTATTGGGTTTACTAACAGCATACACGGAAAATAAAACTCTTTCAATTTTGCATTGTGGAAAGATTATCTTTCATCGTTGGACGGTCAAGTGTAAAAACGCCATAGTCTACAATGAGGTCAACCTATACAAAAAGGGTAATACTGTGTTCTTCGATTGTTAATATTTAACAGGTTGGGACAGCCAAGGCAGAATGTAGCAGTCATAGGCCCTATTGTAGTAATAGAAAAAATGGAAAATCTTCCTCGGCCATTCGTAAAATAGAGAACTGACTACCTAACACCAATGAAAGTACAGGGCAAATCTGGTGCAAATGAAAAAATTTCTAACAACAATATTATTTGAAAGTAAGAGAAAACACAAAAACAGTGATGGCCTGGTTCATCTTATTCCATCCACTACATCATGTCGATGTCATTTAATCGAATGTAAATGAATGTCACGCTTGTTGGACAGGCAAAATCTAAATTACAAACGATGTCTTTATCAATAATCACAAAAGTAATTACCATGTTGACAGACTAATTATTTCATATAGAAATGCTAGCCATAGTTAGCTTTTTTGCAAACTAAACAAGTAATGGAATGACAACAGAAAATGCTTCTGATCTTGTGAAGTGCCAGATTATATTTTCCTTGCATGTTATGCATTGCTTCCATTAAATTCGGAGACACATTGATGTTAATATGAATGTAGTATGATATGCGTGTTAGTGAGAAATGACACATAATGACTATAGTAGTCGGTAAGTTGATCTGGAATGGAATATCATAGTTACAATTGGTTTTGCTTTATTTGAACCATAAGTGTAACATATGAATCTATGAAGCCATGAGATTGATAACAACTGATGAGATATTTGAATTAGACAATTTATGCATTCCAACACGAGGAATGACATCAGGACATGACAATATTGCACAACGAAGTGGAAGCACATGTATATACCTTGGAATTCAGATATTGTTGTGCTTGTGGTCTCATTGATAGTGCACTTATCAATGGATGAAATATATATAAAAAAATATATAGCAGTCAGCGGTGATTGGAATACGATTCAGAAGTTCATACCGTGATTGGATTAAAAAAAAGCATGATCGACTTTCTCCTTCAACGAGTCAGTGGTCGTGGCGGGGGATTTTCCCCAACCTGCTGTCAATCGCCTATTTCGGCAACGTTGATACGTCAGGTCGTCCAATCTCCAAACACAACGACTTCTACGACTCGTGATATCGATTGCAACCAGATAACGGAATACATGGTCAGAGAATGTTTCGTTACCTAATCCTGTAATTTTGTATGCACCACACTCTGATGATAACCACCTCACAGAACAAACTGCATTGAAGCACTGAGATCACACCTGATATCTGCTGTATCTATATGTGCTGATAACGGTCATAGGCTTTTACACATTGATTGCCAATATGAGACTGGTTGTGATCAACAACGCATAAAAAATATACTTCAATTGGTCTAATATTTAACTTTTAACAATTCTCGAAATCCAGCAGTCCGATTTGATATCCGTAATGTGTCATCCAATTAAGAATCGTGATTATAGATTCTACACGGGTTATTCACTCGGAAATATTCAATAGTCTTGATGCACATGGCTGAATTATTTTGGCGCTTTGTTGAATAGGCCTGTGCCATTGAGTAAACAAATGCCTTGTGGGTAACAGACGTCAAGCTAAGTTCTAGTCAATGTTATAACGATATTGTCGTTATTAGTCGGTCTCAACCGTTGGCACTTATCGTGTGGGTTGCTATAAAAACGCTCTAGAGCCACGTCCAAGCCGAGAAAACAAAATACCTTGGCACCACTTCGATTCTGTGGTTTGTTAGAGAATAATCAAGATAGATGTTTTTAATGAACTTCACATGAATCGATTACATTGTACCGTAAATCAGATTTAAACGAAAGCTGAAATTTTACTTTGCAGTCACCATTTTACACAGCAGTAGTGTTCAGTTAATTTCTTTATATACCTTACCATAATATTTCTAGATGATAGGTTGACAACATAACGTAGTAACTTTCATTTATCCTAAATTCAAAGTTTCTGTTTTTAGAAGCGCATCTGTATTACAGTGAGAATGATTTCGTCAATATCTTCGATATTATCAGGCGACAGCGGATGTATTTCCAGGCAAACGACAATAGCAAACCGTATATCTTGCATTAATGACCTCGTCTCTGATAATAGGTAGCGATAAGTGCTTCCATACATTACGCTGAGGCAGATATAGCAGTTGTGATACACGGTTTTAGGGTTAGCATAATGCCTTTCTGACGTCGCCGTTGAAGTCCGGTTATAACTGATAACTCACAATTACTGTCAATATATTGGTTTGCATCGATAAGAGGGAGTTAAGCTGGTAGTGACGCACTGGTGCATAAGACATCCTCAGTGAGAGAGAGACAAGAGGTGGTGTAATGAGTGTTGATGTAAATGGCAAAACGAAGTATAAATTAAAGCAAAATCGAGGATGCATCTTAATTAACCTCAGCAGTGATCTTACACAAAGTCAGATGTTATCAACCGCCATCTTTTATAATATTATACACCTCTCTGTTCGGGATGAATATATAATGGTAAAGCAAATAAATATATGCTCATCGTTACAGTTTTGCGTCAGACAATAAACTCAAGCGTTAGTTCTTAAATTAACCCCTACAACTTTTCCTTTATTGGCAATACTCGTTGCGCCATCCACTAGACAAGCAAATGTAAATGCATGACACCAACGCGGTTATCATCTCGGTAATTTGAAGAAAAAAATTAATTGTGAACCTTTGAGTCAACGACAGACGTTTTATGAAAGCTTTCTGTAGTATTTGAAAATGTGTAATTCGATACTGTCATAACATCATTTCATAATGTAACGAGAAACAGCACGTGTTTCTGCCGATGCAATAATGTGATGCAATCATTGACACGAACCTTTTAAGTGATAAGGTATAACATATTTTTATCTTATATAAGGATAGATGGTATCTACACGTACCTGCCGCGTACAGTAGTGTTAGGTGGAGCTATCAATCATTGCATATGGCTCCACAGAAAACAAAGATACCTTCTAAAATTAAATTAAGACTGTAATATTGCTGCCGGTAGACATATATTGACTCTTATATAGGTAGTATTTTTGTAAGTAAATGGAGGCAATCGCGAGAAGCGTCGTCACGTGCCTTCATTCGAATTGCACGAGCATAACTACTGATTCTATTAGTGGTTATTTTGTAAATACCCCTTATATTTATTTATCTGTGTGCTATCTAGCATTTATAGTTGACAAACGTGCTTATTTGCATAACTACGTTACTGAAAATCAGCTTATCTTTTTTTTGTGGTATCGTTTTTATGGCATGCTGAAATGATGCTTGCCATATAATTTATGTATTTTATGTGCTGAAGATAAGATATTGCAGCATACCCTTACTATGTACACATCGTGGGAGTCACACAAAGGCAAATATAGCTTGTGTGGCAAGAAATAGACATACTTATAGTATACGCAGGAATGCTTCACATAGCTTACTTCTATCGCAGTCGCAATTCCAAAAACCGTTTCTGGACTTAGACCATTGGTTGATGAACTGCTGAGCCAAAACTATCTCAAAGGTAATTATCACATAATGCTATTCCTGTGCTAAAGTAAAAACCAGCATCATCACAGTAGTTTCTATTATGGCCAAACCATTTGTGCTATTGTATTATACATTATTTATAAATACAATACATACTTCATACTTATTGCAAGCTATTTATGGCAGTATTTTAACGCTCTGTGTCCATCTGATGAACCATCCACATTTATATACAGGTATATAAGTACCTGCATAAGAATGACCGTGGAACCAACCGTGGGCGCAGCATATATGTTGTTGCTGTTAATGGACCATTTACAAACCATTATCATAATGTCAATTTACTTCCGACTGTCGTTTGGAACTGATTAGACATGCTCTGAGCTGCTTATTGTCAGTCAAACGTAAATAACAATCCTATCACAATTGTATTTTGAAGGAAGTATCAGGCTGGATCGACGTCAGATGTCGGGCACTACTATATCAAAAATATACACACGGCGCTGTGCACCAAACAGATGCACATGGTGACAATGACCGTGTTTGTCAAGCAAAGCGTCAACAGTTTCATTGAAATATGCTTGTGTGTCGCAGTTAATTGTCTCTTACAGAAAATTAATAGATAGATATATTGCCTTATTTGAAGGAAATAATAACCAAACTATTTTATCATCTATGTCACAGGTATTATCAGCGATTCACAATAGCAACAACGTATAATGGACGCCATAATCTGGCTATATGATTTGAAGTGTTATCCATATATTGCCCTCACAAAACGGCAGTTAGTATAGTTTTAATGAAATTCGTATTGATTACCTTTCCTATGACATTATTACCGAGTGGGAGAGCGCTATCTCAGGAC